>CM021107.1:275038712-275150839 GCA_007115665.2 Sequoiadendron giganteum
TTTTTATTCATTCAAAAGAGAACCAACTCTATGACAATGGTGGAGCACCAAATCCTTTATAGATTTAAGAACACCCATTTCAAGGAGCACCAACCCCTTTTAACATATCACAATTAAAGCATCCTATCAAAACTCTGGAAGTGCAATTTTGCAACCCTAGAATTAAAATAGAAATACTCATTAAGCACATTGAAGAATGTTGTATGACAACATTTTCAAGAAATTTAATAATCCAAGAACGACAACAAAGATTTTCAATGTAATATCTTCTGTATCAAACTTCTGAAAACAATATTCCTATTTTCAGATCACATAGAAAAATGCCCAAAAGCCATCTTTTAAAGACCCTGCAGATAATAACCTTTGTATGTAGTTTGAAAATCAACTTGGGTTACGGTTCAAATGACAAACCCTAAATCATTCACCTTCAAAGTAAGCTCTTTCAACAAATATCACCACATTGAAACAATTCAGTTACAATCTAACTTAAAAGTCAACTAGAATTTGTGAAACCCTAACAGATTTCTATCTTCAACAAAAACAATATTTTCTGCTAGAATCTCAGAAGAATTGAATTAAAAAATGCTTATTCCTTAAGCAGGGAACTGAATATTCCAGAAGAATATTTTAAAAAACAAAACCACAAGATCATTTTACCTAATCATGAAGGATGAAGGAAAAGAAACCACCACAACCTATCAAATAAACTCATAGTGACCCAACTAGAAGAAACTCCTCTAACTTCCACAGTCGCACACATACTAGCTCATAGCTAGTATTCCAATTTCGAAACTAGAATGATGAAGATTCCAAACAATTCTTACTACCAGAAAGCTCCCAAAAAACAAGATCATAAACACTCAATGTATCAAGTGAGAGAAGACATCAACACTAGAAAATTGTCATGCTATCCATGGCGGCTAGGGTTCCAAACCCTTCAACAATAAAATTTCCCTAAAAAGTCTTTCTTTCAAGTCTGTCGAGGAATTTGTCAAATCCAGTGATGATTTGAGGTCTGAAGCAAATCAAACACAATGATTAATAAACCATCATAATTCTTTAGAGTCTGATGATAAAATAATGCACATGATTCCCAACATTATAATGAGCTGTCACAGCCACATGTATGTGTTGTGAATTATGGTTGTTGACCTTTTCAAAAAATAGCTTGTAATAATAAAACCTCAAATGTTGATTACCTCATTAGGTTTAAATAAACAATATTCATTTCTTAATACCATTTGCTAAGACTTTAAAAAAGTCTATTTCATTGACATTCAACACATTCCTTTATCACATGCTTCGATACTCATTAAGAGTATAAAGTAAACACAAGGCTTTTTTACAAGGAGTACCAATCAAGAAAAGATATGCTGTAATCTCCTTTTTCAAATGAATATTCAACTTAAAATCAACCTCCTTATAACCACATCAAACACCGATGCAATGTGATTAAGCACTTATGCATTGTCAAACCAAAATGTCAAGAGTTATGCAATATAAATGTGCATATTCAAACACATTAAGATGTAACAAGAAAGGCCAAATGATTTTAGTCACCTGAGAAATGATTGTTTTGTCAAACTGAATCTGCAAATGATCAATTAGAATATGATCAAATAACCTATGACATGCAACCTCAAATGGAGCCTTCAAATGATCCTAAACATAAACATTTAAGCACATAGACTGAAAAATAGAATGCACAAATTTCATCACGTAACACGATGTTTTCCTGAGTGGAAAAACCCTCTTGGGGTATAAAAAACCACTCATAAATTGATCTTTTTATTCATTCAAAAGAGCACCAACTCCTTTATAGATTTAAGAACACCCATTTCAAGGAGCACCAACCCATTTTAACATATCACAGTTATAGCATCCTATCAGAACTCTAGAAGTGCAATTTTTCAACCCTAGAATTACAATAGAAATCCTCATTAAGCACATTGAAGAATGTAGTGTGACAACATTTCCAAGAAATGTAATAATCTGAGAATCACAAAAAATATTTTCAATGTAATATCTTATGTATCAAATGGCTGAAAACATCATATTCCTCTTTTCATATCACACAAAAAAATTCCTGAACGCCATCTTTTAAAGACCCTACAAATAACAACCTTTGTATGCAATTTGAAAATCAACTCGGGTTAGGGTTCAAATGACAAACCCTAAATCATTCACCTTCAAAGTAAAATATTTCAACAAATATCACCACATTAAAACAATTCAATTACAATCTAACTGAAAAATCAACTCGGATTTGTGAAACCCTAACAAATTTCTATCTTCAACAAAAACAATATTTTTTGCTAGAATCTCAAAAGCCTTGAATTGAAAAATGCTTATAACTTAAGCACCGAACTAAATATTCTAGAAGAATCTTTTAAAAAACAAAACCACAAGATCATTTTACCTGATCACGAAGGATGAAGGAAAAGAAACCACCACAACCTATCAAGTAAACTCATAACGAACCAGCTGGAAGAAACTCCTCTAACTTCCACAATCACACACATATTAGCTCATAACTAGTATTCCAATTTTGAAACTAGAATGATGAAGACTCCAAAAAATTCTTACTACCAACAAAATCTAGCAAAACAAGATCATAAACCCTCAATGTATCAAATGAGAGAAGACACCAAAACCAACAAATTGTCATGCTATCCATGGAGGCTAGGTTTCCAAACCCTTCAACAATAAAATTTCCCTAAAAAGTCTTTCTTTCAAGTCTGTTGAGGAATTTATCAAATTCAATGATGATTTGAGGTCCAAAGAAAATCAAACACAATGATTAATAAACCATCATAATGCTTTAGAGTCTGATGATAAAATAATGCACATGATTCCCAACATTATAATGAGCTGTCACTACCACATGTATGCGTTGTCAATTATGGTTGTTGAGCTTTTCAAAAAATATCTTGTAATAATAAAACCTCAAATGCCGATTACCTAATTAGGTGTAAATAAACAATATTTGATTCTTAATACCATTTGCTAAGACTTTAAAAATGTCTATTTCATTAACATTCAACAAATGCCTTTGAAATTCTTGCATTTGAACTTCCTGCATGCATGGTGGACTCTGTTTTGGGGGTACCCAATGGTCCCCCTCTGTCCCCCATTGACTTGAGCACCTCACTTTTGGGCTCGTGTCCCCCGGGTACCACTGTTGCAGGGACAACGCTTTCACCTACATGCCTTTCAAAGACTTTTGTGGTCCCGGGTGAACCTTCTATGCCGACGGTGGATATCTTTTTGGTTGTTGGCTGGAAGGATGTGTTATCCAATGGCAAACAAGTATCTTCCATGAAACCTCTTTTACCTAAGGTTGTCATGGATTCTGGGACAGATTTTGACATTCCTGATTTGGTCTGTGATAGGATTCTCTCATCCATGGAGAATAATGTGGTGGGTAAATTCATTTCTTTCCGTCCAACTGTGGATATGGTTCAGAAATGGGCGGTGGAAAAATGGCGTCTCAAGGGTAGTGTGGAGATCTGCGCGATGGATGGTGGTATTTTTCTATTCAGATTCACGACTGTGGAAGACATGGTGGTGAATCTTTCAATGGGTCCATGGGTGTATGGGAAACATAGCTTGGCTATGTGTCATTGGAAGCCAGGTTTTGACCCTGTTATAGATCTGAATAAGTCAGCTCCAATTTGGGTGTGGCTGCCGGGCTTACCTCTTAAGTATTGGGATGAAGTCATTTTCAAATGTATTGGGGATTTGTTAGGTCAGTTTGTCACCACTGACTCTATTACCAAGTCAAAATCCAGGTTAGTCTTTGCTATATTATGTGTTAATATTTGTGTTGATAAAGTCCTTCCAAACACAGTTAAGTTGTGCTCTAAGTTTGGTAATTGGACACAACCAGTGTGTTATGAAAATGTTGTGGTCTACTATCAAAAGTGTGCTAAAGCTGGTCATCTTATCTCTGACTGCAAATAATCTTTCATTCAGGAGGTTAAAGTTGATTGTACCTTGGAGAATCTTACACCTCCTAAGGGAACTGATCCCCATTCGTCGGAAGACTCTGTGCTTCTTTCTCCAAATGTTGCACCTTCCCCTGATGAACCTCTGCCTTCACCCACATTTTTTGAACCACCATCCAACCTAGTCGACCCCAGTGCTTTATTGGAGTCTGCTATTAAACCCCTGACTATCCAGATGACCCAGGACCCTGGCTCTTTGGCAGCTATTCCTCCGTTTGCAGTGGTCTCTGTGGGGACTTGCGAGACAATGATTGAGGATGGTGAAATTTGGGAAGAAGAGAGCATCATAATGGTTGATGAATCTATAGAAAGTATGAGGGCTTTGAAGCTTGAGAAAACTACAGAAGAAGGGATCTGGGCAACGCCAAAGAAAAAAGGAAGGAAGAAGAAGGTAGATGTAGGAGGTGACTCAAAGCCAGGAAGGCCCTCCCAGAGACACACTAGGATGAGAGAAATGACAAATGAGATTTCCCTCGGTAAACACAGGACATTGGACGTGTCCTCAAAAAAGGGTCATAAATGAGAGTTATGTCTTGGAATTTTTGTGGGCTCAATAGCTCCCACAAACAACTTGCTATGAAGAAATATGTGTTGGAACATAAGATTGATGTGTGCCTACTACAAGAAACCAAAATGATGAAGGAAATTTTTGATAAAATTGCTGAATTTATTTGGCCAAATGAATCCTATGTCTACAGTGATGCTGAGGGTGCTTCGGGGGGTCTTGCTGTGCTTTGGAACCCATCAAAATTTTTGGGCTCTGAACTATTCCACTGTAAAAATAGTGTGGGGCCTTGTTTACTTACCTCGGTGAATCCTGGTCTATAATCAATATTTATGCTCCTAATCAGAGGAATGCGAGGAGTACGCTGTGGCATGACCTTGCAATTAAAATTAATTAGAATAGGGGAGGCTGTTGGCTGGCTGCTGGAGATTTTAACTCTCCTCTCTTTCCATAGGAAAAAAGTGGTGGCCTATTAGATTACTCTGACAACATGTCTGACCTGGCTAATTTTATGAATTCTTCGGGTTTAATTGATATTGAGCTCATGGGTCATAAATTTACTTGGTCTAACATACGCTCTGGTGAACACCTGACTCAGTTCTGTTTAGACCGTTTCCTCTGCTCTCCCCATTGAACTAATGCTTTAGATGCTAATCTAATAACCCTACCCAGGATGGTCTCTGACCATAACCCCCTTTTGTTGACCACTAATATTCGTCCTGTTGTGGGTCCCATCCCCTTCCATTTTGAGATAATGTGGAATTCTCACCTTGACTTCAAAAATAAAATTGCTGAATGGTGGAATATTCATGTCCATGGCTCTCCCATGTTTAGGATTTTTTATAACTCAAACATATTAAAAACATGGTTAAAGGATGGAACAAGAGTGTGTTTGGTGACGTGTTTCAAAAAAAAAAAGTTGTTAGAAGAAGAGTTGAGGACCTTACAAAAGAAAAATGGAGGAAGGAGATGACATTCAATAGACTCACAACCAAGAAAGGGGAACCAAGATGGAATGGGAACGGGTTCTCAAAAATGAGGAAGTCTTTTGGAAGCAGAAATCCAAAGTCCAATGGTTGAAGGAAGCTGATAGGAACACCTCTTTCTTTCATGTGTCATTCATCAAGCATAGGAAAAGGAATCAAATTTCTAAACTGACTGATGAATCTGGTGTGGTGATTTTGGATCCTGCCCAGATTGGCCTTTGTGTTGCTAACTACTTTTAGGAGGCTTATTTGGCCCCAACTGAGGCGCCAAACCCAACTTTGGAAAATGTGCTACTCAACCATCTACCTACCATCATTTCCCAGGACGATAATAAGGGGATTCTCAATGTTGTTTCTTTGGAAGAAGTTCGGCTGGCTACATTTAGCATGGGGCCTTTCAAAGCCCCGGGCCCTGATGGTTTTCCTCCTACCTTTTTTCAGATTTCTTGGGATACTGTGGGTGGGGACCTCATGCTAGCGGCCAAGGATTTCTTCAAATATGGTAAAATCCTTAAACAACTCAATCACACCTTCATTGCCCTTATTCCTAAAATTGGTGAGCCTCAATCCATGACTGAGTTTTGTCCCATTAGCCTATGTAACACCTTTTATAAAATCCTTTCTAAGATTTTAGTAAACCATATCAAGCCCATTCTAGATAAAATCATCAGTCCTACCCAAAAAAAATTTGTCCCTGGGTGCCATATACTTTGACCACCCACGAGCTGCTCCATTCTATGGATAGATGTAACTATGTGGGGATGGCCCTTAAATTGAACATCTCTAAAGATTATGATAAAGTTTTATGGGATTTCATCGCAAAGGTTTTGGCTAAATTTGGGTTCAACAATTCGGTTATCAAACTCATCATGGAGTGTGTTAATACTATTAAGTACTCTGTTCTTGTTAATGGGCCCCCCTTTGGGTTCTTCTCTATTGGAAGAGGGATTAGACAAGGTGACCCCGTATCTCCCTATCTCTTCATCGTGATTTCTGATGTGCTCAGCAAGAACTTTACTGGTATATTGTCAGAAGGCTCGATTATGGGCATCAGAGCGGCTTCTTCCATGGAACCAGTTGTTGTGCAACAATTTGTGGATGAAACTTTTATTTTTGGGAAAGCCTCTATGGTGGAAGCCAGGAAATGGAAAGCATGCCTTAACAATTATGCCTCATGTTTTGGTCAATGCATCAATTACAATAAAAGCATGATCTATTTCTTTAACATCGCACCTAATTTGCAAACCAAAGTGACTGCGATTTTGGGATGTGTTACTGGGTCCCTACCCTCGGTTTACCTTGGGCTCCCTCTCACGGTTAAGGAGGTTACCCTTGAATTCTGGAATTCGATACTGGAAAGAATCCAAAGGAAGTTGGCTGGGTGGCAAGGCTCCATCCTAAGCCATGCTGGAAAACTCCAACTGCTCACAACGGCCCTTCAAGGTATACCAACTTATTTTCTTTCCATATTTAAGATGCCTAAGTACATTGCTGATAAGTTTGAAAAAACTCAAAGGAATTTCCTTTGGTTTGGGACTAAGGATAAGAAGAAACTCGCTCTGGTAAAATCGGAAAAGTTCTGTCAGGCCAAAAATTGTGGTGGCCTAGGAGTCAGGACAATTGTCAACACTAACAAGGCACTGATGGCCAAGGTTGGCTAGGATTAGTTAAGGAACACTAAGGATTGGTGAAAAATTTTGAATTCCAAATATCTTTAGGACAAGACTTTGATCAATCGCCTCTCAGAGTCTCACCCCTAGGGCTCCTTGGCCTGGAGGAGCATCTGCAACAGACAAGGCCTGTTAAGGAATGGGATTAAGTGGAAAATGGGCAATGGAAAGCGGATCAGATTCTGGGAAGATACGTGGCTAATTGAGACCCCTCTGGTTTGTTCTAATTTTAGGACTCTTATGGGATCGACTTAGAGGTATTTTGGTATCCATATTAGTGATTATGTTTCTAGACCCCCTGGGGCTAGGGCTTGGAAGAACCTAATCCTTTGATGTCCCCAGTCTCATGACCTTTGTTCTCTAGCCCGGTCCCTCCAAGAGATCCTCTCTACCACCAGGTTTCCCTCTTATGACAAAGAATATGAGTTTTTTTGGACCTTTGACAAACATGGGGATCTTTCTGTTAGGTCGGCATACACACTGCTGACAAACCAGGGTACTGCAGAGGAACCTTGGAGGAAGATATGGAACTGCCACATGATCCATAAAATAAATTTGTTCTGGTGGACAACCTGCCATAACAGGATTCTTACCCAGGACAATTTGAGGAAACGAGGATTTTTTATTCCCAATAGATGTTTACTTTGTAAGTGTAGGGAGGAAATTGCCAGTCACCTATTGTTACAGTGCCCATTTGCTACTAAAGTTTGGGGCCTGGCCTTTGGAAAACTAGGAGTCTCATGGGTGATGAGTAAGGATCTCTTATCCTTAATCTTGGGCTGGTGTGGTCCCTATTCCCATCCCCTGCCTGGTGAAATTTGGAATCAGGTTCCTCCTATTTTGGGTTGGTGTCTATAGAAGGAGAGGACCAACAGGGTCTTCATGAATATTAAGAGGAATTCTAGGGATGTTTTTGGCATTGGCACCCAACTCATTGAGGAAAACATATCCCTCTTTAATGGGAAACTCCTGGAGAAGGGACCTCTTGATTACGAAATTAGAATGGCAAAGGCTTGGCACCAAGGGTTAGAGGCTAACTCGTTTGACAATTCAAAATCCTTAGCCAAGAAAAATACCAAATGGGAGCCTCTGAATAGAGGCTGCTTTAAACTCAATTTTGATGGGGCTGCTAAGGGCAACCTAGGTAGGGCTAGTATCGATGGTGTGATTAGAGACCCCAAGGGGGTTATGGTTGCGGGATTTACTGGAGGTATTGGTTTTTAGTCTTCTATTGTGGCAGAAGCTCGTGCGCTGCTCATGGGCCTCCAAATTGCTGTCTCTCTAGGGATTGCTAATCTCCACATTGAAGGAGACTCTAAGTCCATTACTGATGCTGTGAATATGGACAAACTAATTGGTTGGAATATTAAGGATATCTTGTTGGACACTAGGTTCCTTTTATCCAAAATTAGGGGTAAAAAAGTGACACATATATTTAGGGAGGGCAACCAGGTGGCAGATGCCTTGGCTAATCTTGGTACTTGATGGGGATACTCTAAAGGTTGGAGGAAAATGGAGAAGATACCACCAAAAATTCAAGATATCATCTTGAGAGAACAAAGCAACCAATTATCATGATGAATTTAAATCTTCGGGTGTTGGGTGTTGGATGGGGGGTCCACTTGATTATATTTTGGGTTTGGTGGATGAGCGCTAATGCTGAGATGGCCGACAAGTGGAGGGATTCTAACTTTTTGACTCATTATGTGTTTAGAGATCTTCAAGTGTTAGGTGTTGGTTGGGGGACCCACTTGTTTGTCTTTTGAGCCTGGTGGATGAGCTCTATTACTGAGGTGGCTGACAGGTGGCGGGGTTTAAATTTTGAGGTTTGTAATATCAATAAAAAAGATGGCTTTATGAAAGGAATAAGAAAGTGCGTGACTTTGATGAATTTGATAGGCCGTATCGAGTGATCTCTCCTCTTTGGGATTGTGCGATATCTTGTTTTAACTCATCATAGCCTTCGTAAGACTATGAGTTTAAATACTGATTTGACCCCTCATTATGAAGGAATGCTTCCTTCTAGTGCCTTCGTGCTTGCTAGTTTAGCGTGGGTCTCAAATTACAGTCATAGGAATGTTTCTATTTTTAGCCATACAACCAACTTGTCTTATTTTTTGCATGCTTACTCCAAGGCTAAGGAGCCCTGCATGCCCGCCAATTCTTGTTTCGTTGGTTGCAATCTTTTCAAGATCCACTTTTACTCTATTGTCAACTCACCCTGTGGTGAATTTCCCTTCCCCACGTGTGACCTGCACGCTGGCATCATTACCCATCGCTTCATTTTTTGCCTAAATGACCTTGTGATGAATATGCGTTGCCCTGCTGGATTTTAAAATTTGTGTCTTCTACAAACTCTTTGGTTTTCTGTGTAGGTGGATAGTATGGGTGGCGATCATGTTTGAACTGAGCCGTACAACTATGATGAATTCCAGAAGAATCCGTTAGTCTGGCACATCTGTGCTGAAGGTGGAATTGCTCCTCTCATGGAGATTTTGGTTGGCCATGACCCTAATTTGTCTAGCCAGTTTGCTAATTCGTGGAAGGACCGAAGGGTCACGATAGGTGATATTTATTTTGAAGTTAGTGAAGAAGTTATCATGCAAGCCACCAGAATGCTGTGCATTAGGAAAAAATACCCTAAGCACACTAAGAAGTAGGACAATGAAATCTTGAAATATTTCTTCATGGGGAATGAGGAACCGGTGTGGAACTAGTCAGGTTTTGAGCATGAAGCTCTTTTAGGGCCTTGGGCCCAGTTGTGCTTAGCGTTGATGAAATATGTCACCTTGGAAGGTAGGTTCAAAACCTATTTCTTCTATCATTTTCCCCTGTTAAATCATTTAAGACATAAGATGCTGCTTAGATTTCCTTTCTTTTTGCTTATGGACCTGGAAAATTCGGTCGAGAAATGCAAAGAGCTAGCTAGCCTTAACCCCAATGACCTCTCACCTCTTTCGCTCTATCAGGGGCTTATCTTGAGACTTTACCACTTCAATCTGGCCCTTTGTCCTCCCAAAGCCATCTTGGCTGTGCACATTGATGAAATCAAACTCCTAACTATTATGAACATTTCACCGGCTGAGTCAAAAAAACCTCCCCAAAAATCCAATCTGGGTATCGCGGGAAACCCCAAAGCCAAACCGGATACCAAAAAACTAAAGGGAGGGATGGGTAATGCACATGATAGTGCAACAACCAGCCTATGTGATTTGAATTCCACCCCAACAAAGTCTTCCTACAAGGCCAACACTGCCAAAAAAGGAAAGAAGGGTAAGAAAGGTATGCCGGAGCTGATTGTCAGAGAGGGGAAGGGAGAAAACATAATATGAGAAGACTCTAAAGGAGATACTATTGTGGAAACCACGGTAATGACTGGTGGGGAGAATACCAAAAGGAGATCTGGGAGGCTGGCAAAAAATAGTAAAAAGAGACAGGTAATTGAGGATTTAGAGGATGAGCGGTCTGACAACAAAGAGTATAAGGACAAGGAAACTAAGGAAGAGGAGGATGAGAATGTGGAGGGGCCCTAGTTTACCCTAGAAGAGAACAAGTTACCAAAATAAACCTTTTCCTCTCATTCTTCGCATCCCCTAGTTGATGAGCTTGATGAGGTCTTAGGAACTATGGATGTTGGGGAGGAGCCTTATGCCTTGGAGAAGAAAATAGACACGCTCAACAAGAGGTTTCATGGATTGACCTCCTTCATAATGAAGTGGGGCCACTTCGTCACTAGCACCTTGTCCACTGCTATCAAGGAGGAGTTGGAGGGTAATAACGACCAAGAGAACAAATACTGGGTTGGTGATGATGTCGTGGACCTCCTGTTTAAAAACTAGGATAATGCCAATTAGCTACTGCCTGTGCTGGTGTTCTAACTTTTGGGTGCCTTTCCGTGGTTTTTGTGCTGTCAAAGAGTTGTCTCTATTACTTTTTTCTTTAATGTTAGATTTTTAGACTTGTTCCTTTTTGGTCCTTGTGGCTCTTTGTGAAGGGTACAACACCTTGTAAATCTTGCTTAACTTTTCAAAAACAAATGCCTTTATCACATGCTTCGATACTCATTAAGAGTTTAAAGTAAATACAAGCTTTTTTTACAAGGAGTTCCAATCAAGAAAGGATATGGTGTAATCTCCTTTTTCAAATGGAAGTCAACTTAAAATTAATCTCCTTATAACCACATCAAACACTGATGCAATGTGATTAAGAACTTATGCATTGTCAAACCGAAATGTCATCAGTTATGCAATAGAAATGTGCATAGTAAAACACATTAAGATGTAACAAGAAAGACCAAATGATTTTAGTCACCTGAGAAACGATTGTTTTGTCAAACTGAATCTACAAATTATCAATCATAATATGATCAAATAACTTATGACATGCAATATCAAATGGAGACTTCAAATGATCCTAAAAATAATCAATCCTGAATAACCCATACAATTCCTTATCAACACTGTTAGTCCACCATAATCATAAAAACTAAAAGAATATCATGTAGAGTAGATCCAAAAATGAACAACATGTAGCTCATCAAAATAATGTAGACAAAGCCAAGGAAATCATCATAATGAGAACAATAAATCCTAACACAATGAGAGAATGCATCATGCATCATATGCCAACCAACCAATCAACACCCTTGAAACCAATTTGCACATCATGTAGTTTTTCAATGTCAACCAAAGAACACCATTATAAGAACCAGTTTTGTCATCAAGGACAAACATCACACATCACAAACAATTGAGAGTCAACATAAATTCTCTAAATGCTTCAATGTAATTTCTCTAGAGTAAGTTTTCTCAAAGATGGGATATGAAATGCTAGAGAATGATGCTATATGTATAGGATTTCCAAGGAATATTGTGATGTGGCAGGATTCAACGATCAAGATTTCAACTAGAAAGATGAACGGTGGAGGATGAAGAAGTTAGAGGGAATCATGGAGAGTATTCCCTTTAATAGAACACTTTTCCAAGTGTTGAAGAGAATAAATGAGATGGAGAAGCCAAGTGTCCAAAATTTGTTTCAAATTTGTTGAGGATAATTACATTTAAAAATTAAAGATATTTAAATTCATGAGACACTTGATGAGGTGGATGATGAGGTGGAAGGAGGTTAGAAATTTATGTAGAAAAGTGACAAAATTGAATTTAGAAATTTAAATTTAATGAGAGGGAATTAATCAAATAAAAAAAATTAGTTAGATTTGTTTATTTAATTAAATCATGAAGAAAATGATTTTAGAAAGAATTTTAGAAAGTGAACTATATAAATAAATTTTTCAATTTATTTATAAGTAGACAAATTAAGAGAGTTTATTAATTAAATACCTTGTATTTAATTAATTGATTATCTTGACCGATTTTAGGTGTATACATTTTTCCCCTCTTTGAAGTGATGTGTTAACACATTGCTTCAAAAAAAATTTGCTGCTAGTACTGACAAAAAAATTCGATGCCCTAGACACTGATTTTCAGGTGATGACGGATATATGCCCCCTCAGGAGATAAATCGGTGAATTTTTGAATTTTTTGATTTTTTTAATGATTTTATGATGATTTCAAATTTTTATGATGCCAAAACAATTTATCTCCCGAAAAATGATGTTGAACCTGGAAGGTGATGAATTGATTAATGAAGTCCCATTTGAAAAATAAAATAACTCAACCCCACAAAAATCCCACTTAATCACCCTTTAAAAGGTAAAAAGAGGTGAAAAGGAAATCATTTGTGCATTTTGATTTTGAAAATTTGAGAGAGAGAATGATTTTGAGCAACTAAGAGCAAGATGGTGATTCTAATCCAGAGTCATTGATTCGAGTGTGGGCAACGCCACAACTACCCGACAACGTATGGACCTCCAGTACGTACCCCGAAAAACCTCCTCGTGATTTATGCATTTCGTTTTTCCCTTGTTTTTCATGTTTGAAAACTATTTTTTATTTTTTAGTGCATTAGGTTGCCGAAGTGGTGCATAGGTAGATTGTAATAGTACATCCAAATTTTTAGTGCATAGGGTTAATGTTGTAGTGCATACATACTTTTAGAACATTGATTGCATGAAATAATGCATCCGGTCACTGTAGTAGCACATATAGTGATGTAGCACATTTAGGGTAAGTTTTAGCACATTTAGTTAAAATTTTAGCACATACGATGATTTGGCGCATAAAAGCATTGAAATGGCACATTCATATATTTGGTGCATTGAAGCCCTGTTGTGGCACATTAGTGAAATTATCTGATGCATTCATGTTTTTAGCACATAGATAGACTATGTTAGCGCATCCATGCCAAATTGATGATTTTTTGATTAAATTCCCTACTTTTGATGATTTTTAATCACATCAACCTTCAATTTGATGATGTTTGATGATGTTTATAGAGTAGATGATGATTGATCTCATGATAGGTGAGATTCAATGATAGGATGATGACAATTGACCTCATGATAGGTGAGGATCAATGATAGATGCTCATGAGATATAATCAAAATCTCATTAGAACTGATTAGATTGATGGGTTGACTGATGTTTGATTGATTGATTGCTGATTTTCAATATGTTATGATGATAGGAGCCTTTGTCATTCCTGATGTCACAAGATCATTTCTTGAGGACTTGGGATTTGATTCCACATTTAGATTAGGTTGATCTAAATGTGATTGGACGATGCAGATTGAATTTTCTGCTGGATATGCCCCATGTTAGGATTAACCGAGAACTCTTGATATATTTGGTAGAGAGGTGTAATAGTGACCACAACACCTTTCACTTACCCACTGGTGAGATGAGCGTGACACCAGAGGATGTATACTAGATTTTGAGGATTCCTGTGGTTGGAGATTTGGTTGTTTATGATGTCACTGAGCAGGGAGGGACTGATGCCTTGATGAGAGTCTTTGAAGATGATCAGATATGTAGTTATGAGATCCCATGGTGGGATATGGTTTATGCCTATGTCACATTTCCATGTGTCTTAGCTAGATTCATTGGAGGATTCCTATGTCCCGATCGTAGGTCGAAGGGACTCTCAGTTGGATGGGGTTGGACACTAGAGAGCCTGATCACACAACAAACTCGATATGCATGGGGATCTTGCATTCTTGCTCATTTATACCATGATCTTCACCAGGTTGTCTACCTTAGAGCCTCCAATTTGTCAGTCAGAGTCATATTATTACATATATGGGCGTGGGAGCATAGTTTTCATGAGACGAGTTGCAGAGAGACAGTGACCAGCTAGGAGGTCATACGCTCATGGATACACAGGTCCAGTTGTCCAGCATAAGCTGGGAAAACTGGAGTACTGGAGGAGAGTATTGGATGATATAGATACTATTATATGTAGACCCTATATAGGCTATGAGCAGTGGCTACATGATGACATAGAGATGCCTTATGTATGCATAGATAGGTACCTGATTGGGTGGACACCTTTTATCATTGGGAGGTTTCTTTTAGAGAGAGTACACCGACAGTATGGTAGGGTACAGGGCATTCCCCAAGGAGTGGCTCAATATGCACAATGATGATAGGATATACCAAAGTGGGGACCTATGTTATCTTATGATGTTTCCTATCAGGAGTACTATGGATTATAGCTAGTGATATGAGACTATCACCTAGAGATTATAGAGGTTGCATACTTAGAGGACTATGCTCATTATTTCTTTACCCATCCTTTTCCACAGATATTGAGCCCAAACAAGCTTGTACCGTTATTGGATGATGATAAGAGGGCACCACCACGTGCACCTAGGTAGAGGAGAGTTGGAGGAGATGATGAAGAGGAGGGAGAGAGCAGTGATGGTGGAGACAATGATGATGGGGATGACGGTGGTGATGATGGTGGTGGCGAAGATGGTGGTGGCAGAGTGGTATTTAATGTGAGAGACTTCACAGTGCCTTAGAGGAGGAGATCCCTAGTGGCCGCAACACAACAATGTGTGCAGATTGGGCTACCCTCATAGTAGCAAAAGACACAAATAGTTACACTACAAGTTCAGGTTCAGACACTACAAGGTCAGTTGGCATAGGTTCAAGCTTTGTTAGCATAGGCTTAGGCGCATGTTACTACTTTGATGGCTAAGAGGGATGCAACCAGACATCAAGGTCAACAAGTAGTGTCCTTATCTGATAGATTGAAAAGAGTGATTGAGGGGACCACTATAGCCAACTATCTTAGGGAGGTTCATCATACTGCATAGGACGAAAAGTATTACAGGTTGAGATATTATGAGGTAGTTCCTACAGAGCAGAGGGTTAGCTATGTGCAGTCTAGATCAAGATGTAGCCACTCTCAAACAACTAACATGGGTGTGACACAACCACCACACAAATATCCACTAGGTAGGGACTCAGGTAAAGGTCCATCAGGTGCAAGTACATCATGTGGTGTAGCAAGCTCAAAGAGGCTGAGAAAATTTGGGGGGGAGCACCTCATAGCTCTGATGTTCACCATTGATACATTTGAGACATTTGTATACATTGATTTAGTTGAGACATTATGATATACTACCACATTTTTGATGCATTTCTCTACATTTTTGGACATCATTGTACTCTTGACATTATTATTTTGAGATTATATATGATATGCAACGATGATTAGCAATCTATATGATGTCCATGTGCATTTTTATTATGATAAATGTCTATGATGGATGCATTTTACCATTATGTGCTATATGTCATGTGATTTTTTATATGATTATGATATGATTATATATGGTTATGTATGGATGTAGTGATGATTTGATAATGCATAGATTATGATTCTATGATGCTTTATGAATGATGTTTTATGCTATGAGATGGATGCAAATGAAATGTGATGCAATTTATGTTTTTTATTTTCCCAATGAAAATATATGATATAATGTAATGGATAGATGAATGATATGCATGATCATATAATGCAATTTGTTATTTTTATATTTTCTTGATGTAAATATATGATATTGATATACTATATGCGATGAATTTTATTATGCAAAAATGATGTAACAGACTTCTTTTTGTATTTTCTAATGCAAATATTATGATGCAATGTGTGGATAAATGTGTAATATTTTTAATGCATTCTAATGTATGTATGATATGCAAAATGATTATCCAACTATATGGACATGATATGTTTTTGGTAATGTCAAGTATACTCAATCCATTAATGATAGAGATGACATAATTTTTGAAAATTGTGCCAACCTTGGAAAATCCTGAAATACAGATGCAAAACTAATGTGGATGCAAATCTAATCTACCATGTAGATCTAAAATGCAATTGTGTCATTTTGTTAGCCAATTTTTGTGCTTTTTATCATCATTGAGACTTTTATTATGTTGAAAGCTAGTACAAACATCAATGGTATAATTAGACCATGATGACCTGAGTACTACTTCGATACAAATTTCATTGATTTTTGATAGTGCAAGATAACACAAGCATCTAGGTATAATGAGACCGATATGACCTGAGCATTTCTCGCATAAACAGACAAGAGTTAATCATTTTCCCATGAAAATTCAGAATGTCATCAATGATACTTTGTAGAGCATGTCCCACAACAATTTGCACAATAGTAATGATTAACTCACAGAAAAAAATCAAAGAAAATATCATTCTCCTTGATAGCTCCTCTAGTTCAGGAAACCATCAAGTTGAGTTGGAGAAATGATAACAAAAATCAAAGTTCAACCGTTGGTCATGCATGTTAAAGCCATGATTCAAAATAACATCATCCATTTAGATTTACTTTGGTTTGATTGATTTTAGTTGTTTGATATGGATGGGGGTTTAATTTTTGAAAGATTGATGTAGTTTCAATGTTGAGTTGTTTCACTTTGATCTTTGTGTTTGTAATGATGTCGTATTGTTGTTTCTCTATTGGTTTGAGCTCAAAGTTTATTTACCCCTAGTGAGTTTAGGATTTTTGTCCCCAAGCTAGGTTGAGGCACGACCGTGATGCCAGGATATGTACATGAGGTTCTTTGATGACAAACAAAATTATGGCAAAATCAAACAGTTGAAACATGCTCAAATAGATGGAAAAGCTAATCTATCACAAATGGTGCCTATTGCCAGGTTTTCACTACTTGTTTTTATTGCACTTTTTCTGATTTTATGATTTTTTTGACTTTTTATGACTTTTTACTTTTTTTTGTATTTCTGACCTTTTTTACTTTTTGTGTTGTCACCAAGATGCTTGTTTGCTAGCTTTTCATCAGGGTGACCATTTTTTCAGGACATTTTTTGATTTTTTTGGATTTTTTCAAGACTTTTAACATGCACTGGATGATTTAGGTGTAGAACTTCTTGAGATGCAGAATGTTGATGGGATCATCAAACAAATCCCCTTCAGGCATAGATATCTAATATGCTCCAGATTTGTAGACAGATACAATGACAAAGGGTTCTAGCCAATTCATTTCAAACTTTCCTTTCTTTTCTTTGTCTTATTGATTACGACGATTTTCTTTCAAGACCAAGTCACCAACTTGAAATTTTCTTGATTTAACTTTGTGATTATAAGTTTTGGACATCCTCTACTGATAGGCTTTCAGGTGATCCACAATTTGCTGACAACGTTCATCCAACAATTCTAAGTCTTGTAGCCTAGACACCCAATAATCTTCATCTGAAATGATCCCCTTTAATGAAACACAAATTGATGGTAGTTCAACCTCAATAGGTAAAATAGCCTTTGATCCATAGATGAGAGAATATGGTGTGGCTCCTGTCAGGGTGCGGATGTTGGTACGATATTCCCATAAATTAGGATTTAATTGAACATGCCAGTAATGTTTAACATCATTGACGATTTTCTTTAGGATCTTCAAAATGGTTTTTTTTTTGAGGCTTCTTCCTGACCATTTCCTTGAGGATAGTATGGTGTAGAAAATCGATGCTAGATATGAAACCTTTCACAAATTTATTAGATGTCTTGGTTCTTGAAATTTTGGTTGTTGTCAGTGACAATTGACTGAGGAATGCCATAGCGACAAATGATGTAATTGATGAAGGATGTGATATGTTTTCCAATGATTGTGGCTAGGGGAACAACTTCAATCCACTTTATAAAATACATTGTAGTTGTGATGATGAATTTATGTCCATTTGAGGAAGGTGGATGAATTTTTCCTACAAGATCCAGTCCCCACTGATACAAAGGCCATGTTGATGCAAATGGTTGTAACTCTTGGGCTGGTCCATGTATCAGGTTTCCATGAATTTGACATTTTTGGCACTTCTTGATGAATTAAAAAGACTCCTTCTCCATATTCGGCCAGTAATACCCCAAACATAGGAGTTTCTTAGCGAGAGTTAGTTCGGTTGAATGAGTTCCACATATACTGTCATGAACTTCATGTAAGGTTGCTTTAAATTCATTACGTTCAAGACAATGAAGGAGAGTTCCATCAAGACCTCGTCGATAAAGTACATCTGCTATTAGGGTGTGTCGGGTAGCTTGATGGATGAAGTTATGTTTTTGGTTTTGGGATAGATCAAGTGGAAGGGTGTTATCTCTTAAATAGGCATAGATCTTCCCATAAATTAGGGAGTCATCATCAACTAGATGGAAAATGACTTGGGATTCGGGGTTGTCATAGGTAGGGTTAAACATTTGTTCCACCATGAACTCATAACAGTTTTGTTTTTCAAGTATCTGCAAGAGAGAAGCGATTGTTGCCATCACATCAAAAACTTAGTTATCTACTCTTAGAATCTATTCAAATTTGATGTCAAAAAAATAATTTTTGAAATCATCCACCATTCTCTTATATGGCATTAAATTTTGATCCTTTGTCTGATAATCATCGTTCACCTGGTTTATGAATAGTTTTGAATCTCCATAGACTTGCAACTCTATGATCCTCCATTCGACTACTACCTTGATCCTAATGATGAGTGCTTCATACTCAACCATGTTATTCGTGCAAGGAAACATGAGCCTATAATATTTTGGGATGGTATTTCCTTGAGGTGTGACAAAAAAGATTCCAGCACTTGATCCATGTTGTGTGCAAGACCCATCAAAATATAACATCCATTGTTGAGATGATATGGTAAGTAAATTTGTGTTTGGAAATTCAATGCTCATTGGATGATCATCTTGTAGTGGCTTTGGCTAACAGATTGGATAGCACCTAACCCTTGATGGATCTTCAGTCTACATATTGAATATCAAACTTGCTCAAAATCATTACCCACTTGGCTAGTCTTCCGGTTAGGGCCCCTTTACTGAGTAAATGCTTCAATGGATCAATTTTAGCTATGATTTTGAATTTATGAGTTAACATGTAATGCCACAGCTATTGAGTAGCAAATACTACCACCAAACAAGATTTATCAATGAAGGCGTAGTTGATTTTGTAGCTATTTAATGTTCTGCTGATATAATAAGTAACCCTTTCTTTTCCCATAGAATCTTCCTGTGCTAATAGAGCACCCAAAGATACTTTCATTGTTGCTATGTAGAGTAATAATAGTTTTCCTTCTATAGGTGGCACCAATATGGGTGGAGACATCAAATACTATTTCAGTTTATTGAAATTTGCTTCACATTTTTATGTAGCAAGTGATTAAATGGATGCGTTTTATCTACTAGCTGTGAAATGAACCTTCTGATATATTGGAAACATACTTGTAAAGATCTCAAATGGCTGATGTTCTTTGGTGGTGGAATTTCCATGATTTCTTTGGATTTTGTAGGATCCACTTCAATGAATTTTTCTAACACTATGTACCCCAACAGTTTTGTTGATGTCACACCAAACACACACTTCTTTGGGTTTAATCTTACATTAAATTTTTCCAATCAAGTGAAGAATTTATCTAAGATCTCTAGGTTTCCCTCTCTGGTGAATGATTTCACCAAAAGTTCATCTACATAATCCTCCATAAAGGTATGCATCATGTCATGGAAGATGGTTGTCATCGCTCACTGATATGTTTCCCCTACATTTCTTAAACTGAAAGGAATGGCGTTCCAACAGAAGGTACCCCATGGACATGTGAACGTTGTTTTCTCTTGATCTTCTGGTGCTATTTTTATCTGATTGTATCTCGAGAACCCATCCATGAGGGATAACATGGCATGTCATGCTATCAAGTCCACAATGATTTCAATGTTGGGCAAAGGAAAATCATCCTTTGGGCATGCTTTGTTGAGGTCTTTGAAATCAATACATATCATGATGCTTCCATCTGGTTTAGAAATTGGTAAAATATTAGAAATCCACTCAACACAATCAATTGATCGAATGAATCCAACATCTAACAATTTCTTCAATTCTTCTTTTACCAACAAGGTGATATGTGGATGGATTTTCTCAAGTTTATGTTTAACAGGTTTCACTCCAGGTGGTAGAGATAGTACCGTTCCATCATTTCCTATCTCTAAGGATTCCTTTAACCATAATGGCTCTCAAATTTTGCTTGCATTATGATTTTTAGAATGACCACCTAAAGAATGGATGCTATAAAATGCAAGAATCACGAGTCATACATGATTTGATAAAATATGTGATTGATGCTATGATAAAGATGTTGCTGTGATAAAAATGAATATTATGCTATGATGCAAATTTTGTGATATAACTATTGTAAGGAGAACTATTATGATAATTAAAATGCATCTACTAAACTAAGCCATGATTCTAAACTAATATAATATCCCAATTATAAATGCTAAATGCTTTAAACTCTAAATGCTCTAAATGATTCAATGTAATTTCTACAAAGTAAGTTTGCTCAAAGATGGGATGTGAAATGCTAGAGAATGATGTTGTATTTATAGGATTTCCAAGGCATATTGTGATGTGGCAGGATTCAATGATCAAGATTTTAGCTGGAAAGATGAACGGTGGAGGATGAAGAAGTTAGAGGAAATCATGGAGAGTGTTCCCTTTAATAGAACACTTTTCCAAGTGTTGGAGAGAATAAATGAGATGGAGAAGCCAAGTGTCCAAAATTTGTTTCAAATTTGTTGAGGATAATTACATTTAAAAATTAAAGATATTTAAATTCATGAGACACTTGATGAGTTGGATGATGAGGTGGAAGGAGGTTAGAAAGTTATGTAGAAAAGTGACAAAATTGAATTTAGAAATTCAAATTTAATGAGAGGGAATTAATCAAATAAAAAAAATTAGTTAGATTTGTTCATTTAATTAAATCATGAAGAAATGATTTTAGAAAGAATTTAAGAAAGTGAACTATATAAATAAATTTTTCAATTTATTTATGTAGACGAATTAAGAGATTTTATTAATTAAATACCTTGTGTTTAATTAATCGATTATCTTGACCGAATTTAGGTGTATGCACCTAGAACCAGAAACACCAGGAATGAGAAAATCCTAGAAGAAAGATTTGATATGAATTGAAGGGAAATGGATTCATCCAAGAAAAAACATCTGAGATCAGTAGGTTCCTTTGGTAAAATTTGTTTCTTCATATATCCTCCAAAGCATGTACTACTATGCCATAAAGTGGAATCAGACATAGTTTTTTTCCAACCATTAATCCTTAGAGGAAATTTCATGCAATTTTAGATCACGCAAGATAAAAAAATCTCAACAACATGCATTAAACAGATTCAATAAACAAAATCATTAAACAAGAAAGATGGAACATAATACATGAACACAAATATTTGCATGGAGATAAACCTTTTGGGTAAAAAACCCCACTCCAAAAGCATAGATCCATTGTATTATTTAGCAACCAAATACAAATTTACAATACAATGCAGGCTCTAAGCCTTTACATGGAGATTTACATCTTGTTCCATCTAGAGAAAATATGACACCATAACCCTTCTAAATCCAATATCTCTTCTCACACTGTTTCTATGCACTACAACATTGCATACATACTTCTCAAGTGTTACAGGAAAAAACTATTGTTCCAACTTCCATACCAACCGAATAGTCAACGTCTCTCCTATGAAGTTCTATCTGAATGTTGAAGAGAATCTTGAGATTGTCTCACCGAGATTCCACTATTACCTTGATACACATATCATTCCATTAGAGAGACTCTCAAGTGACTCCTTTTGATATGGTGAAGTCTCGTCGATGAAGTCTCATCAAAATTTTGAAGAGACACTGTAACAAATCACACCACCTTAAGAAGGTCACATCAATATACCTTGTAACTTTGATCGGGTGGTCCCTACTACCTACGTTTCACCCTCTTCATCATCACACAACTAATTTCACCAATGTGACTTGATATATCAACCAAACACTCATCACCACATGTCCTAGTGGCATCATATTTCACGGCGTTTGGTCCCACCTCATTGTCATGTTGAAGAGACTAATCATTTCGTCCCACCATCATGTGACTGTCTCTTCATTGAAGTAGTTATCAAGATGTCGAGGAGATTATGTTGGAATCAAGGGAGCACTAAGACGGGGGTGAATCCGTGTTTCACAATTTTGAACTTTATTAATTTGATATTTAAACCATTTCAACATTAGACCAAAGGAAAGATGAAAACACACAAATTAATCATCCAAAACATCATAACACAAGGATTTTTATGTGGAAACCCTATCAGGGGAAAAACCACGATGGAGGTCAATCCACAATTTGAGTACTCAAATATAAGTTTTACAAAATGGGAATGCACTTGCATTCAGGCTCACTGCCTAGAGATCGTTGCTCAAAATAGGAAGGCTCACTACCTTACAAAATGTTCATATTAAATCCATCTGAAGGATTGAACTAAAGTAATAGCATCTACTCATTCTTGGTTACAGTTTTGGTTCATCTCATAGATCATATTCTGGACCTTCTGTTTGATTTTTCACTTCACTCTGCTCTGCTCTGCAACTCACATCACAAATCCATACATAAGTAAATTCGCACCACTATCCTTCTAAATTTTGCGTCGCATAGTAACATACTTCACATCACATATGATGTCTATATCCAAATGATACAACCGATCTCTTATATATATTTGCAACCAAATATTTGATCATCCATATGTCGGCTTTAACAAAACATAGAATACTTTTCAACGGTTGGCTAAATCCACAACTAATTCTTAATGTGCACCATACATAGTCTGCCCTAGCATAATAAGGACCTAAGTAGACATGTTCGAGCACAATTATTTTTAAAGAATTACTCCTAAACATCTGCAATGGCTATATCTACCAAGTCAGCCTTCTAGCAATGATAACCAAAAAATCAATACATCGAATATCCTAGATCTTACACCAGTGAATGCACACCAAGATAATTCCTGGATAAGGTAGTAAAAACATCAAAATACCTTTCTTTGAGATCAAAAACTAAAAATGATAATCCGGTGGAGTATGTAGATCGATAGATTAAAGTTTAACCAGCTAGCCTATTCTTCACTCTTACTTTGGTAATAGCTAGCTCTTTACTTTGTCTGTCGGTATGGATGAATAATAAACTATCGACCAGATTAATGCCTTAGGTTTCCATCAATGAAAACACTAAAATCCATATTCCAACAATCTCCCCCTTTCCCATTGATGGCAAAACTTAGTGAAAAATGACTAAGTGTCAAAACCAATATGAGTATGCTGCCAAACTTCAAAAATTCAAAACATAGCTCCCCATAAGATTGATAAGGCATGTTTCATTTCTCTCTCTCCCCCTTTGACATCAATGAAAAGTACGTATTAAATCTCCTTCTTTGAAATATAACCAAAACTTTAAAACTGATTCAAAATTTTGAAAATGAACAACTACTACTTGAGTCAGAAGATTATCTTGTGATTTTCTTTCATCTCCGGGAGGAATTTCTTCCAAGCTTCTATTGCAATCCCAATGATTATGATCATGTTGTTATTCTTAGATTTCTTGTTGAAAATATTGATGAGGGATTCTGGAATTGTGATTGCATTCTCTAGTTTTTCTCCTTTCCTCAATATCTCAATCATTTGTTCCAATCTACATTTAGTTAAGTCCTTTACTTTCCAAAAAGTGTCTACAAGCTTGATTTTGGTGAATTGAAAATTTTCATGCTCAGACTGTAACTCTTGAATCCTTTTCTTGATTTACCATCTTGATCTTGAAACATATCAAAGCTTTATCCAATCATATTTAACTCTATTTCAATTTGTTCCAATTTTTCTTTGTATTTTCCAACTGCATGAGGCCAATGGATGCAGTAGTTATAGATGTTATTTTCTCACTTATGCATTGCCTCAGTTCATTCATTTTTATTTTTAACTTGGTAAGAGATATTTTGCACTGCTTCTTCAAAATGTAAGATTACTTATTCTTCTTCTTTGTTTTGAGACTCAGAGTCCATGGTTTCCTTGATGCATTCAATAATTTCTCCTAGAAAAATATTTTACAAACTCTCCAACTTGATCTAGATGTGCACAACATGAGCACTCAATACACTCATAATCATATCCTGATCATATGAGGGTTTGATAGACCATAACTTAGCAATTTTCTACATTCCACTTTCCTCATGAACAAGCTGCAATAGTTTTTCTTTTTCTAAGTCATCTTCTTCTTCATTTTATTCTATCATTTCCTTTTCTTGTTCTGGTTCGGTTGATTCCAATTATTTTCCCTGGGTGTCCTTAGTTTCCTTATTGGATTCCTCATCTGGTATATTCACAATCTCCTATTCTTTTCCTTTTCCTTCAATTTTTAGAATCTTGCATGTCGGAGGAGTACAGGAAACAATTTATTTTTCTCTTTTCTTCTTTCTCTCCATCTCACTAGAAGAGGAACCAGCTTCAAGTGCCCTTACCAAAAGAGAAATACCAACTGAGATAAACTTTCCTAGAAAACTCTTAAAGAAATTTATGAATTCCTAATCACAGTTTGCCAAACTCTTAGAGTATATGTAGATTTATTTGCACACAGGTTCATTTTCTTTCCACATCACATTGTTGTTCATCAGAAAGAAATTCAAAAAATACATTACTAGACATACAACCAGAGAACCAAACCTAAAAGGGTAACCTGTCATCTTTGACAATTGCACGTTCTCCATCAGTTGATCCTTTAGCAGTCCACATAGGTCAAACTCCTAACCTTCCACTATCATTTTGTGAGAGATGTAAACTGCACCAACCAAGTTTTCTCCTTCTTTGTTTTTGAAAAATATTTTATAGGATAATCCATGTGCAATGTACCTTGTTACTGAATCTTTAATTGTCAAATTTATCAATGCCCTTTGATCTCCAATAACTCCAGTTATTGTTTCGACTTCTTTATTCTGGATAGACTTCTTTCTCGGTATATCCCCAATTTTGCATAATCCAGTTAAATTTTCAGTTACTTCTTTCGAAATGAGGTAGGGTTTGTCTAGAATTAAAGTATCAACATTCAATCTATTCAAAATAAACTTAATGATTTTTGCGTTCTCAAAATAGGGAAACTCATTCAAAATGTCCAGATTCTCGTGTTTAGCTTCTTTCAGCCACTTCAATTTGTCGGGTGAGAACTTCCTTATGAATCTAATCTTCTCTATTATATTCATCTAGATTGATTGTTCCTTTGATTTGTTCCATTTTTCATACCGAACAATTTCTTCTACCGAACACCAAATTAAATGAAAATTCCACAAACGACTGAAATACTTGATGGATTTAGAGATTTGTCACCAAATTATCTTCACTCCTTCGAAATTTTGTTGTAGAGCGCTTTCCTTCTTCTTTTCTTTGATACAAAGTGAAAAATGAGGGTTTCAACATGCCTTTTATAGTTCACACACTTTTAATAAATGCCTTTTCCCTAGGTGTTCTAGATACCTTATTTTCTCAGACAGTGTGAGAAAAATTCTTTTGCGCATCTCCAATTGCTTAAATTTCATTGTTTTTTTTTCCAAAGCATCTATAGATCATTGATACAAATTTTTGACAATCTTTTGTGTTTCGGTACCAGCTTACGGACAAGGGAAAAAGGATTTTCTTGAAAAACTCCCCCTGGGCCAATGGCCTAAAATCAATTTCCAAAGGAATTACCGGAAGCAAGTTCCAGTGCAAAACCATTTCTAGTATCAAACTCATTATTCCTTACCTGTTTCTTCTTCATCTAATCTCTTATTTCACTCGTAGTTACTTTCTCTTTTCCTTTATCATCTTTCTATGAGTTTCTTCCTTTGTATACCGAACCTCTTCTACCCACATTTTTGTTTCTGTAGAATCTTGCAATGTGACCGTATTTGTTGCAATTGTAGCACACAATATTTCCTTTTCCAGACCAATAATTCCATTGATTACTTATTGATCTACATTTATTAGCAATATGCCCAGATCTTCCACAGGTATAACATTCAACATTCCTTCTATTGACAAAGTTTTTTGACATAGTTCTACATTCGATTGATTTATGACCAAAATTATTGCAATTGAAACACTGACCAAAGAATGATGAATCACTTGATTTCATTTTATTTCTACATTGAGTAGCCATATGATCAAATTTATTGCAAAAAAACAACATCCATTAAACTTTTGAGCATTAGGTTGTCTTACCGGATACCTTTCATCTTTGTTCATCCGATTTCCTTGCCTGAAATTCTTTTGTCCAGATCCAAAATTTTCTCCTTTTTCATATCCAAGACCTCGCTTGTCATTTCCAATCTTTTGACTTTGAGTTATCTCATCAAGCTTAACTGAGCTAATCTTAAACTCCTCCTTGTATTCATTTGTAGTAGCAAGTTCATCCCAAAGAATAATAATCTATTTTTCAAGTTCTTCTTCATTGTTTCTAGATTGTTGCAATTCATTTTCTAACTGAATGAATTCTCCATTTATTCTTCTGCATTCATCAGATCTTTCTTTTAAGGATTGAGCAAGATTCTCCTCATTCTTCTCCCTTTCTTCAATTTCCTTAGTCAACTTCATCACCATAGATTCCATTTCATGCTTTAGGGTTGCATTGTCTCTGTCAAACTTTTCACATTCTTGAGTTATTTCCTTCAAGGTTTGATTTAGGTAAGCATCATCCATGTTTTTTCTCTCTTTCTGCTTAATATGATCACAAAGATCCTTCCTCTTTTCCTTGGATTTAACAATCTGATCCTTTAATGACTGAATGAATTTCTCAACATCCTTAAGATTTTCTTTCAATTCTTGGACTTCTACTTTAGACTGATCAAGATCATCAAGTGCCACCACAAGCTACTGCTGAAGACTACTAGAGTACATTACATTCCAAGATCCACCTCAAGTTTTCAAAATCCTTCCGAGGAACTAGGCTCTGATACCAATTCTTGGACTCAAGGGAACACTAAGAGGAGGGGTGAATCAGTGTTCCACAATTTTGAACTTTATTAATTTGATATTTAAACCTTTTCAACATTAGACCAAAGGAGATTTGCAAACACACAAATTAATCATCCAAAACATCATAACACAAGGATTTTTACATGGAAACCTTGTTAGGGGAAAAACCACGGTGGAGGTCAATCCACAATTTGAGTACTCAAATATAAGTTTTACAAAAATGGGAATGCACTTGCATTCAAGCTCAGTGCCTAAAGCTCATTGCTCAAAAGAGGAAGGATCACTGCCTTAAAAAATTTTCACATTAAATCCATCTAAAGGATTGAACTAAAGTAATAGAATCTACTCATGCCTAGTTATAGTTTTGGTTCAACTCATAGATCAAATTTTGGACCTTCTATCTGATTCTATAATCCGCTCTGCTCTGCTCTACAATTCACATTACAAATCCATACATAAGTAAATTCACACCACTATCCTTCTAAATTTTTCATCACACACTAACATACTTCACATCACATATGCTGCCTATATCCAAATGATACAACCGATCTCTTATATATCCACAACCAAAGATTTGATTATCCATATGTCGACTTTAACAAAACATAGAATACTTTTCAATGGTTGGCTAAATCCACAACTAATTCTTAATGTGCACCATACATATTCAGCCATAGCATAATAAGAACCTAAGTAGACACGTTCGAGCACAAAAACATTTAAGAAATTACTCCTTAAACATCCACAATGGCTATATCTACCAAGTCGGACTTCTAGCACTGATAACCAGAAAATCAATACACCGGATCTCCTAGATCGTACACCAATGAATGTGCACCAAGATAATTCTTGGATAAGGTAGTACAAACATCAAAATACCTTTCTCTGAGATCCAAAACCAAAAATGATAATCCAGTGAAGTATGTAGATCGACATATTTAACTTTAACCGGATACCCTTTTCTTCACTCTTACTTTCGGTAATAGCTAGCTCTTTACTTTGTCTGTTGGTATGGACCGATACTGAACTACGAACCAGATTAATGACTTAGGTTGCCATCAATGAAAACACTAAAATCCATATGCCAACAGACTATCTACTAGGTCCCATCGAAATGTGCCTATCTCTTCGATGCGACACTTATTAGGATGTCAAAGAGACTAACCATTTCATCTTGCCAAAATTCACCTATCAACTTGATGAACTCAAAAATCGAAGCCTGAAGCACTTATCAGGATGTCAAGGATACTAGCCATTTCATCCCACCAAAATTCACCTATCAACTTGATAAACCTTCGATCGATGCCTTTCACACTAGTAAGTTTGAGACACCTTTTCTCAATAGAAACAAGTTGTGGAAATGATGGGTTTATCAAAGAGTCCTACGAAGAAATATAAAGGAAAATCCATCCCCCTAAAAGGTTCACCTAGCATTATAAGTTCAGGTAGAACCTATACCCCCTCTTCGATAGTTCCTAAAGTCTCTAAAACTATGCGTACAATTGGTGTGAAGAAGAAATAAATATCTAGTGCCCCTACATCACAACAAGATCCTTTGCAAAGGAGAAAGAAAGAAAAGGCTATAAGAGAAATATATTAGTTGAGGATGAAGAGGACATAGAAGAATAAGGACCTTAGTTGATTAAAAAAAGGAAATCCAGTGTCCCTCAAGTAGGGATAAGTGCAAAGAAATTAAAAGTGGACATAATTGATATTGAAAGTGAAGAAGAAGTTGAGAAGTAGAAGCAAGCATTCAAAACTCATGTGAGGGAGAAAGAGTAAAAGTTTGGAAAAGAAGAAAAATTCCCAAAGACTAAGGGAAAGAAGAAAGAAAAGACTCCTCTCAAAATAAAACATAGCCCCCTGAGGCTAGATGCACTGTTTAATGGTATTTCTGAGCATGGAACGTTGGAAGAAACCAGAAAAATGTATCTAGAATTAGATGATATAGATAAGGAAACAATAGAAGAAGTAATTGTGAAGTACATGATAACATTTTTTACCAACTTAAAAAAAATTGAAGATCAGTTGCCTGAGGATTTGAAGAATGTCTCGAGTGCCAAAAGGCAAGAGGCTGTAGAAGAAGAAGATAAAATTAGGGAATTTTCCTTGGAGAAGATTGGTTCTTTTCTTTTTGATGAAGATAGAGAAAGATTGGCTCAACTATACAATAGAGAGTTAACACCTTGATGAGAAGGGATAAATAAGATATTAAGAGGTTGAGAAATGAGACAATATAAAAGATTATAGAACTAGCAAAAGAATTGGGAGTGTCCCCAGAAAATGAAAATAAAATGCAACATGATGCCTCTGTCTCAAAAGTCAATGAACCTATAATTAAACCTGATAAGAATGCACTAGAATGTGGGCTTGAAGAAGAAGATGTTCAAGAAGATGTAATGATATAAAATATCCCTTTGGATGAGGAGAATATGGTTGCAGTTCAGAACAAGAGAAAGAGAGAGAGGACATCTCAGAGAAGGATGAATCACAAGAAGAACATAATATACCCTCTTTGGATATGAAGAAGGAAGGTGAGAAAAAGAAGAAGAGGTCTCAGAGAAATCAAAAGCACAAAATATTGAAGACATGCCTCCTCCAAATAATGAGAAAATTTCAAAAGAAGAAAAAAGGACTAAGGATCAATCTAGCAGTGATGAAAGGGAGAAGAATGAGAAGAAGGAAAAATAAAACATAAAGTTTGTTTATGAATTCTTTGAAGCCTCTGGAGATTCATTGAAGAGTATATTAGAAATTTAGTTTCAATTTGAACTAGTAGTATCTGCACAACTGCTATAACTTCCAATGTAGTAGGGTCAAGATGACATGGCTAAAATCTCTCCCTTATAGAAACTATAACTCGGTGATACATTTCATGCCTCCATAAGGAAGTAGATACTATCAACACATCAGAAGAGCACAAATTTGATCAAGGAAGTAGTTAAGGTGTTAGATTAAGGTATTCCTGGAGCAACAATTGATGAATCTTTATCCAATGTTGAAAAATTACAGTTGTTGATGGAATCTTTCAAAGACTATTCTATCAGTTTGGAAGAGAGGCTAGAAAAATAGATGACAAAGAAGGTCAATAATAGGAGATTGACTGAAATATCTAACAACTACAATGTTGAGCATGACAAACTACAATAAAATATAAAAATTATGCAGAAGTGTTTGGATGAAGCAAGGTTTTTGTTTGAATTTTGTTTAAAATGGCCTAACTCAATGAAGAGAATTAAGGACCAGATGGACTCAATAGATTCATAGATTTCTCAGGCCTTAGATATGTATGATTTGGTAAATGATGCAGCTAGTACTACAAGGATGGAAATATAAAATCTACATGGACATTTTTTCTAGTGACAAGAGAAAAAGGAGAAGATAATAGTGTAGTACAATCATCTTAGAGATTTGGTAAGTGCAAGGCTTACCCCCTTGACTAGTATATTAGCAAGTGTGAAGATGTTGGCACAAAATAATTCGGTATCCAGTTCATTGGATGAAGGAGAAGACCTCTTTATGCAATTTGAGAACTAGTTTTGCATGATTTCCTTCACACAAAATGATTTGGATGTTGGGAAGAAGGATTGGGAGGCACACCTTGCAAAATTGAAGGTGTCTTACAAATGCATTTTTCATTCTTCTAGTTGATTATGTACACTTTTGTTTTATTTATGTAGTTTCAAATTTCTATGTACATATATAGATGTATTATAGAATGTTGTAGTAATTTTTTGATCATTTTTTATGGTTAACATTGTAAGGGGGAGATATTCTCATGTACATACATGTATATTTGAAAAAAGGGAGAAAAATTGAGATAGTTTGAAAAGCTTGATATTGAGAGCCCTTTTCCCTTCATGTCAAAGGGGAGTAGTTTGAGAGATTTTGAAGGATTTTTTTTCCATCAATGGAAAAAGGGGGATATTTTTGGAAGTTTGGTTTTTCATTGAGAAGATTGGTGGATGCATGGAAGATGATGTTATGATGGTGTTGTCATTTATTTGAACATTATAGTGATGTCAACATTTTTTTGATGTCTACATTCATGTATAGCCAATGTTTGATAAGCATGATTGAATATAGTGTTTTCATTAATAACAAATCATTTCAGAGTTGAAGAAGTGTTGATCCAAAGTCGATCTAAAGTGTTGGATACATTGTATATCTAAAATGCAATTTTTAGTGTTCAAAGAACTTGTTTTGTGGTCCGTATTGCTCCACCATGAAAAATATTGTCATGTGGTTCTATGGTAATTTTGTTGGAGGAATCTAAATCTAAATTTTCAAGCCTTGAAGTCCCCCATAGCTGATGTTAGCATTGATAGTTATCACTCTGAATATGGAAAAGTTACAGTGACAAATTACCCAATTGGAATTATCCACATTCCAGTGCGGGTGATTGTTATGCTATGCGCTTTTGAGGATGGGTTTACAAGTGTCAAAAGTGTGTACACTCAAGTGGCAAGTATTTTTCTGGTCAGTGTGTTGAGTTGTGAATGAATCGTTGGTTCATCCCATTATTGCTTCACCAATGGTGCTGACCTAAAGGGTTTTGTTGGTTTTGTTTAATGAACCAAGTTGATCCCACAACATAGCCTACAAAATTTCCATTTTCCAATGGTAAGCTAATTGGAGGGATTGGCCAACAAATGAGTGAAATCTTGCAAAGGATTTCCTCTTGCACTTTGGGCTCTACAAAACTCGGGAGGGTGATCCCATAATTTATTTTAAGATCCTCTGTGCCAATTAATCATATACATTGTAAATAATAGAGGAGTTCTACTTGAAATTGCTTTGACAATTGAATAACTACAAAGATCTAGTAAATCCTTACATGTTAATTATTTTCAAAGAAATAGAGCATGATAGACTTCAATTTGACATACATTTTACCAAAATTTTAAAGATTTTAATGACTTGAATGTATTTGCTATGAGAGATCAAGAATAATTCAACACAACACAAATCCTAGAATAGTGCCTTAATTCAAGGTACGAGGTCTAATACAAATGCAAATAAACCTTGAAAACAAATGAACACTTAGCCTTTTAGAGCTTACACAATGTTGCATTAAAACATCAATTTCAATTACTCAAACTGGAGCTCATTATCATATCCTGACACTCTAACCACCTAAACCTATGATTTCATCCAATAAATTTAATAAATTCTTTTTATTTGAACATAGAAAAAACCATACATTCATTGAAAGCGATCAAGACCATTGAAACAATCTTTGATTATTTCATTGATAAGTCAAATAGTGAATACACCAGGAGAGAATTGGCATTGAAGATTTTTCATTCTTTATGTTCAATGCTAGTAATGTTATCAAAATTTACTTACAAAAATAAAAGAATCATAACCTAAATGCAAACTCTATTCTATTCTTTGTATTTTCTCTTTACAAAATTTTCTCTAAGATCAATCAACAACCCATACAATTGGCCTTGAATTCCCTTTTATAAAAACAAGGCAGCAAAACAAGCTTTAGGCCAATGTACACATCTCACATTTTCATTTTGACATCCACAATTACATTCAAAAGGTAGTTATATTTACCAAAACTCAAGGGAGATATTCATATGAGATGAAAATAATTTCCTATTCATTGATTAAGATTTATCTTGCCCTCCAAAAGGCTCTTTAGTTGGTGGAAAATATTCTTTCCACGAGCCACATCACCACTTCCATGTGCTCCAAAACTTGAGGATGAAAAGCATGAAAATAAGAGGAAGAGAATATACCAAAACCTTTCCACATCAGTAGTCCATGTCATCAATTATGAATTGGAGAAAATACAATATCTAAACATTGATGTATCAAAGACCTAATTTGTACTGGTTCTAGGCCATGTATTATATTTCTCTTGCTTCAACCATCATTATTGAAGACATAAAATCAAAATTTTATCACCATCCTGCCATTGCAGCAACCTACATGTCCAGGATGTCAACATTCTTCCAAAGCTCAAACTCCTCCTTAGAAGGCCAATTGAACGCAATAATCTGGTCACCTTTGATCCTATATGGGGTGTATTTTATTACAACTTGGTTGGCCTATTTGTCAAATTATTCAAGAAATATTCTTGTGTGAGTGGGCTTGTCCATACTATTCTTCAACATTTCCTCATCAAATCCATCAAAAATTAATGCTTCCTAAGTTTCTATTACTTTTCTTGTTTGATCCTTCCGTAGTTGCAGAGGTTTGACTTCACTGTAGTCATTTATAATGTCTGGGAGTAAACTAAAACTTCACTCATCAAATCTCCTCATAAGCCCCCTGATCTTCATTTCCAGTGGTTCAATCAAACCTTGAAATTCCTTAATTTAATTCACAAGCTCAAGGGTTGGGACAATGTTGGATGGCTTATCTACATCATTTTTTGATCCAATAGCCATATCTCTTAGTTCTTGGGCTTTAGGAATCTATTTGTCCATCATTGGGATGGCAATTTCCTTGTCCCTGTCAAAACTCCTTATTACAACAAACATTAAAGAGTAGTTTGAATGAATACTAATTAACCTTCTCCTAATACCCTTATTCAAATGTTCTAGTACCACCATCACAATCTTCATAATTCTCAAATGAATTAATTCATCAAATTTTTGATATCTCTCTTCATAATTGCTGATTTTATCCATCAACTCTTCCTTGGTGATTTCTTTTATAGGAGGTGCATCTAATGTACTTGGAGTTTATTTTGCAATGAGCACATCCTCAGAGCTGGGAGGTGCACCTGTAGTTGGGAATGGAGGAGGTGAAAGAATATGAGAAGATATAATTTTTTCTTGTGGAGATGGGGGAGGAAGGATTGCTACTTGTGAAGGGCCTAGTGCATACACTGATTGAAATCTCTCCTTGAATAGTACAATTTGTAATTGCATCTCAACAATTTTCTATTGTCCCACATTGTACTGAGCCACTATATCATTGTAATTTGTTCTAAATATTTCCCTCTCCTTAATTAGGGACTCTATTGTGGCTTTGGTTAATTGATCTACATTAATGTTCAATGTAACTACCTCTATAGTTGATGTATTAGACACTCTTTTAATTATTAGCCCTCCTCTAACACTTGCAGTTGGCTCTATAACCTTAGGCTTCTTTTTATTCGGGGCTAAGGACAAAATAGCCAGTGTTTCCCATTGGAAATTGAATGTTGATCCTTGTAAATCCAATGCTAATTCTTCCCCAGTGTTAAAAATTGGGGCATCATGCCTTCTGACTGTGTCAAAGGCAATTTTTGATGCAAGGTTCCATTCTAGAAATAATAGAATGCCACTCTTTCTAACTAGTTCTCTTCCCTCAGTTGTAGTAGTATCATGATACTTAGCCCTCATCTCTTCACAAAATTTAGCCTCTACAACTACTTTTGGAAACTCAAGACTTTCACTTGCTTTCATCTCTATGCTCATAACATATTCATCCTTCATGGCCCTCCAAACATATTCCTAGAATGCTTGTGTCTTCACAAATGTATCATCATCCATAAATATTTCATAAGCTTTAACTCTAACATCGTTTGAATTATTCACCCCACTTAAGTTGGCCTTACTTAATCTGAGACTTAAGGTTTGTGGAATTGTGTCTCTCTAGGGAGAAGGAATACCCTGCATAATTTCATCTTCTGTTAAAAAAATGTATTCATCAGATTCATCAAAAAGATAATCTACAAGGCCACTTGATTCAACCCTTTTCATTTTTACTGGTGTCTCCCTTTGTGGTGATGGTCCTCTAGGAGTGGAATCCAATTCAATAATTTGTGGGGTTTATGAATGTGGTGGTGAAGGTGGTGGTAGTTGTTGTTGAGGAGAGGATGACTTTGACTCCTCTCACTAGGTAGGAGAAGCAATTGTGAGTTGCTTCTTTACAATACTCTTTCTTATTGCAAAGACATGCACCTTCTTTTGTGGCTGGTAGGTTGGCCTTTCCTTTGTCATAGAGTCTTTCCCATTATCTTCTTCTTCAATGACCATGGCCTTTCCTTTGTCTTGGACCATTCTTTCCTCTTTCAAATTTGTAACAAATTTATCAAAATTCTGAAAAATTGCTTCCACTCTCAATATTACATCCTTAACATCAGATAAAGCCTTGAATTGAGGATATTTCACCCATTTCTCTCTCTCCAATTTCTCAAAGACAATCCACTTCCTCATCCTATCCTCTTGTATCTAAAAGTTAAAAATATTTATGATAAAGTCTTTAGGGAAAGAAAAGTTATGAACAAACTGTCCTCCTTTCACCCTATCCTTTAACCATACCATAAAACCTCTCGAGTCATGGTTTCTGAGTTCTCACCATTTCATTCAATAAGGCTTGTGCTTGTCAAGTATATTTTTCCACCCATCAATTATCATGGAAAAATTTGAAAATATAGTATAAGCTAGAAATAAATTTCCTTTCCTCATATTAAATAAGTGATTATCTTCTACATCACTGAGTTTTCACATGACTTCAAGGAAGCCAATCCTCAATGGTACATCCCTAGGGAGTACATGAGGTGTGTTCCTTGTTCCATACACTCTTATAACTATGCAACATTCATAGGGAATTACATCCCCCAATTGTGATTAATTTTTAAATCAGGCCTCCTCTCCTTTGGCCTTAGGAAATCATGCAACTCAGTTGGAATACATGGCATATCCTGGATAAGAAATCTTCTCTCCTTGGAGGAAAATATGTTTGAGAAGACTGCAAAACTAGACTTCTACTCATGTATATCTAGAAGAGGGGTCCATGATTGAACTGGAATCTCTAGATCATTTTCCCTTCTTTTCAACTCCATATCATTACCAAAGAAATCTCCACCCTTGTACAAGAACATGTGCATAAAAAATGAGTACCACCAAAACCTCACTCCTGTCTCTCCATTCTTCAATGCTACCAGACCTTTTTGCACCTCCTCTAACAAATAAATAGAAAAATCATATTAAGTGTTGATGTTAGGATGTTGAATGCTGGTAGCCATGTACATTAGTGCAATTGACATGCTTGAGGATGGATCATACTCCAAAATTTGACATAGGGAATAGAATATTTTCTAGAAATAGAGAGAAAAATACTTAATGGGAAAGGGTTCTCTATCAGATGGTCCAAGCACAATTATATTTCCTCCCTTTCCTGATGCCAAGAAGTGTGCCAACACTAAGACTTTGAAGGTAGGTCTCACCTTTTCATATTCTACCCTTAGTTTCTTTTCATCAATCTCCTCCATCTCTTTATTCCATTTGTTTAATCTTAAAACCTCTACAAATTCTTCCTTGGTAACCCAAACCATCTCTTTCCTAGAGTGATTTCTGTTGAATCAACCGGATACTGAGAACGGGGGTGTGAATTAGTATCCACACAAACTTATTGAACAAATACTTCTAATTCTATTTGCAACATAGCATAGATAAGAGCAATTCCACAACACAAGTCCACAACACAAGAACACCATATTTTAAGTGGAAAACCCAATGAGCATCGCAAATTATATATCTCAATATTGAGGTACAAAATGTAATGATCTTCGGTGAAGTTATGTTGAATCAACTGGATATAACCACTGGATAGTGAGCCTCTTTGAGACCGGTATTGAAATAATACTAGTTGATTAGATTGTTGCAAAGACAATTGTCGTTGCACCAAAATATCGCCATATTAATGCCCAATCCAACTGCTAGATTTATACAAGATCCAAGATCCACAAGATGTGGTGAAACCATGTCACAAAGCTTGAGCGTCGCATTGGCCCACAACACAGAAACCAAGGGTGAAACCTTGCAATAATCCCCCCTAGTGCAAGTGAGGGGTTTGAATCTATGACCTCAACTCTGATACAAATTGTTGCAAAGATAGTTGTCGTTGCACCAAAAGATCGAATTGTTAATGCCTGATACAACCGTTGGATTTATACAAGATCTAAGATCCACAAGAGGTGGTTAAACCATGTCACGAAGCCTGAGCACTACATTGGCCCACACCAAGGATACCAAGGGTAACACCTTGCAACAATATTTGGGTACAAAGGGTCACTATCCAAACCAAAGCTCATTACAATAGGGGGGTGAGCTCAATATTATATTGAGCTCATTATCTTTTGTAATGAGCTTCAGTTGATTAAACAATACTGAAGCTCACAATATATATATATATATAGTTATTTCAATACCAGTTTCAAAGAGGCTCACTACCAGATACAAAAAGCTCACTGCTTTACAAGGAATCACTATCCAAACATGGAGGCTCACTGCCTATAAAAAGTGTATAAAAAAAAATGGCTAACTGCCATAGTTGAACTAATGAAGCTACACCACTTGTGTTGATTTAGTTCCTTTGATGCTCAGAGTATTTGCTTGTATGAGAAATGACTAATCCTCAACCATCTATTCACACACTTTGCTCATGTGTACACACTTCTTCTTGTCTTCACATCCGCATGCCTTTTTTTTCTCTATATTCTTCTTCTAACCATCTTGCATATATACTTGATATATCTACATGCATCAATTAGTTCGGCCTAATTGAATGCAATTGATATATTCAAAATGATAACTTGTCGGCTTCATATAAAGCTTTTCCAAAATTCACTCGTGTCATGCAATATCATGTCGGCTAGGACCAAAGCTAGGTCTCACATATAATCCACAATTCATGTTGGGCTATAGATTGAATATTAGGTCGGCCATGATTAACCTAATACCAAAATGTAATCACAAAAACTGATGCGAACATATCACCCAAACATATGAACATTTGAGAGTGCATACATACATGCTTCCAACTATTAAAATCCTTTTCCCAAAACCTTAGATCATACTGATTACTAGAGAGAATATGCAGACCAAAATACTGGATCAGATACGAGATGGGATAAGCGTAATCTGCACACCGGTACAAGGTACCAGACCAACATGGTGACATCAATGACAATATAGGACATACTTCTAAAAATCTCCCCCTTTGGCATTGATGGAAACATGTGCAAAAATTCCAAAGAAAAACTCTCCAATCTCTCCCCCTTTGACATCAATGGAAAAGGGCACCAAAAAGATGTAAACATGGTGACATCCATTATTCAAAATTCAAAATTTCAAAAAATTCAAAACTTTCAAGCATCCAATTTTTCAAAGTTCTTTCAAACTAGAATGACACTTTTCACCTGAAATACCTTTTTGTACCTTTCTTTGATAACAAGATATAATTTCTTCCATTCAAGTACTGCAGAGTCCATTCTTGTACACATACTTTCCAATAGAGCCAATAGTGTAAAATATAATGACCAATCTATGGATGAACATTGTTTTTCACAGTTTTCTGCATCAGAGAGTATTCCAGAAAATGGTCTAACCAAACCTCAACAATTTTCTTAAGAAGCCAGAAGATCTTCACTACATCATCCCTTTTTCTTTGCACAATGATCATTTCATCTTGTAGTTTACCAACTCTCAGCCTTTGCTTTCCTTCTTTGTCTTCGAAAATGTCAAACTTCTTTCCAATGTTGTTCACTTCGGATTCAATGTCTTCAAATTTTCTTCTGAAATTGTCTACTGCAGCAGGCCACTAGAGATAATTCTTGTATATGTATGGCATTTATTTTATACATTTCTTTCGTCTCAATGATCAGTCTAGATAACCTTTGTTTTTCTTTAGACCATCTCTTTTCAACCATTTCAACTAAATTTCCAGGTAAAGAGCCAGAAATGGTAGATACATCAATACCTTTACAAAGTAGATATTCAACCAGGGCATCATCAATATTAAGTTTATCAACAGGAGAGGCCATACTCCATAAATCACCAGTTTTCTTCATTTTCCCTTTTATCAGAATAGACTGGATGCCATATGGATCGAAAGATTCTAATCCTACCAAATATTTTTCTTCTTCTTCTTCTTCCTTCTCTTTAGGAATAACAACAATGTTTTCAGAGATAGCTTTTCTTTTCTTTGATTCTAGAGGGGAATCACTAGTGACTACTTCCAATTCTTTTGTTCCAGAGGAGGAACCTTTCTCAAATTGTCTCAACATAACTTCACTGGAGGTCATTACATTTTGTAAAGATAAGAAAAAGTTTTTACATGTACTTTCTTTATCCTCTAAACTTTCCAAGTGTCTGCATATCTTTCTTGCAACAAGAATCCTGGATTCCCACTCAACATCTTTCTTTCCCGGTAGCGATTTTAGAAAATAAAGTAATAGAAATGTAAGTAAGGACCCAAAATGGAATGGGTATCCTTCTCCCAGTGACATTCGTATGTTTTTAGTCAGATTTTCAAGAGTTAACTTACACATATTGAACTGTTTCTTCTCTTTTACTATTTTGTGTGTTAAATATACTGCAATGGCTGAAGTAGATCTTTCTCGATTTCTGAAATAAATTTTGTAAGAAATTTCATACGCTTCATACCTAATTGAGGAATAAAAAATGGTATCAATCAACAATGCTTAGGGATCTTTGTCAACTCTCGTCATTTCCTCTTCTTCCTTGTATTTTATAGTCTTCTGTTTAGGAAGTTTTCCAACGTTGCACAACCCGGTAACCACTTCAATTGCTTCTTCTGAAATGGGATAGGATTTATCCAATTCAATGCTTCCATCCTCGCATTTTATCAAAAGGAAAAAAATAAATTCTCTGCTAGAAAACTATAGTAATTCTCCCCATAAATCCAAACCTAGGGTTTGAAAGTTTCATAAATTGCTCGGTTCCAACCCTAATTCCATCTTCTTTATTTTACAATGATCGAATTCATCCAACTTGACTCCTTTTAAATTTAGAGGGATATTCCCACTCGATCCTCTGTTAGAAATTTCCATTATAGCTCTTAAGATTCAACAAGGAAATTCTTCTATTACCTTCCTTTGTAGTTGTGAGATAGGGAAGCTTCTGTCACCTGCTTTCTTATATCCACAATGTTCTCTCGAAGGGCTTCAAATCACTTCAGAAATGTTTCAACAGAGTTCCAAATCACTCTACAAATACTTTGAATGTATTTGATGATCAAAATGATTTCTGAAATTTCCTTTATAATCCATCATTTTTCCCTAACTTACATTAATTGCAAAAAGCAGACAAACTTTTCTTCCTTTCCATACTGTGAAATCCTAAATCACTCCACAAAAGGCCATGCTCACTTCTTTTCTTCTAGTTTCTTTTGCATCACTTCTATTCTATCATTCCTTACAACATATCCATGTGTCAGCACTTGACACACTATACTTTTGAGGGTTTAATTTATTTTCTGATAATGCTCCCCCTAAGACCATGATAGGTCTAATTCCAAGAGGACTCATTTGCATCGGATGAGGGTACAGATGCATCAGTAGTCTTTGATTCTTCTTTCTTTTTCAATATCTTACTCATTTCTTTCTTAACCTCTTCCTTATCAATATTATTCATTGGTTTATCATCTTCCACAGGAGAAGACTACCTTTCCTTTCTACTTCTACACATTTTTGAGATATGTCTCAATTTCTTGCAATAGTAACAAACAATATTTCTTTGACTTGTCTGATTTCCATTAATCCTTGTTCTGGATTGATTCTCTTTATGTCCAAACATGTTACAAGTATAGTAATAGGCATCAAATGATTGATTCATCCTTTTTATATTGAACTTATTCATCATCACCTTACTAATCAATCTTACTAAAGATTTGCATTCAATAGATTTATGTCCTATCTTCTTGCATGTATAACATTGTGCAAAGAAGGGACCAATAAATTGATTCCTCCTACTCCCATAGTTTACTTATGACCAAATTTATTACATGAAAAAAAAAATACCATTGAATGATGAGTACCTTTGTGCATTTGGTTTTCTGATAGGTGATCTCCTTCCTAAATTCCTTTCCTTTTCTTCTTTCCTTTATCTTGAGTCTTTTGATTGATTACTGGATTTGAGTTTTGCATTTTTCACTAGCTTCATTACCTAATCCACCTTTGTCTTTAGAAGGTTTCTATCCTGCTATTAATTCATCAAGCTTGGTGGATCTTGTCTTGAAATCCTCTTCACAAAGTTTTTCTTTCTAAATTTCTTCTTTCAGATTCATCACTTCCTGTTCAAGCCTAGAGCAAACATCGACCTTGCTTTGTATCACTATTTTTAGGCATTCTTCAACTTTCTTCTTTTCACCTATCTTCAATTTCAGTTTGGTATTCTCATCATTTGCTTGCTTCAATTCATCGCTCACTTCTATGTATCTTTCTTTGAATTTCTTTAACTTCTCTTTCAATTTATGGATGCACTCATTTGCTTCATCTAGATTTTCCTTCAAATCTCTATTTTCAATTTCAGCCTTGTCAAGATATTCAAGGGTAGTCTAGAGCTCTTCTTTATCCATTTTTTCAATCTCCAAGATGTCCCTCAAGATGTTAGACTTCTCCAAAGGAACTAAGCTCTGATACCAATTGTTGAATCAATCGGATACTGAAGGGGGGGATGAATCAGTATCCACATAAAACTATTGAACAAATACTTCTAATTTTGTTTGCAACATAGCACAAATAAGAGGAATAACAAAACATGAAATTCCACAACACAAGAACACTAGATTTTACGTGGAAAACCCAATGAGGGAAAAACCACAGTGATGATTAGCTCACAATATATATATATATAGTTATAGTTATTTCAATACTGGTTTCAAAGAGGCTCACTTCCAGATACAAAAAGCTCATTGTCCAAACATGGAGGCTCACTGCCTACATAAATTGTATAAACAAAAATGGCTAACCACCAAAGTTGAACTGATGAAGTTACACCACTTGTGTTGATTCAGTTCCTTTGATTCTCAGAGTATTCGCTTGTATGATAACTGACTAACCTTCAACCATCTATTCACACACTTCTCTCATATGTACACAATTTTTCTCTTCGCATTCACATGCATTTTTGTTTTCTCTATATTATTCTTCTAACCATCTTTCATATATAGCTAATATATCCACATGCATCAATTAGGTCGGCCTAATTGAATGCAATTCATATATTCAAAATGATAACTTATTGGCTTCATATAAATCTTTTCTAGAATTCACTCGTGTCATGCAACATCATGTCGGTTGGGACCAAAGCTAGGTCTCACATATAATCCACAATTCATGTTGGGCTATAGACTGAATATTATGTCGGCCATGATTAACCAAATACCAAAATGTAATCACAAAAACCGATGCCAACAGATCACCCAAACATATGAACATATGAGAGTGCATACATACATTCTTCCAACTATTAAAAGCCTTTTCCCAAAACCTTAGATCATACTGATTACCAGATAGAATATGCAAACCAAAATACAAGATCAAATACCAGATGGGATAAGCATGATCTGCACACCAGTACAAGGTTCCAAACCAACATGGTGACATCAATGACAATATAGGACATACTTCCAAAAATTTATAACTACCCTAACAATAGGTTCATAGTTAGTTGCAATAGCTTTGAGGAGTTCTATGTCCAAATACATATTGGGGACAATCAACTTGCCCATATCTAGCCTCCATGGGTTGCAAATTGGAATGTGAGCATTTATGTTACCGTACCAACTTTGGAAAATCAACCACCTAGTATATGGAAATGTAACATCCTTGATGGCATATTGTTTGTCAATAATTCCATCTTTAACCTACGGCCTTGAAACATAACTTTCCTTGTAAATTTCTCATTTGTCGATGGTGACAATTGGTCAAGTAGGTCTTGGACTAGAGGTCTCTTTTTAGGTTTAGAACTAGGGATTTTGAATCTAGGTGGCATTAAGCTAATGAATTAGTTGACCTTGGTCTTCACTAGCTAAGACTAGGGATTTTTAAGTTTAGGGTGGAAACTTGGCACAAAGACTAACCAAGTTCTCAAATTTGCAGCAATTTGAATGAATGTCGAACTTTAAAAGAAACCCTAATTGGAAATTAGATGATAACAACTACAATTGAATGAAAACTAGGATAATTTTTAGCTCAAGGGTGTGAATTGCACTTACTGGTTTGACGATGCACAAAAACCCTAGTTTGAGGATGCCAAAAGCTTGAAATGCGCTACAACACCTCCTGAATGCCTTAAAAATGCTTTTGTGATAGAGAATGAGCTTTAAAACCACCTTTTATGACAAATAAAGCCCTCAATTCGATAGAAAAAATCAGCACCACTATTACTTCTCGATTGTACAAACTAGAACGGCTCGATGATGTCCATTTTAGCAACTTTGAATTTCAACCATTGATCTCCTCATGATGTGGGATCAATGCTTGGCTTAGATGGATTCAAATAAGTTTGAAATTTTTACTTCTTGATGACTCAACATCTAATAGGCCCTTTTCTCACCATGTGTACACCTTCGATGTTGGCCCAATGATCCCACAACACTCTACAAGATGTGAGATAGTCCATGTGTCCATCACTTGCTAGCCCTCTACAATCTGCAAGGATTTGATCTATAGTTGTGGGTTGGCAGAAAACAACCCAAATTCATTTAGTTCCTATCAACATTTGTTCCTTTTAGTCTCCAGGTTAATGCTCATACTGATTATCTCCCATTCATGGTGAACGATTGAGATTAAAACATCTTGCTAAGCCTTTACACACGTGCACATTTTCCTCTTTAGTATCACACTCTTTAATGTTACCATGGTCACTATGAAACATTTTACCAAATACCTCATGCTTTATAAATCCTTTTGGATGGTGAAGATGAAGCTACATGGCACTTTCCCACTAGCCCTCCAAGCAATGAGATCGGCCTATGGGTCCCCAGCGGGCTAGCGAGGAACGACCAAGATTCATTCCTAAGATCATATCATAGCCATTAATTTTCTTTTCTTTTATCATTGTTTCCTTTGGGAGATGGTAGCTCCTACCAAGGGGAAGACAAATGTCACCTCACTCGTTGCCCTGCTGAGAATTTTAAAAGATTATTGTATTTCCATGGGCTAGCAGACAACCAATGGAGTACATTCGGTGGGACCTGACAACCATTTCTTAAAGGTTTTTAAAGGTACATGCATCAAATGATGACTTAAAAAGGGTCATTGGCTAGGTTTAAAAGATTATAAGACTTAGGCATTTCATGGGACCAAACTTAGGATATACGGAAAATATTTAAAATATTTTTAAACCCACTTAACATAGACATGGTTAACATAATTTCAAATGGGTAGCAACCGGTAAGCTAGGCGATAAGGGTTGGTAAGTGAATGAGTTTTATGACCTAAGTTGTAAATTGAATTACCGAGAATGGGCTAACAAAAGTCATCGAGCAATTAGAATGTATACAAAGGATCACCAACACTTAGGATTTTTAAGGGGTTTAAGGCATAGACAAAACCCTAATACATGGAACATCATCTCAAAACTAATGAAAAGCCAAATATGGACGCAATACTAGTGGAACATAAGAAATTTTTAGGGTTCCACCAGGTTTGAGGTCATGTGGAATTAAAGGATGTATGGATTAGACTTATGAGAGTAATTATAGGTCATTCCAACCTATTTTGATTCTGTATATGTTTTGGTTTGTGTTTTTTGGTGTTGTGAGCTAACAAGTTACAAGGATGCATGATACATCAATTAGGTTGACCTAATTTATGTTTTTATTGGATGTGATATATATACAAGGTTAATTCCTTGTTCAAAGTGTGTCATGTGATGTATGAGATGCAAGACAATTAAGTGTGTGAGATATGAAGGCGAGACAATTAAGAGGTTGATAAGTGGAGAAGTAGGAAGTGTGCTAAGCTAGTTTACAAGGATTAATTGGAATTATCTCTACATATTGTGGATACATTATCAATTCAATCTTTGGCAATGAGCCACCCTACTTTCTTTCTTTGTAGTGAGTCATTCCTTTCTATTCTCTGCACAATGAGTCCACTTGGCAATGAGTAATTCTATAATATCTTATAACTGGTTATAATATATTGTGAGCTAATCCTCACCGTGATTTTCCCCTTTTTGGATTTTCCATGTAAGATCAGGTGTTCTTGTGTTCTTTGTGATGCATGTTTTCTATGTTCCTTTCTATTACTATAAGTTTAATGTGATGCATTGAATGGATGTTTAAAATTGATGAAGATAATGAATTTTAGTGAATATTGATTCACCCCCCTCTAATTATTTCTAGTGTTCAACAATGGTCCTTTTTACATCACCAATAGAATTAATGATAAACCCACAAGGGGAATACTCATTGATCCTCTATGTGTAGTGAATGCGATCACCAAAAAATTATTGTATATGCATGAAATTTATAAAGATGATTCTGAATAATAAGAAGAATTATTAAAGGATCATGATGGTTCTCTTCACCCTATAATTGGTTTTAAAAATATCCAAATAAAATTTGGACCTAAATAATTAGATATTTTATTTACCATAATCTTGACATTAGACTAGTTTCATGTGAAGTTATGTTACACCCCAGTGTTAATTTACCAAATTACTTTAATCTTTATATTTAGATACAGTTATAATGCATGATTATGTCATTATGGTATTTGATGGTTGGATGAAAATACTTTTTAAATTCTTATATGATGCTTAAGCTATATTATGATTATGTTTTGTATGTTAATAGATAACTATGAATATGTTGCTCCAAGTTGAATGTAGGAAAGTTTGAACCCTCCAAAGGGAGAGGGAGAGTATCACATAGGAGAGGAGTTGGTATTTGGAATGTTTTCTGTTGATAACTAAGTAGATGCACACACTCACTCATTTGGGTTAACAAGAACCTTGTCAAGTCAGTTCAAGTATCTTTTGGTAAGTTTTAAGGCTGAGTTGATAGGTTAAGTGTTGTTAGGGAAAATATATACCTCTATCGTTAATGATCCTCTTTGATCTTATATATATATATATGAGTTAATGCATATATACGTATGTATGTACATATGAATATATATAGATATTAATATTTATGTATATTCATATGTATGTATATGAATATGTAGATCAAAGAATAATAAAAAAGTATATATATATATATATATAAATATATATTATATTTATTTAATCTATAGTCATTAATATGGCAGATTATCCACTTGAAGTCATGGAGATCAAGCTAAATCAAAAGATTTTTTAAAAGAGCATTTTAAAAGATTGTTATTGCATTATATCTTACTACAACATGAGCAAGATTAATTTATTTTTGAAGCCACATTAGTGGCTAAGTAAATTTCACATTATGAGTTGAAGTTAAAGCCACAAAAGTGGCAATGGAAACTTTATGCATGAGTTCCTATTATTATGGAGCCCATGACTTGGGTAGTTAGTAAGTTATTTTAAAAGCCACATAAGTGGAAAAATATTGCATTATGTTAGCTCATATTAGCTACCATGTCAAGAGGAATGGTGAGATTTTATGCATATGTTCCTGTGTGTGAGAATAAGTGGTTTAATTAATAAGATAAACTAACACACCAATGAAACATTAAATTGAAGGAAACTAACTAGAAAGACAAAGAAAACTCTAAATAACAACTCCTTAAAATGCGTCCCATTGTCCTCTATCTCCAAGGATTTGATTAAAGTTGCTAGCTTTCAGTTGGTGTAAGCAACAACTTGTTGAAATGACAACTTAGGAGAATGAGATTTATGCAACATGCATGTCTATTGCTAAGTGATTTAAGCTATGAAATGAACTTGTAATTGCTATGTGATTGAAGCTATGAAATGAACTTGTAATTGCTATGCTATGAACTTGAAATGTTTATGCTAAGATGCTGATTTGAATGCAACTATAATGATTATGCTAAATTCACAAAATCTAGGATCCTTTTCAACTCACAAGAGGGCTGTATTTATAGATTTTGGAGTCAAGAATCTAGTTGCAAAGATCAACGGTTGAGTTCAAACCTGTCAAGATGAATGGTGAGAGATCGAGAAGTTGAGAAAAACATGGAAGGTTGAGAGAATAAAGGGAGATGTTTCCTCCTACACAACCTTTTCCTTTCAAAAATGAAGGAAAGTTGTCATTTGTGCACTTCATTTATGAAGAGTTAGTTGATGGTTAAGGAAAAATCCATAATTAAATAAATAAATTTATTTAATTACATGTGACAAAGAATTAGAAGCTTCCATAATTTAAATAAATAATATTTAATTATGTGTGAGAGATGATAAAAGCACTTTAATTAAATATATAAAATATTTAAATAAATATGAAAAGAAGAAAGTTTCTAATTAAATATTTTAGAATATTTAATTAAGTGTAGAGAAGAAAGCTTCTAATTAAATATTTTAGAATATTTAATTAAGTGGAGAGATGAATTATCATTTAAATTGTAAATTTAAACTTGTGATAATTAATATAAATAAATTGTGAAATCTATTTAATTAATTAAGAGGAAGATGATAATAATTAAATAAACTTATTTAATTAATTAAAGTAGAAGAATATAGAAAATGAACAATATAAATAAATAATTAAATTTATTTATATGTAGATGAATTTAGAAGATTATTAATTAAATAAATCATATTTAATTAATTAACAGGCTTGATTAACTATGACCATTTTTGGATGTGTACATTTTACCCCTCTTTCAAGTGATGTGTTTTATGCATTGCTTCAAAGAATTATGCCCCTGACTTTGAAAATTTACTGATGATGCTATATGCCCCCTTGAGAAATAAATCACATGATTTGAATGATGATGATGATGATGATTTGAAGGAATTGAGGTGATTTTTGGAGAGAAATTATCGATTTAGCTCTCGAAATAGAGCGTTGCATAGTAAAAATAAAAATAACCTCTCTTTTTACCCCCTTAAAAGGTGAGAAAGGTGAAAAGTCATTGTCATTTGAACAGTAACCTTCTGCAATTTTTAGAGCTCTGAGAAGAATTTGCGAGATGCCGATCCACTATGAGTGCCACCGATTCGAGTGGGCCCGTCGTCATTAGAGACTAGCTGCGTATGGACCTCTAGTAAGTTGATCTGATCCTCCTTCGTGAATTTAAATTGCATTTTTAAAGATTTTTAAATTTTTAGATTTTTGAACGCTCTGCTTTAGCGCATAGGATTTTACATTAGTGCATATGAGCCATAATTTAGTGCATAGACTAGGTAGTTTAGCGCATCCAATCTTGCACAACGAACAACTGCTTTAGTGCATCAACAATAAGATTAGCACGTCGGCTAGAATGGCGCATAGATGGATAGATTAGCGCATCCATTGATCAAATAACACATAGGCTAGAATAGCGCATAGGCTTGATAGATTAGCACATCGATGTTTTAGCGCATTTAAGCTATGTTTTAGCGCATCTATGGATAAAGTAGCTCATTTATGATTTAGCGCATTGATGAACTGTTTTAGCACATCTATGAAATTTTGCCGATTTTAATTTTTTGAAATGAATTTGATATTTGCTTGATGATTGTTGCTATATTAGCCAACTGATTGTACATTTTTGAATAACATCTAGGATAGATTAGCCTGATTTGATAAATTTGTCTTCATGCTTGAAGAACAAATAGTAATAATTCAGATAAATTTGCTTTCCCGCTTGAAAGACAAATAGTAGTGATGCTGATAAATTTGTTTTCCCGATTGAAAGACAAATAGTAATGATTAGATGTCAAGTCGATTGGCTGTTAAATTTATTTCCATGTTTGAATGAAAAAAAAATAGTAGAAAATGATAAATTTGCCTTCCTGCTTGAAGAACAAATAGTAAAAATGATTTTGATAAATTTTCTTTCCTGCTTGAAAGACAAATAGTAATGATATATTTGATATTGATTTGATTCAATTGATTGAACATGATTTGCTTGATGCTTTCTTGTGATTCCTTGCTGATTGATGTGATTTTGATGTGCTTGATGTTATAGGAGGATTTTAATATCCTTCAGATCAGAGAGTGATTTCCCTGCACATGGGATATGATACTCAGACTATCTCAGCCAGAGATAGGGGTGATTGTGAGATGTGGGTTGGGTTCTCTTCTTAGGATCCCATAGTATAGGGTCAACATGCCACTATTGACTGCACTAGCTAAGAGATGACATAGTGAGCATAATACCTTTCACTTACTGATAAGAGAGATTGCAGTGACACCTGAGGATGTCTACAAGATTTTGGGCATCCCAGTAGTTGGTGAGCTTGTGATCTATGATCACAAGGAGATTGGGGGGACAAATGGCTTGCAAAGAGTTTTTCAAGATCCTCATGCGGGCGGGTATGAGATTGCATGGAGGGATATGGTATAGAGATATGCACCTCTACCATAAGTTCTAGCAAGTTTCATTGGTGGCTTCCTTTGTCTTGATCGCAGGTCAAAGGGAATATCAGTAGGCTGGGGTCGGGTTTTGGAGGACATGCTCCTCCATCAGACTATATATAAATGGGGATCATGCATGCTTTCCCATCTGTACCATGATCTTCATCAGGTGGTGTACATGGATGGGAAGAGTATCTTAACTGGAGTTACTCTTCTACAAATTTGGGCATGGGAGAACTTTTCCATCACCTGCCCCATTGTTCAGAGAGATCGCCCCCTGGGCTACCCATATGTATATGTTTACACAAGTCCCCTTATCCATTTGATGTTGGAAAGTTAGAGTACTAGCGGAGGATTTTGGATGACATGGATACCATGATCTGGAGACCATATCTTGAATGTGAGGCATGGGATGAGGATGACATAGAGCTTCCTTACTACGGGATAGCTAGATATATGATTGGCCGCACTCCTTTTATCATTGAGCAGTTTTTGGTCATTAGAGTATTGAGGCAGTATGGGTGGGTGCAGATGATGCCATAGGGTGTGGCACACTATGCTAGGCACCATGAGTATGTTGCTGAGTGGGGGCCATTTATTACTTTTGAGGCGGCGAGGGTTGAGTACATGGATTTGTAGCCAGAGTTTTGGGCCATACATCCTAAGGTGATAGATGCCCATATGACAGATGACTATGCTGCCTACTTCTATGCACATTCATTTATGAGGTTGACCAGTCCAGATGAGCCTGCCCCACTGCTAGGTGATCTAGTTATATGATGGGCACGATGGTAGCCATAAGCATAGGCAAATATAGGGCAGCCATAGGGTTAGGCACAGGCGTAGGCACAGGCATAGGTATAGGCAGATCAGCCACATGCAGAGGATATAGGTGGGATGGTGATGGAGGTGGATGATGAGGATGATGAGGATGATGATTTAGGCATCTCAGATGACAGTGATGGTGATGAGGATGAAGGAGGTGGTGGTGGTGGTTAGAGATTCTTCTTTGATGTTTCTTTCAGGACAAGGCCTCAAACATCTAGAGTGGTGGACTAGCCGAGTACTTTGGCTCCACATATTATGATCAGGGCTCCTTCTCAGGGACATGTAGATAGATTGTAGGCAGAGGTTCAGACTCTTCGGAGTCAGCTAGCATAGGCACAAGTCACCATCAGCCAGCTATAAGCATAGGTTGCACAACCACAACCTCCTGACCCATAGGTAGCTCAACTCACAGCAGAGTGAGATAGCTTCAAAGAGCGGTGTATTCAGGCAGAGGGAGTAGCAGAGAGACTCCTTAGGCTAGTTGAGAGAACCTCCATTGGAGAGGTTGTGGTAGAGGGACTAGAGACTATTCAACAGGCCGAGTATTATAGGATGAGATACTTTGAGGTAGTGCCGCCTCAACAGAGGATTGCTTACACACAGTCAGGTACTAGGTCATGGACTCACTCACATAGTCACACCAGGAGTGCCACCAGGAATGTGGGACATCCTGTCAGATGAGAGATCGAGGCTTTTGGTAGTAGAGATCTAGGGAGACCTACCACCTTAGGAGGTAGCAGTAGCCATGTTCCACGTTTGGATGCCCCTCAGTGATGAGTGATTGATACATCCTACCATTGTATTTTATATATCTTGTTTAAACATTTGATATCCTTGTACACCTGAACATTTGTTTTGACGATATTTATGATATGTAGTGATTCGATATGTATGTGTTATGGATGTATGTATGCATTTTGTTTCTATATGCTTTGTTGTTTTATGATTTCTATGATGATGATTATATGCACTTTGATATGAACTGCAAACGATGATGTTTTTATTCTATGCAATGTATGATTCTTATGATGATGATGCAATGATGATATGATGTAATATGCTTTATGATGAAAATGATTTCTAACATGATGATATGATGCCATGTGAATGATTTTCCTATATGATGTATGCAATGAATGAAATGGATGCATCTTTCCTTTATCAATGTATGTTTATGCAAATGATGTGAAAATGAATGATAATGAAAATGATGTGAAATGATATAAATGAGATGAATAATTAATGAAATGATATGCACATGATATGAAAATGATATGATATAAATTAAAGATGGATAATGATTATTCTGAACTAAATGAGACCTAATAATGATGATAATGATAATAATGATAATGAAATGAATTGATGTGAGAATGAAAATATGCAAATGAAATGATAATGATAACCTAAAATGAATAGTCATGATGAAATGAGATGCAATAAATGATAATGTAATGAGATGCAATAAATGTCCAAGTGTACTCAATTGTTGTCTTAAAATATATATGAAATTTTTTCCAACCTCCAAAATTCTACTTAGATAGCCCCCAAATGTAAATCTAAATGAATCATGCAATCTTAAAATGTAATAATGAACCATTCTCCTATTTGTCATTCCATGAGCTAATGTTGCGCGTGATTTTCATCATTGATCCTTTTGATATGTTGAAAGTTAGTACACGCATCAAAGGGGATATTAGCACCAATGATGACTTGAGTACTGCTTTCATGATGTTTGATGTAGCAAGTTAATACAAGCATTGAGGTATAATTGAACCAAGATGACCTAAGTATTGTTTGTAGAAACAAACAAAAGTTAACCATTTTCCTATGAAAATTCTGAAATGTCATCAATGATACGTTGTAGAGCATGTCCCATGAAAATTTTGCACAAAACTAGTGATTAGTTTATAGACAACAAGCAAAGAAAAATCATACTCCTTCCTTGTGATTCTAGTTCAGTACATCATTGAACCAATCCAAAGATATGATGTCATAAAATGTCAAAACAATAATTCAACTTATGCTTTAAGTTTGTCATTCATTTAATTCAGATTAAGATCATCCAATTTGTTTCAGTTTTCTGTCAAACAATCCTTTAGACCCAGCTTTGAGTGGATAAGTTTGTAGTTTCAGATATGCCAAATGTTTGACACATGTTGTCATTTGTCTGTCAGAAAGCTCCAAGAAGCGAACTGCCCCTAATGACCCTACACTCTTAGTCCTGTTTAGACACAACTATTGCTAAGGATAATATTAATCATCAAGCCATGATGAAATCCTTGTCATTTCAAGGAAATGTTGGGATGCATGATGCAGACGTGATGGCCAGGCATGTATGTGATGCCGATGAAAGATTGATATGCATAATGTATCCTAATAGATGAGAGAGCCAAATAAATCACAAACAATGCCTATTTGCTAGGTTTTCACCATTTGTTTTTATCGCACTTTTCCTTGATTTTATGATTTTTTTTGTTGTTACCAAGACGCCTATTTGCCAGGTTTTCATCAAAGCAAATGATAGTTTTCTCTTTTTGATTTTTTTTGTTTTGTTTTGTATATTTGCTATGTTAAAAGATGCCTGTTTGCCAGGTTTTCACCATATTGACAAATTTTTCTAGTTTTTATGAATTTTTCATGACTCTTTATATTGTTTTTGATATTTTTCAGGACTTTTTATACTGTTTTTGATATTTTTCAGGAGTTTTTATATTGTTTTTGATATTTTTCAGGCATAAAACTTCTTCAGGTGAATGTTGTTGGTCAGGTCTTCAAACAGGTCCCCTTCTGATGTTGACAATTGATATGCCCCTGATCCATATGCTGGAATGATAACGAACAGGCCCAAACAATTAGGCTCAAACTTACCTTTCTTTTCTCGATCTTGCTGATTACAAGGATTTTCTTTGAGAACCAAGTCACCCACTTGAAAAGATCATGGATTGACTCTGTGATTGTAGTTGCGGGACATAACTTGTTGATATCCCTTTAAATGATTAACTGCAGTTTGACACCGTTCATCAAGTAGTTCCAGCTCTTGCAACCTTGATACTCTATAATCTTCATCATTTACTAGCCCTTTCAGTGATACTCAAAGTGAGGGAATCTCAACTTCTAATGGAAAAATAGCTTCTGCTCTATAAACCAAAGCATATGGGGTAGCACCTGTTGGTGTGGGAATACTTGTTCTGTATGCCCACAATGCTGGATTTAATTGGACATGCCAATCACGATCTGCCTCATTCACTATTTTCTTCAAAATTTTGAGAATTGTTTTGTTTGAAGCTTTTGCTTGACCATTTCCCTATGGATAATAAGGTGTAGAGAACCTGTGTTGGATGCATAATCTTTCACAAATTTTGTCAACATCCTGATTTTTAAAAGGTCTTCCATTGTCTGTAATACAGGAGTTGGGAATGCCATACCGACATATGATATAGTTCAAAATGAATAATGAAATTTGTTTGCCAGTAACAGTTGTTAGGGGAACAACTTCAATCCATTTAATAAAGTACTCAGTGGCTGTAATAATGAACTTGTGTCCATTTGATGATGATGGATGCATCTTGCCAACTAGGTACAATCCCCACTAAGAAAAAGGCCATGTTGTGGTGAAGGGTTGTAATTCCCGAGCAGGAGAATGAATGATATTCCCATGAATTTGACATTTTGAACATTTCTTCACAAAGATGAATGATTCCTTCTCCATGGTTGGCCAATAGTAACGCATTCGAACAAGTTTATTTGCTAAGGTTAGTCCACTTGAGTGTGTCCCACAAATGCCACCATGTACCTCTTGTAAGGCCTTTTCTGATTCATCGTGTTTGAGACATCGAAGGAGGGTACCATCAAGACCACATCGGTACAAGACGTCAACAATTAAGGTGTAACGAGAAGATTGGTGTATGAAATTTATTTTTTGATTTCTAGACAAGTCTAGGGGTAAAGTAGTATATTTTAGGTAAGTATAGATTTGGCCATACAAGGGAGAATCATAATTGGTTAGGTGACAAATGATTTGGGTTTCTAGATTTTCATAGGTGGGAGAAAACAATTGTTCCACCAGGAAATCATAGCGTGCTTGGATTTTTGATAGCTGGAGTACTGATGCAATTGTAGCCATGGCGTCTGCAACTTTATTATCAGTACGCGAAATTTGTGTGAACTTGATATCAACAAAGTATTTCTTGAAGTCATCCACCATCATTTTGTAAGGCATTAACTTATCATCCTTAGTTTGATATTCATCATTGATTTGATTTATGACAAGTTGTGAATCACCAAAAACTTGTAGTTATGTGATTTTCCAGTCTACTACAATTCTCATGCCAATTAATAGCGCCTCATATTCAGCTATGTTATTTGTGCAAGGGAACATTAGCCGATAAGATTTTGGAATTGTATGTCCTTGAGGTGTAATGAAAAGAATCCCTACCCCCGAGCCATGTTGAGTGTAGGAACCATCAAAATAGAGTGCCCATGACTGGTTAATAGCTGTTGTGAATACATCAACGTCAGGAAAATCAATGTGTATTGGGTGTTCTGCTAGAATTGGTGCTTCTGCTAACTGATCTATGATTACTTGTCCTTTTATAGCTTTCTGATCCACATAATGAATGTAAAACTCACTTAGGATCATGACCCATTTTGTCAATCTTTTGGTTAAGGTTGCCTTACTTAGAAGATACTTGAGTGGATCAATCTTAGCCACAAGCTTCATTGTATGAGCTAGCATGTAGCGTCACAACTTTTGGGAAGTGAACAATACTGCTAAGCAAGATTTTTCAATGAAGGTATAATTTAGTTCATGGCTTTTCAAAGTTCGATTGATGTAATATATTGCTCACTCCTTTCCTAAGTTGTCTTCATGTGCCAATAATGCTCCCAAGGACACCTGTGTGGTGGAAATATATAATATGAGCGGTTCACCTTGCACTGGTGGAATCAACACTGGTGGACTCATGATATAATTCTTTATTTGATCAAATGTTGCTTCGCATCTATCTTCCCATTTAAATGGAACATTCTTATGTCAAAGATGAGTAAATGGTAGACTCTTATCTACCAGTTGCGCAATAAATCTCCTGATTGATTGCAACCGTCCCTGCAATGAGCGTAATTGATTGATGTTCCTTGGTGGTGGAATACCAAGAATTTCTTGTACCTTTCCTGGATCCACTTCAATTCCCTTTGCTGAAATAACATATCCTAGAAGCTTTCCAGATTTCACCCCAAAGACACATTTCTTTAGATTAAGTCTCACTTTGAATTTTTCCATCTTGTTAAATTTTTTAGATAAGATATCTAAATGTTCTTCTCTTGTGTGTGATTTGGGTAAAAGATCATCAACATAATCCTCCATGAATGTGTGCATCATGTCATGAAAAATGGTAGTCATTGCTCGTTGATAAGTAGCTCATACAGTCTTGAGTCCAAATGACATTACATTCTAGCAATATCTACCCCAAGGACATGTGAACACTATTTTATCCTAATCTTCAGGCGCAATCTTTATCTAGTTGTATCTTGAAAATCCATCCATTAGTGAATACATAGCATGGCCAGTAGTCAAATCTACAATCATATCTATATTTGGTAGAGGGAAGTCATCCTTAGGGCAATCTTTATTTAAATCCTAGAAATCTATACAAATTATGATTCTTCCATCTGGCTTTGATACAAGCACGATATTGGAGATCCATTCTGCATAGTCTATAGACTGAATGAATCTGACATTTAAAAGCTTCTTTAACTCCTCCTTAACCAATAGTGCAACATGTGGATGCATTTTTCTAAGTTTCTTCTTCATAGGTTTTTCCCCCGACATGATAGATAGATGATGCATGATGAGATCTGGATCTAATCCAGGCATATCTGTGTAGGACCATGCAAAATTGATTTGTTTGTTCTTGAGAAATTTTGTGAACCCCGAGATTTCATCTTCTATTAATGATGTGGCCAATTGTAAGACTTTGGGTTGCTCTACAGTACCTAAATTGATCAACTTTTTTGGTTCTATTAGAATAGAAGACCTTTCATGATAATGTTATAGGAGAGTGTCAAGTTTCCCATCTTCCAGTGCCTTTGATAGGTTTTCACCATTAGATACGCTTTTTATTTTTCTCTTTTCATGATCTAATACTGCCTTTGTTAGGTTTTCACCATTAGATATTTCTTTTATGTTATTAATTTCATAGCTAAGAAACTTGGCACTTTCCTATCAAAAACTTTGATCTTGTGATTCCCTAGTGGAACTTATTTTTGATTGGGATGAACAAAGGAAGTTTATGATGGTTTCATCATTTGGAAAAGTTGGGATATCAATTGGTGTAATTTGTTCTCAATCAATGAGTTCAGGATGGACCAAAGGAAATGGATAATTAGGCTAAGTAAGGTCACTAGTCATTAGGGTCATGATGCTATCATCAACATCATTATGGGAAAGATCTAGGATGGTATCCTCCTATTGATGATCTGTCTCACTTTGAGTTGAATCATCCTCACTCGAGTCATGATCTCTTTGTAGAAAATAATCAAGCAGAGGCCTTGAGCTTTCCCCTTGTACGAATGTGGGTGTGAATTTTTGTATGACATCCACCTGTTTATCTCTCCAGAACTTATCGTCAAAGATGGTGTCCCATTCATATTCATTGGAGTCAGTGTCATAATTTTTTTCTTGAATTCTAAGAATTGTTTTAGCTAACTCCTCATTGGATGGTCTTTGTGCTACTTCTTCCTTTGTATCCTCACCATATCCTAACCAAGTTTTATCCTTTGGGTGCATTTTTTTTAGTTGGATAGGTTCAACAATACCCTCCTTTCTTTTGCCTATAGGGCCATTTCCTTCATAACCCATTTGCTGCATTATTGCATAACCTTTTCCATATTGCTTTGTAGGTAACTGGACATGTTGTACTAATTCTTCTTCATCTTTATAGAGCCACTCAAGGATAGCTCTATCTTTTGTTTCATTTTCTTTGATAAATCTTGCATCAAACTTGGTGATGGGAACTGAAGCTGAGGCTAAAGTTGTTGTAGCCTTTTGTATGGATGTTGATGATTGACCATGGGATCTTGGAGATATGGGTAGATTAGAGAGACATAAGGAATATTCTCCCACCCCATTATCTTTTAATTTTAGCTTGGTGCCAAAATTACTTATCATTTCTCTTGCTTGTTCATTGTATTTGGAGGTAGAAATGGCCAAATCCTCTCTGTTATGTGGGACGAGTGTGTCCTGAGTTGCTCTTAGATTAGAACAAGTTTGACTACTAATGTGATCAGTCAGTATTGTTACTTCTTGTCCATCATATCAAAAATTCAAGCATTGATGATAAGTGATGGAACAACTTGCATCTCATGGATCCATGGGCGACCTAAGAGTATGTTATAGGATAGATCCCGATCTAGAACCTGACAAAAGGTATTTTTCACAATAGGTCCCTCTCTGATTGGTAACATGATGAGGCCTTTGGAAGCTCTTTCCTCATCATCGTATTCTTTGATTGTAATTTTCCTTTATGGATCTATAGAATCTTCTAAATATCCCAAAGCAAGGACTAATTTCAAAGTACAAATGTTTAATCTGGCTCCCCCATCTATTATGACACATCTAATTCGGGCTTTATAAACCATGACCTCTAGGTAAAGTGATGAACTATGCAGATGGGTCATGGACAAGTCATCCTTCTTAGTAAAGGATAAACATGTGGATGAGAAAAAGTGTCCCACCATGGCTTGAAATTTATTGATATCCAGATTAGGAGACACAGTTGTTTCTATGAGTGCCTTTTCTAGAATGTCCTTGTGTGTAGGTGATAACTTTAGGAGCTCCAATATAGAAATTTGGGTCGATGTTTTCCGTAGTTGATCAACCAAATTGTATTGACTTGGACGGGGAATTTCTGCTTTAGATGAACTTCCTTTTATGATGATTTTGGATTTTCCCCTTGTCGTAGCATTGACTTCTTGATACTCTTTCTTACCCTTGATTCTAATAGCATTGATTTGCTTATTATTCGTATAAATATGATTGATAATGGTGTCGTAGACATGATTAACATTCTTACCTTTTTCACCCGAAGATTCCCCTCTCTGATAATTGGGAAGAGGATCTTTGAATGCCTGATGATCATCATTGGCATTACGTCCCTCAACCGTGATGGTACGGTTATCAATCAAATCTTGAACAAGATTCTTTAACGCTTGGCAATTATTTATCTTGTGACCTTTGTATCTATGATAGTCACAAAAGTGTGAGTCATTCCATGATGGTGGTTTAACTCAAGGCTCATAATCTCTTTGTGGTGGCAATGTAATAGTGTTTTGATTCAACAGTTCTTTAATAATAGATTCTAAAGAATGGCCCAAGGGAGTAAAACTCTGTCGATTTGAGAAAAATTGAGATCTGGGTGCATTTGAATTTTGATTATTGCCAAGATCATTTCCATGATTATTGGTCACATTTCCTTGATTGGAATTATTGCCTTGGGTAGTAGAATTTCCAACATTATTGCTATGTTGAACCCCTGATATATTGAGAACAACAAGCTTCATATTCATGTTGTTAGGATCTACTACCCCATCGTTCACAACATTTTTATTTTGAGTCCAAAATCGTGACTTGTCGTTGTTGTACGAATTTGGACCTTCTTTATCGAGTTTCAAAACTCCACACTTGACCAAGGCACCTTCAATGGTAATTGCATTTTCAATCAATTTTTCAAATGATCGAGGACAGTGAAAGTTTAGCCGATAACGCATCTCTTGATTCAGAATCTTGATGAAGATATCCATCTTTTCTGTTTTAGGAATAGAATGGAAATATATGGAAAACACCCTTCTCCACCTTTGTAAAAATGTGGTGAAGGATTCCCCTACCTTTTGTTTCACTTTACACAAATCAATGATGGTTATCTGGTGTTGGATATTGTAGGAGTATTGCAATATGAATTTATTTATTAACTCCTCAAATGTTCGGATGGGGGGAGTGATCTTGGAAAGCCTCTCCATGGATTTTCCACCCACACTTTGTGGAAACAATCGCATTAAGTAGGTATCTTCATGAGAAAATTCTAAGCTCATATTTTGGAAATCCCTTACATGATCAATGGGGTCTATTTTCCCATTATACCTATCAAACTTTGGGATTTCACAATGTTTTGGAAAAGGAATCATTTGAAGACTCCTATCAAATGCATATGGAAAAATTTCATCCAAAACATACTTCTTTGCTGTACCTCCTTGGATTTCCTTTATTTTCCCTTGCAATGCTTTTATCTATTGAGTAAGAGCACTAAAATCATTAAGAGGGGATTCAGGATTTTCTCTAAGCCCTTCCATGTTGAAATCAACAGGTAACTTAGATCCTTGATTAGCTAACGAAAGGAAATAGATTTCCTTGTTTTGTTCTAAAACTCTTTCCATGAGAGTATGGAATTGGGGATCTTGTTCTGCTTCTTGAAGCTTTTCTTCTATTGTCTCCTCATTATTTGAATTATGAAAGGGATTTTCTTCCCTAACACCATTATCACCCATTTTGCTAAATATACTTTCCCTTTCATCTCCTTTATGTGCTTTCGAGATCTTGTGACAATAGGCATAAGCTTCTGCCAAATTTCCACTAACTTTGATCAAAAGAATGAAATAGTGCAATTTTGATGGGTATCAAAGTCATAATAGAATGAAGATTCTATGACTTATGAGATTTCTAATCTTTAACTCGTGATTCCCTAATTGAAAGGATGATGATCCTGTTTGCGGGAATTAAACCAAAGATAAAAAATAAAGATGATTTTGCACTTTGTGAGGTTTGATCGTAGCTTTGTAAAAATAAGGATTTTGATAAATGCCTAATTTCCCCTAAGCTCTCTATTGCACAATTTGATTGGGACAAGTAGCGTACACAATTGGAGGTTGGGGAATGTAAGAGTAACAAATACACTGACTATGATTATGTCTTTGAGAAAGGGCTCTTCTTTGAAAGAAAGCTCATGAGTATAATGGTTCTATAGCATAATTGTCAGTGAAACCTATAACAAAGTCATGATATCGATGAATAAAGGTTCTTTGTTCAAGAAAGACCTTTTGACTTTGGTATAAAAATTTCCTCTTTTTCAATAACTTCTTATAACTGAGAGATTTCTTTGGCTTCTTAATCTTCTTCTCTAGGGATTTCTTGGCAAAAGTTGTGGACTTCCAAACCCTAAGCATAGAAAAAGACTAGACTGAGATGGCAGATTTTTGGGTGTCAGAAAATTACCCAGGTTCGGAATATAGATGCGCTAAAGTTTCAGCAGATGCGCTAAAAGATCCAACCTATGCACTAGACTATTGCAGGTATGCACTAAAACAAAGCACAAATGCGCTAAAACAAAGCACACATGCACTAAAACAGAGCATGAATGCACTGAAACAGAGCACATATGCACTAAAACAGAGCATGAATGTGCCGAAAAAGAGCACATATGCACTAAAATAGAGCATAAATGCGCTGAAACATAGCACAAATATGCCAAAACAGACCAGGGATGCGCTAAACTATCCAATTACTGTTATGAGACATACATGTTTTGACAGCTTGATGTTTTTGGATGATCTTTATCTGATTTAAATGTGAAAAACACAACATTCAGTAGAAAACAATTGTTTTGTAAATCCTAAAATCTAAACAAAGAGTGTATGTTCTTGAGATTTTCACGAGTATTGAACAAAATAAGCACTTCAAAAAGACTCACTCTTAGTTGTCAAAAAGGTCATCATAGGAACCACAACCCACATCTTAAAATAGCGTCGACTCACACAGCCGTGTCACCCCCTAGAGGGTGCCCATGTTTTTGTCTTTTCCAGGTGTGTACTCATGGTTAGATTTTTTGATCCCTTGAGCAAACAATCTGTGGAAATTATATGGTGAGTGTCTTGGGGTAGATTCTTCCCTCCCCTTGCACTGTGTTTAATATGATGTTTGGATACTGACATGCTATGGTTCTTAATAAAGGTATTCGTTCGGTGTGGCAATAGATAAAATCCCTCAGGAGATCTCCCAATCTTTAGAAAAAATATTTTGGGGATGGTTATCTTGCACACTTCCGTTGAATATGGGTTTCCCCAAAATTCACTTTTGATTAGAGTGGGTTGAAAAACCTGGCTTTGGTTGTTCCCACTTAGGTCGTTCCCATAGGGTGAGTACTTTTTCCCACTATGGCAGGCCTTCTAAAGGATGTAACAAAGCATGAATTGCATAAAATGAAAAAGGTAAGTTTGGTGCTTTGGTCACCCAGTAAAGGGGAGAGCATAAACCTATTACCTCGTAATCACAACAAACAAATGGTTCAATTTTAAATCCAAATGATGATTTTCTATGCTAAGTGAAGATTTTGCTTCACAACAAACATTGGATTCATTTTAACCAAGAAAAAATGATGTTTGGTGACTATCCTAGGATTGGTTATTTCTAGATTTATGTGACTAGCCTAGGATTGCTTCATTTTACTTTAAAATTGAATTAAAAAATCTCCGTTCGCGGAAGGCATTGGAATCAGGATTTGTTCTGTTACACTTTTGTATGCGCTAAAAGAACCTGCAAATGCGCTAAAATAAACTGCAAATGCACTAAAATATCAACCACAGATGCGCTAAAACAGTAAGTAAATGTGCTAAAATAGACTGCAAATGCGCTAAAACAGACTGCAAATACGCTAAAACATACTGCAAATGCGCTAAAAAAAACTGCAAATATGCCAAAACAGAGCTCATATGTGCTAATCCGCGACTTGTATGTGCTAAACCAAAGCTCTAGTCCATCACCTATCAAAAAACCTGCAGTAAAAAGATTAAAAATGGGGCAAGGCCCCATGGTGGGCGCCAAAAATGTGTGTGAGAATAAGTGGTCTAATTAATAAGATAAACTAACACACCAATGAAACATTGAATTGAAGGAAACTAATTACAAAGACAAAGAAAACTCTAAATAACAGAAACTCCTTCAAATGTGTCCCATTGTCCTCTATCTCCAAGGATTTGATTAAAGTTGCTGGCTCTCAGTTGGTGTAAGCAGCAACTTGTTGAAATGACAACTTAGGAGAACGAGATTTATGCAGCATGCATGTCTATTGCTATGTGATTTAAGCTATGAAATGAACTTGTAATTTCTACGTGATTGAAGCTATGAAATGAACTTGTAATTGCTATGCTATGAACTTGAAATGATTATGCTAAGATGCTGATTTGAATGCAACTATAATGATTATGCTAAATTCACAAAATCTAGGATCCTTTTCAACTCACAAGAGGGCTGTATTTATAGATTTTTGGAGACAAGAATCTAGTTGACAAAGATCAATGATTGAGTTCAAACCTGTCAAGATGAATGGTGAGAGATTGAGAAGTTGAGATAAATATGGAAGGTTGAGAGAATAAAGAGAGATGTTTCCTCCTACACAGCCTTTTCCTTTCAAAAATGAATGAAAGTTGCCATTTGTGCACTTCATTTATGAAGAGTTAGTTGATGGTTGAGGAAAAATCCATAATTAAATAAATAAATTTATTTAATTACATGTGACAAAGAATTAGAAGCTTCCATAATTTAAATAAATAATATTTAATTATGTATGAGAGATGATAAAAATACTTTAATTAAATATATAAAATACTTAATCAAATATGAAAAGAAGAAAGTTTCTAATTAAATATTTTAGAATATTTAATTAAGTGTAGAGAAGAAAGCTTCTAATTAAATATTTTACAATATTTAATTAAGTGGAGAGAAGAAAGCTTCTAATTAAATATTTTAGAATATTTAATTAAGTGGAGAGAAGAAAGCTTCTAATTAAATATTTAGAATATTTAATTAAGTGGAGAGAGGAATTATCATTTAAATTATAAATATAAACTTGTGATAATTAATATAAATAAATTGTGAAATCTATTTAATTAATTAAGAGGAAGATGATAATAATTAAATAAACTTATTTATTTAATTAAATTAGAAGAATACGGAAAATGAACGATATAAATAGGGGTTGGGGCCCTAGTTCGGTTGGCTAAATCTTTCCTGTTGCAGGAGGTTGGTCACGAGGTCTAGTCTCCCCCACCCCCGTGGTACCGGAGGGCGTGTCATGCCAGGGCCGCTGGTCACGTTAAAAAGTTTACTAGGTGCACTACAATTTATAGGGGGTCGTGCTACCCGATTCCTTCAGTCTAAAAAAGAAAATGATATAAATAAATAATTAAATTTATTTATATGTAGATGAATTTAGAAGATTATTAATTAAATAACAGGCTTGATTAACTGTGACCATTTTTGGATGTGTACAGTTCCTATTCCTTTGGTGTCCTTGGTTTGGGGCAATGAGTTATATGTCAGTTGGGAGGTGTGGAAATGTTGACATCAACCATGTCATTCTTTGAGGAGAATTATGTAGTTTCAAAATAGTTTCATAATAAAATTCTAATAGGCCACAAGCCATGGTAGCTTGAGGGGAAGTTGAGTGTGTTTAGAAGGATCCTTCAAACTATATTTATAATGATATAAACAACTATATGCAAGTAATGGATTTTGGTATGTATAGACTCAATCAATATGAAAGTCATGGAAATGAAAGGAGGTGGGTCAAGCCTCCAAAAGAGGCAACGACTGGCTAATTTAGGAAAATGCATTAATGCCTATGGGGGAGGTTGACTCATGAGGAGGATACAACAACCATTTTTTATTCATTTTTCATATAGAGTGTGAGAAGAGATTGGGAAGAAGGTTGGGCGTAAGCTTTAGAAAAGAGAGTAGACTTTTAAGAAATATCTTTTTAGCTAGTTATTATCTTTCCATTAGGGGAATACAAAGGGAAATGATTGAGCATAAAAATTAAAAGATTTGAACATGAGTCTTGAGAGGATAGAATTAGTTGAGAAGCATCATTTCTACCAATTGAGTGTTGAATTTGAAAGGATAGAGGATTCAAGTCTAAAATTGCAGAGTTAGAAGCCAGAAGAATTAATTTCAAAGATGGATAATATTTTCCAAGCATGTTTAAATTCTTCTTCTCTTCTTCTTGAATCTGAAAAGAGTTCTATATTTTTGAATATGAATATACCTTGGTAAATTATATGCAATATTACAACTATTTGCAAACATAAATGAATGTATGTTCAAACACATAAAATATAGATTATTTATGTATAATCATAAGAAAATGTAAGAGATGGTAAGAATTAGAATAACCATTTGGTTAGGTCTTGAACTATCTCACTTTTAAAAACATTGTTAAAACGGTGCAAGTTTTATGTGATATTGAGTTAAATTATTCGGGAGAGCTTAAAGAGAAAAGTTAAGACTCTCTAAGTTGTGTTTTACCAAATGAACTAGCTTAACAAAACTGAAGTAGTGAAGAGTTTCTAAGACATTATTATGTTATTGATTCCATTAAGGAAACATATTTATATATAATTATTATCACAAGTTTATATTGCATTTTCAGTGACAAGGTTTGAACATAATAGAAAGATAAAGTCCTTATTATCGTTGAAAGTTATAAGTATTACTTATTAGACCAAGAGTCATTATTAATATCTATTGATTTGAAATCAAGTAACTTGAGTAGAGGACATTATGTTCTCATTATAAAACAAAGGCCATGAAGCTAGGATATTTTAAGGTGTAGGAGCCTAGATATTCCACAAATACAAAATATTCTCCAAATTTGGAAATAAACTTATCATGCATTTATATGTGAGTATATATTTGTCATGTATGAATATGTGAATAAGTATATACCTACAAACATAGGTATTTTATATAATTACACAAAGGATAACTTGGGAGAAACCTATGAAGAATCGAGAGATTAGTCAGATAGTTTCTCAAATGAGTTGTCAGAGGTTAAACACATTAATATACTGAATTATTAAAGGGAATTACTATGGATATAAATTTTTATATTGAATCAATTTAAATTATATTTAATATAATAATTAATTAGATAGGTTATGGATTCCTAGAAGTATGAAACCATACTTGGTACAACAACAAAGAGTTTGAATTGTTATTTAATAAGAAGAAAATTGACTATTTATGTTCCCTTCAAGGTTAACCATATTCAGTATGGAGTTATTTAGGAACGAAACCATAAGAATAAAAATTGGACATCTGAAACTTTAATACAAAGAATTAATCTTCAAGTTAAGTTAAATAATAGATTATTATACTTATTGACATATTGTCAATACTTTTAGATTGAGACTAGGTGTGTCTAGTCAATAACATTATGTCATAAGTATTAACTATTTGTGCATAAAATAGGAGAGTAGTTACTCTCATGGTTAAAATTATGGACTTGAATAAGTAGTTTTTGAGACCCATAATGTTGCAAGAATGTACAACTTGGGTATTCAAGTTAGAAAAGTATAACTATTCAAGTCGTTTACCAAATTAGAAGAAAGGAATTGAACAAGTGGTAGTTGCCAAGGCCCAAGATGTTACGTGAATGTAACATGATTTTCCAAAGTCAAAGAATATGTAATAAAATAAATCAAATTATGACTTAGTGAAGTCATCACTATTTGGAAGAGAATCTATATAAATAAGTTAACCATTGGGTCAAAACCAAAAGTAAGGTAATCATAGGTCGGTAAGATTTCCAAGTTGAGTTATAGGTGGGTGAACTTATAACATTGCTTTCTTAGAAAGTGGATGATTATATATATCAATTTTTTTGCTAAAGTGTAAAAGTCTCTTCTTGCACTTGTCAGTTCACTATGCTTTAGGTTTACATAACTTTTCAATAGTGTCATGTATAGTTGTAAGGTATCCATAGTTGTATGATTGTAATTTTTATGTAGGACACAACACTAGGTATTCAGATGTCAATGTAGAGTAGGGGGATTCGTCACCCCCAAGGCTCCAGGTCATGGGAGAGCTCCAAGGAATGAACTGACCTAAACTACCTAAGGTTGACTACTAAATTAAAAAAGGAAAGATAGGTTGAAAAGGAAGGGAAAATAGGACCTTGTTTCCCTTCTACTAATGATAGGTGTTTTTGGAAATCAGGTGAGTAGACTACAAGTGTCTCAAACTACGAACTAGACAACTATATATTTGAGGAACAAAGCACAATAACCAAAATTCAATGCACAGCATTGGAGTCTTAAGGACACGCTAGCATCTTGTACTGATAAAGGGTTGAATGCTAGTCAAAGACACTCAAGGTCTACTTATAACCCGAATAACATAGTTTTACAGTTTAATAGTTTAATATGAAAATGTGAAAATAAGTAGTACAACAAGAAGAATACTAGAAAAACATACTCTAATGATGAAAATGATAAGGAAAGAGTAGGAAAGATACCATTACATGCATAGTCTAGTTTTCCAGCTACTTCAAGCGAACAAATTGACACCTACACACAAAGAAAAAAGAAAAATTTTGGGTTGTGTTTTTGAGGTCTACCTCAGTTAGACCTTTGTTTCAGTGTTCCCACCTCCATGGACATCTAGATATGCAATTATATAGAGAAAAAGAAATAAAGGAGAGAACAAAAATGACACAATAAAGCAGAGAGAAATTATAACTTGAATGCTACTCTACAAGAAGATATATGCAAAATGAAAAGACATGATGTTAACTTCCCTGCTATAAGCACTCAAGTTTGATAGAGCAAGGAGAAAGATGATACCACCACACTGAGGAGATATAACTTCATAAACCTGCAATGACGATGGTGTTGAAGGAAGAAGAAACTGTAGAGACCAAGTAGAAAGCTGGTAGCAACAAGATAGAGAAATGGAGAAGAAATAATGATCAAGAAGTGAATAGGTTGAGCTTAAGAATCAAATAAGTAGCATGAGAGTGAGTTAGAGAATGTAAGAGAGTGAAAGAATGAGTTTGAATGGATAAAATAGAGGCAAGAAGTCATTTTTCAACGATCAAGACCCAAAAGAGAATGTTATATTTGTAACTAACTAGGTAATGTAATGCTTCTATAGATTTTAGAGGTGAGAATTTGTTAGGATGTTCATGCGATATGCAGATGTTAGTGCGGTTCACGTACATCCTTGAAAAATATTCCTCCATCAATGAAAAAATAAAGGGATACATGGAAAGATTAGGAAGACGTTGATGGGTTTATGCATCATCATACTTGTAATCCTAAAGTAAGGGTAACTAAATGGGAAATTTTCTTAGGATGAAAATTTATGCCATTAATTTTTTCCCCACTTTAGCGAGCATACGTTTCAGTGCATGTGAGCTAAAGTAGATTTTTTTTGAAGAGAATATGCCAATAATGTTGAGGAAGAAGTTCTTCAATCTAGCGTAACTAGAAGTGAAAGAGGGAGCTCCACCAAGATACAAAGATGCCATAGGTCTCTAAATTTGCAAAGCTAGATAAAATATCACCACAAAAATGTTAGGCTATAGAAAAAACATGTTAGGAAAAAATCCAGTCATGAGACGTACATTCATAAGACACAAGGAACGATCTAATTAGATAGACACAAGACACACATTAATCAGATAAATAAGCCTACATCTGCTCAAAAAAGATAGGTTTGGTCAAGCTACCCCCGAGCTAGATGCCAAGATATGAGATGTCTGACACCAAGACACATGACATCAAATATAAGGTAAAAGACACACATTACAAGACATAAAAGAGATCTTTCGAGAAGAAATATTTTAAAGGGGGTTCTTTCAGCAGGGAAGGGGCCCATTCAAAGGGACACTCCCAGTGAAAGATACCACGCTTTTCATAAGTTATTTTTTCATCAAGGGATCCTTTTGAAAGGTTTTTCATCAAGGTATCCATTTGAAATAATTTTTCTTTTCAAAAGAAAGTTTTTAGACTCTTTCGTTTTCGAAAAAAGTGCTCCTTTTTCAAAGGAAATTTTGTAGACTCTTTAACTTATAAGATCCTCTTCGAAATAAAATGAGAGATTTAAATAAGGGGGTCTTTTATCAAGGAATTCATTTTAAAGAAAATTTGACTCCAAGGAATCCTTTAGAAATAATTAATCTTATAGAAAATTAGATCAACATGGTAGCCCCCTCTTAGGATGGTGTGTGTTGTGCAAAGGAGCACATGGCATCCTTAGGAGAGAAAGGAGAGGAAAATATGTTATGGTATGCAACACATGATAATATTTATTCGTGGTATGTTGTCACACATAAGAGCCACAACATCAAGAAGCAAACAAAGATGCAAACAAAGATGCGAAAATCAAAAGACAAGGGGATCTAAGAATTTAGGGTTATATTTTTTCAAAGATACAAATAAATATAATATGGTGTATGAATGAATGGTTATCAATCCCCAAATTTCTTAGAACATGAAGAAGAGCACATGAAGACAAAGTGAAAAATAAAAATTAGGTCAACATGGAAGAAGGTCTAAATTCCCGCAATGCTTTGCATCATCCCCAATATCAAAAATCAATTTTACAACACATAGAAGAATGATGATACAAACAAAAGAAGTATATGAAATTTTTTGTGTTTCTGCATCCAAGAACTTACAAGGGTATTAAGGTTCCTCTAGGAAGGATCAAAAACATAAAAGAAAATCATGAGGGAACACAAACACATAAAAAAATCTATGCTATAGATAAAGAAGACATACCACTCTAGCCCTCATCGACCATCAGGTCATCCTACTCCCAATCTAGATCATTGTAAGGGGAGGGTGTTCGAGCCTACATGGATGGGATAGCAAGGGTAGTAACCCCAAAATCACTTGTAATAAGGGCCAAGGAAGAAGGCCTCTCAAGGTCTTCTTCACTGAGCTCTTGTGAAGAAAAAATCATCAATTTTGTAAAGATCAAAGACAAAGCCAAGATGTCATCCAATGAATAAAATATGCACTTTACCAGAGTGCCATGCGTCAAACAAGTGGAAGAAGAACAAGACACCTGAGACTCATTACCAACCTCATCAAGAGGGGCATTCATAAAGGATGTGGGGACTGCCTTCGTCATAGGATGGTGAAGGCCAAGTTAGAACCAACTTTTGAAGAAGGAAAACCCTTCTTGTGACCTCCACTCGCAACAAGGTCATCCTTAAACTTAAGCTTTAGTGGAGGATGTGGAATACCCATAGAAGAAGAAAAAGTGGAGGAGGAAGAAGACAAATTTTCAACATAGACCACCATTGTATTTGACATGTCTATGGGTTGTGAGAATGATGGGATGTATGAGAGGTACATCAATAGAGGGGGATCCACAAAGGGAGAAATAAAAAAATGTACCCTTTTGGGGTGAGCATCATCAGGACTAGTCGAAGGAGTCAAAAGAAAGATAGAGGCGATGGAAATTGAGGTAGAAATATCAAGAGAAAGTGGAATAATAACAGAAGATGCAAAGAAAAATGCCACTATCTCCCCTTCTATTTTTTTTAAGGCAACATGTTTCATGGCCAAAGCCTTTTTCCTGCACTTGCACTTGCACTCATTTGCAAGTCAATTAAATCGGTTGTAGGCACTAGAATATGTGAACTAAGAAGTGAAAAGAGGTTGTTGCTCAGTTGTACGAGTATCCTTCACAACCATTTCTTATGTAAGGATGGTATTTGAGGTAGGAGTAGGAGGAGGAAGCATAGGAGCAGCAATAACCACAAGAGGAGAAATAGAAACAAGTGCCTCTGTGATGGGCCTCTTCCTGTTCTCTACCTTAGGGCTAGGTGGAGGAATAGTAGGAGGCCACAAAGGTTGAGACACATGAACAACCCCATAAGAAGACTTACCCTTGCCATAGATAGTGGGACATGGTACCATGGGTAGCACACGAAGCTAAAAAGCTTGACACTTCACTTTCTACCATGCAGGAACCATTGCACTTCCCATGCGAGGCACATGAGTGGGAATTAAAGATGCCACAACAATATGAGAAGAAAAAGAAGATGGAACAACATACACAAAAGGAAAAGTCTCTAGAGTGTGGGAAAGCTTCCCCTTTCCCTTAGGTGAGGTAGAAGAGGCAAATTGTTGTTGTACTATAATAGAGGATTTTATTGAGACAATATAAGGAGATTGGATAATTAACCTCTAGCACTAAGCCCCCAATATTTTATTTAATATAATCCTTATAGAAAAAATCTCCCCTAGGAGGGAGAGGTCAGATCAAGGTAGGCCAAAAGTGATCCAGTGAGAAGCCCCCATGTGACACTAGCAGTTTATTGCTAGTGTCATGCACCATGTGCATAGTACCTTCATGGGGGAACTTTAAGCATTTATGGACTACATAGGAAACAACATTCATAGAGAATATCCAAGGAATGCCTAGGCTAACTTTGAATAGGTCATACTTTGGGATCACAATAAATGACACATCAATAGCCTTGGGTCCTACAAATATTGATAAATAAATAGTGTCCATAGAGGAAATAGAGAGTCCATCATGGGTACAAAGAGTGGTTTGTGACTCTTCTTATCTCTCCTTATGTAAGATTTTTATAAATAGAGTCTCCTTCATTATCACATTAACTCAACTCGTCGAGTCAACTAAGATGATAGTTACGATGTCTCCATTAATCCAAGTAGGAATGTATAGTAGGGAAGGCTCCTTATTTAGAGGCACATCATGTGAGGTGAAATTTATATCATGCATTACACTCACATTTTCAGGAGGAGGGATACATGTGAACAAGACCATGTTCACATACCTAGATGGAACTAAATCAAAATATGTAGAAGAATCTACTTAGAAGACAATGACCTACCTAGGTTCCATTTCCAAATATCCAAGATTCCTTCTAATTACATATCTAAGGGTCGTAGATTGGGTGACAAAGCTACACACTTTGTGAAACATGAATCTACAACACACCTAGAACATGAGAGAAATATTCCCTGATCCCAAGAAACACAAACAAATATGTTCATGTCAAGTTCACCAAAAATGTAGAGTAGGTGGATTCATCACCCCCAAGGCTCTAGGTCATGGGAGAGCCCAAAGGAATGAACTACCATAAACTACCTCAAGGTGACTAATGAATTAAGAAAGGAAAGATAGGATGAAAAGGAAGGGAAAACAATACCATGTTTCCATTCTATTAATGATCGGTGTTTTCAAAAATTAGGTGAGTAGACTACAAGGGTATCATAAGGTGAATCACATAGCTCTTTGTCTAAGGACATAAGTGCGGGAATTAGACTTTAGCATGCTACTTTGAAGTCTTAGACATGCACTGGCATATTGTATGGACAATAGGTCGAATGAAAATCAAAGACACTCAAGGTCTACTTACAACCTGAATAATAGAGTTTTATAGTTTGATAGTTTAATATGAAAATGCAAAAATAAGAAATACACCAAGAAGAATACTACAAAAGATTATTCTAATTAAAAAAATGACACAGAAAGAGTAGGAAAGATGCCATTCCATGCACAGTCCAGTTTTCTAGCTAGCTTCAAGTGGATGAACCTCCACCTAAACACACAAAAATAGGAAAAGTGTTGGGTTGTGTTTTGAGGCCTGCCTTAGTAATACCCCCATTTTAGTGTTCCCACCTCCACGGACAACCAAATATGCAACAATATAGAGAAAAAGAGATAAAGGAGAGAATAAAATGAAAAAATAAAGTAGAGAGAAATGACAACCTAAATGCTAATCTACAAGATGATAGATGCAAAATGAAAATACATAATGTTACCTTCCCTAATATAAGCACTCAAGGATGATAGAGGAAGGAGAAAGATAATACCACCACATCAAGGAGATAGAGCTTGTAAACTTGCAATGATGATGGTGTTGAAGCAAGAAGATGTTGTAGAGACCAAGTAGAAAGCTAGTAGCGACATGATAGATCAATGGAGAAGCAAGAATGATCAAGAAGTGAATAGGTTGAGCTTGAGAATCAAATAAGTAGTATGAGAGTGAGATAGAGAATGTAAGAGAGTGAAATAATGAGTTGAATGAATAAAATGGAGGCAAGGAGTCATTTTTCGTCATCCAAAACCTAGTAGAGAATGTTACATTCATGACCAACTAGGAAATGTAATACTTATGTGGATTTTAGAGGTAGGAATATGTTAGGATGGTAGGGCAATGTGTGAAAATCTATGCAATGCACACATGTCCCCAAAAAAATTCCTCCATCGATGCAAAAAGACAGGGACACATGTAAATATCAGGAAGATGACAGTGGGTTTATGCATCATCATACTTGTAGTCCTAAAGTAAGGGTAAATAAATGGAAAATTTTCCAAGGGTGAAAATTTATTCCATTATAGTCAATACTAGAGGTTCTTATACTATGCTCTTTTTCAAAGGGCAGGGCCACTTCTAGTTAGGAAGGTGAGTGAGGGACTGCCAATTTGTGGTTAGAGGTAAAGCACTTGGGTGATTCTCCCCCTCTTGCAAACGACACACCAAAGCTTATGAAATAGAAGAGTAATACAACTAAGGATACCCTGACCTTGTTTTCATTGTAAATTATAAAAAAATTATATGATCATGAATTCTATTTATCAAGTATATTTAAAAATATGTGTTTCATTTACATGAAATTTAGTTATGTTATTTTGATTATGTAATGTTATATTAGATTCTTTATGCAACATGAAAAATATATTATTAAAAAATAAAAAAATTACTTTCTTGTTTGAAGGTATTGAGTTATTTACTTCATGTATTAAAACCTATGTGAAAACTAAAAGAGTATGGTTAGAGATGTTACAAGTTAGGTCATCCATGGCTAAGCTCCATGAATGATATCTCATTGATTATTCATAAATGACTTAAGTTATCACTTGAAGAAAATATACATACCATTTACCATAGTAGATTTAAGCCCTTGGGCTCTTGTGGAAACCTTTCATTAGATCACTTTTAGCCTCAACCAACCCAACCTGCTAAACCTTGTGAAGATTATTTATTTGTCATATCAAAATTTTAAAGCTAAGAATATATCCCAATTATCCCTTACCAACAGTCCACTTGAGGCCCCTTGGTGTCTAGTGGATATGGTGGTTGTTCCTCTTCATAGCTAGTGAACGAGCCTTGACCTGACTAAGTATTCTTCATCAAACTTCTGGAATGTATGTCATGGTTCCCCCTTTTCCATACTGTAAAGGACCATGAGATAATTATTCAACGAAGCCTTTGAGGATTAAATATGTCACTCCTAAGGAAAAACATGTTTTATGCCAAAACATGAGAATCCTATGGTTTCTCAACCTTTGATAGTCCCCTCAATTCCTCCTAGAAAGGAAGAAAAGGGACCAATGTTGGGGAATGCCTCAATGCCTCCTTCATAGGTTGAAGCTCATGTAATATAAAACTGTAGTAATAAAAAATTAGCCTTTTTCCCTTACCTGGTTTGATAATTAACATTAAAACTAAATTAATGGTGTCTTGGAGTAGTAATGTAACGTGTTGTACACATTCACATCATTCTATGACCTTTATTTGATTAAAACCTGCTTTAATTGGTCCTTTGAAAAGGTGTTGTAAAGTGTTGTAACACACTTTCACACTTTTCTAGGATTTATTTACTTAATTAGCTTAATGGGCCCCTTCTTAATAAAATGTATTTAAATTTGTACCTTATTTAGGTGTTGTAAAGTGTTGTAAAGCACTTTCACATTTATCTATGGTGTTCTTAATTAATTTTGGTTAATTGGAGTTAATTAACCTCCTTTAATTCAAATTTAAACCTTTTTTATGACACCTCCTGAAGATCTATCTTGACACCCATGATTTAAATAATATAACAATTAATTGGGAAAAAATTAGTTCTTGGAAAATGGTGCCAAGACCCATTCACCCTAGGTGGAAAATGGGTTCTCCCTTGATAGGACCCCCTTTATTAGTTTATCCTAATGAGTTTTTAATGATCTTTCCATCCCCTAGGGTTAGGACCTGGAAAACTGAGCCAAGACCCATTCACTCTAGGTGGCGAATGGGTCATCCCTTAATGAGGAACCTCTTTTCAATTTCAATTATGTTGGTAATTTAATAAAGTTTACTTCCAGATCTAGTGTCGGCCTTAATTGCTTAAATTTCGGGGTTAATCTCCTAGTTTAGTATAAATAAGGGGTTAATTCACATTGTTCCTCATAACAAGACCTACCAATTTTATGAGACATCCTAGAAAATTCAAGAGAGAATTATAGAGAATTGCAAGAGCATTTTCAAGGAATTTCAAGGAAAATTTCAAGAGTTTATCGTAGCAATTCAAGATCATATCATCATGACAAGGGTTTAAAGCATTCATGTATATTGTTGAGCTAAGGAAGTGGATGTAGCATTGAGGATCTACTTGCAAGAAGTGTTCACATATTATTCAAGGATCAAGATCTACATTATTCATGGCCACTACATGCTATTTTGTAGATTTATTTCACAAGACATCATCCAAGGTGATATCAATTCCATATTTCATGTTTCATGCTTCATTTCCTTTATTTTATCATTTGGTTTAATTACCTACAAGGGGTTTGACCAAGGAAAACCCCCATTCACTAACAAAAAAAATAAAATTCTTCCCTTGAATGTGTGATTATAGAATTACAGGTTCAAGATCAAGTGAAGGAAGTTTGGAGAAAAATTGTCAAAGTTGTCAAAGTTACAAAATTTGTCATCTAAAGTGCAAAATCAAAGATTTGAAGCTACAAAATTATCTATAGAATTCCACAAGATGATAACCAGGATTTTGAGAGTGTAGACATCAAGGAATAGAACCCTGATCTCAGTTTCAAAAACCCTAACAAGAACCCATTCTCCACCGAAGGCGAATGAGTCTTTTGTAGCCCAAAAATAACAAGTTTTTGACAAGGTACACAACTTTTTATGCTCTATAATTTTCCCTCATAGTTGATATAATAGTTAGGTATCATTTTTTATTGTTATTTGCATATTTTTTCCTTCATAATTGATTTTTTTAATAGGAGGAATTAGTGGTTTATCATCTTTTTCATTCATGGTGGTAAACCCTACCTTTCACCATTCAATAGAAATCAAAGAGAAAAATAAATTAAAAAAAGACATCAAGCTATGGTTCATCAACTTGTTGAAGATTACAAGCCATTACCTAATGATAATCCATCCATACAACCAATTTTTGATGAAATACCTCAGGCACCCATCCATCTTCATCAAAACCTGACTCCACCCTACCACCTCACCAGACCATGAAGTTGAACCTTATTTATCCCAACCAAAACAAAGAATAAAAAGCTTACTAGTTTCAAATATGAATTTTGGTTATTCCAATCATGTTGATAGTACTAACATGCAACCTATTATGGTACATTCTAATAGTGAGTTAGAATGTAAGATAAAAGCACAATAATAATATCATAATGAATTATCTCTTATGTTTGTAAAATTAGTGAATCTAGATGGGGATGAAAATGATGATCCTCCTAATGCAAGTGGCCCACCATGTGTTGAACCTATTATGTCTCCTTGTATTGCACTTTATGTAGTTCCTTTGGCCTACTTTCCACCTTCCATTTATGATGTGCAAGATTGAGATGTAGACAATTTTCTATAGATTGAACCACATGTGTAGTATCCCTTTCGTGTCTTTGTGTTTTTTCTTGCATGTAATGTGATCTCTTGTAATATGCCACTTGACCTGTATATGTGTTTTCTAGTTTTATTTGGATGACCCTTGTTATTCTTGTTGGCACAAGGATACAAATAAAATAAATCTATTGTAACATTCATCTGTTTTTGTCTCTATTCATCTTTATGTTGTGAATGTATTGTATTTGTTCCTTTTTGGAATGATGCAAAGCATTGATACATTTATGTCTCTTCCATGTTGACCCAAAATAATGCTTGTTGTCTTCATGTGTTGTTCCTCACTTTTGTTCATAATTGTAAAAGTATTTAGGGAATGATGTGAATTCTGAGCATTTACTCATTTTATACATTATATATCATCTATACTAACCCTAGATATGTGGATCCCTCATGTGTTATCCCTATCTTGTTAATCATATGATTATATTTTGGGGGAAACCCCTTGGCATGAGTTAGATTTGTTGGGAACATATCATTTCCCATAAGGTTTCCCAGTAAGATTTCATGTATTATCAAATATAATTTTATTATACCTTAAAGTAAATTTCTCCCAATTGGCATTAGCAATTAATTTAAGGAGGGGGAATAAATTTCATTATGTGCTTCACTTTGTTTACATGTGTTGAAATTTTTGGTGCTTATATGGAGTAATAATCATATTTTTTAGTGTCTTATTAGAATTATTGGAATTATAATTCTTGGTATGTTTGGCATGAGGACTTGGTGTACCATCATAAATTGTCACCCTTGAAAATTTCAACTTGTGTTTTGCCCCCCTTAAATTATTGGACCTGAATGAGTATTTAATTTCTTAAATTATGAAATCTATCGACCATTTTTAACAATTACTGGTGAATTGCAAGCGAGAAGCAATTGCATTTATCTAACACCTTTCCCTTGACACTTAAAATTCTAAAAATAGGGCAAGGACACTCACGCCTTGGGCATGAGTGTCCCTGTATTTTGGCTCCAATTTCAAATATGTTGGTGTCAACAATTTAATATTTACAATTCAAGTGTCTAAAGTATTCCATTATAGTTTTTTTTTGGGAAATTGAATAAATGCCTATATATACCTAGTTATTGCATCATTTGAAATCTAACAAGAATTCATGAGAAAAAACTATTGTCAAGATCATTCAACATAAAGTAAAGAGAAGTATTTTTAGAGCTTTATTATAATAATTCAAGATCCAAGAATCATGTCAAATATTATGTGTTTATATGTGTTCATATTATCATTATTTTGTGAAGGCTAATACTTTTGTAGGTATCCAAGCAATTCAAGCATTCTAGTAATCAAGCAAGAAAGATACAAGACCTTGAGGTGATGTGCATGACTTCAGTCCTTCAAGGAATCCATTGAAGGGTGGTGAGTTGAAAAACTTTATAATCTCATCATTCCTTATTATCCATTATAATTTTATCATTGACATTGGCATTATTGAAGTGGAAACACTTACAAGAGGTTTGACTAAGGCAAGCACCTAAATGGACCAACATTTTCCCTCTCTTTGAATGTGTATATTTTAGGTTTGAAGACGATTAAAGGGAGCTTGAAGAAAAAAAATTCATTATTAAAATTGAATCCCTACATCTTGTCAACTAATGGAAATTCACCTACAAAATTATCCAACAATGTTCTAGTAGATTTTCAGATGGGAATCCAAAGCTCAGATCTGACATCAGAGGACTAAGAAAACATATCTGAAAAATCTTTACAGAGGACACTCACTCCCTGGGAATTTGTGTCCTCCATTTTCAGCCCCAAGTTTGAACCATGGGTGCACAATGTCCTGCTCTACTCATGTTTGTTGTCTGAATCTGTCTATGAAGTTTTGTGTCTTCTACATTTGCATAAAAGTATTAAGGTGCACTATTACCCTAGTTAGATCATTTCATTTCATCACTATGATGTGTTGGAATATGGTTATCATTGATGTCAAAAGTGGAAAAAGTGCAAAAGGGTAGTGTCATCATGCATAGGAATAAAATTTACATACTACTATTCAAAATTGCGGTGGTTGGTTGAGAGCTTCCAGGTGTGTAATTTGCAAGTTAGCTTGATGACAAACAATTTCAATTTAAAGTGTTTGTGATTAGTCTTGGTGGGTCTACATAAGAGTGTTATATTCTTGGGTCTACCGATTGATGAGGTCTGAGAATCACATCGGGATGAAATTATATGTTCATCGTGACTATGTTATTGGTCTCTTCGATGTGGCAATTTCACGCTTCACATCCTTTTTGTGAAGCGATCAGAGTGACAATGGAGGTTCGGCTAGATAGTTTTATTCATCCTTCAATACTTCGTTGGTGGGTCTCACAATGAACTATGTCATGGATGAAAAGTGTGACGTGTAGTACAAAGATGTTGTGGCCGAAAAGTGGTAGTAGTGTTTTGCATTGTTTAGGGTGTTGTTGTAGAAGAAAGTGTGGATGCATAGGCATCTAATTGATGAGACCTCAATATGTCAGTAGGAGCCTTCTCAATGTCCCTTGGACACTATGATGGCAGCATGAAAAGAATGGTGAAGCTATCGATGAGACAATGTTGATTTAGAGAGGAATTTTTGAGTCCCCTCGACAAAATGATAAGTTGGATGATAGTTGGTGGTGATATGGAGATGACGATGAAGTATACTCCAGACACGTGGCTAAAAATGATAGTGGTTAGTGATGTGTGATGATACATGGTGAAGGATGATAGATCAAATAGAAAATTTTCATCCTTGTTGTGAATTGTGTGTAGATGATATGGACATGCTAATTGAAGATAACTTATTGAGGAGAAAGTAAGAATTAAGAGTGAGTAATCTATAAGTCTCTTTGATGTGACGATTCACGATAATCATGAAGTAGTGAGATCAATTACTGAGATTGAAAGGAGAAAAATCATATGGTGATGTCTTAATGCTAAAGAGATGAATATAGAACCATGGATCTTGGCACATAGTGACAATATCAATGGTCAGAATTCGAAGATGGTGATTTCAAACGGTTAAGTCTATAAAAGAAGTTTTTGTCTAGCAGTCAACTAGAAGAATGAAATCAATTGGTATACCTAGTCCAACAATCAACTTAATTGGTGATTTGAGTTGTAGAACAATGACATAGAGTGCTAGGAGAATAGAGAATTACATTAAATGTGTGCAATTTAGGGCTTACAAATCACTAATCTTGGAAGACTCTCATAGACAAAATTTAATGCTAGTATGGCTCAATGTAGAGAATAATTCCTGAAGAAGAAAGAATGAAAACCCTAAAAAATGCACTAATTGTATTGGTTGGTGGTGCACGACTTGAGAAAGAGTCTACCAGTTATCAAAGAAAAGAATGCTAATGAGGTAGTGGAAGTATGTGAACAAGAATTTAGTAAGGTGAGAGAGAAAAAAGAGGGGAAGAGTTGGAAGCGGTAAAGTGTAGAGAAATTGATTACAGAGGGAGAATGTACTATGCCTAAATAATTTGAACCAAACAAAAATTAGGAATTCAACCTTGGATTAATATTCAGTGTAAAACCCTTGATTGTATTAGTGCTTTTTGTTTGGGTTTCATTGAAACTGGTGTATTATAGAAAAAGGGATGTGGTGTTGAGAAAGCAGTAGATGCAGAGAACAAAGATACATACAAAGAGGTGAATGCAAGATAGATAAAGAAGTGCAAAGAAGAAGGAGAGTGGGAAACATACATGTAAATGTAGTTGCAAATAAGTTGCAACATAGAACCGGCACTAAAATTTTAATATTCAACATTGTAAATCTGATTAGTGGGTGCCATCAAATATCTAGGTAGAAGCTCAAATTAGGGAGTGGGTGCTTCCTTGGAGTGGATGCTCCTAAAACTAGGGGATTGGAGTCTTCTTAGGGTTGGTTCCCTTAAAATCATTGTAATAGGGATTTATTTGTGAGGCTCAATTAGGATAGTAGATCCTAGCAACATTTATCATCGTGGTTTTTCCCAACCTTAGGTTTTCCATGTACATTTGGTGTTATGTGATGAATTCATGTATGATCTCTCATGTGTTTTCCTATTAATTTTTTTATCTACACAATAAAATCTCAAATAATTAATCTACATTAAGGGTTGTGAGGTAAAAATTTCAATATCTACTAATTCACCCCCCTCTCAGTAGATCACTATGTTCCAAAAATTGGTATCAAAGCACTAAGTTCCCTAGGTGAAGCTTAATCAACTCAGGTAGATTCTGGTATTGTGAATACAATGAATAATCAGGAAGGTTCAAGTAACCCACCTCGGTTCGATGGAACACACTATGCTAAGTGGATTTCATTGATGAAGGGAGATCTGGGATCTTTAGGACTTGATGCCTAGATGTTAGTCAAAACCAAATACATTCTCCTTGATACTCTTCCTAGTGATGTTGTAGGAAAGAAGGACTATGAGAAAAATGAAAAATTATTGTTTGTCATTATGAATAATTTGTCAGATTTTGTGCATGGAAAGGTTATGCATTGTCAAACATCGTATGATGTCTGGGAAAAACTGAAAAACATCTATGAAGGAGACAATAAGGTGAATTTGGCAAAGATTCAAGTGTTGAGAGAAACATTTGAAGACTTAAGGATGAATAAAGAGGAGAATATTGAATACTACCCTCTAAGAGTTGATGATGTAGTAAACTCTATTAGAGGATTTGAAGAAGAGGTTAAAGAGGATTTTGTTGTGTTGAAAGTTTTAAGGTCTATGAAAAATAGATATGACCCCAAGATCTCTGCAATGGAAGAAGTAAGATAATTGGAAAATCTTACCCTTGAGAAATTGTATGGCATATTCATGACATATGAGATGAGAATGGGAGATATTGAGTCGTCCAAAAGAGAAGTTGTATTCAAGGTTGTAAGAAGGGAAAAGGATGAAGTAGATAAAAAGGACAAGGCCATAGCCTCTATGTTAGACCATGAGGAGGTGGAAAAAGAAGAAGCAAACTTTATAATAAAACTGAGGAGAGGATCTGACAAGTATAAAGGTAAGTTGCCCTTCAAGTGTTTCAACTATGGTAGAATAGGTCATTTTTCTTCGAATTTCCCTTATGATAAAGAAGATAACACTGTGCAAGAAGGAGATAAAAAAAATAAGAAACCTCATTACCCTAAATGAAGGAGTTTTGGAAAGAAAAAGAAGATCCTATACATTTAGGAAGAAAGTGATTCATCTGACGCTAGTGATAGTTTAGTTGATGAACAAGATCATGCTCTTCTAATGGAGGAAGGAGAGGAAGAAATCCTTTTTATGGCCAAGGACTCTGAGGATTAGAAGTATGAACTAATTAAGGATTCTCATTATGAAGAAGAGGAATCAATTCTTGATCTTTAGGGGTAATTGATCAGTACCCTTGAAGATTTTGATGAAATGAGAGATAAGTTTAAAGATATTAAAAGAGAAAATAAGAAAATGAAGAAGAGTGCTCAAAAGGAGAATGATAAAATAACTTAAGAACTTGAGAAATCTAATAAAATTGTGGTAAACCTGAAACTTTAGGTTGAAGAAGCTAAAATAATGGAAGAGGTGATGAAATCTAAATTAGAAACTTAAATGGATAGATGTTCAAAGCTTGAGGAAGAAATAGTTTCCTTAAGAAAGGAGTTGGAGAAAGCCAATGAACATGTCAATAAGGGTCTAAAATTAAAAGGTGGTTCAGACATTTTGAATGAGTTGATTAGCATGTAAAGGCCTGCAAATAAAGAAGAATCAGGGTTAGGACTGGAGAAAGGAAAGAGCTCATTTTTAATGACTTTGCAAAAATCTATGAAATATTTAGGGCAAAAGAAAAATCAGCCTCTAGTTGTGAAAAATCAAACAAAAATTAATCTTCTAAAGATGAAAAGAATCCTACAGATATAGAGAAATTTGATAAAGAAAAGAAGTCAATTGAAAATAAGAAAGACAACAAGAAAGGCCATGCTCAATCAAATAAGAAAAATAATATTAAAAGGATAGATGATGAAGGTTTCACGAGACTTCACTATTCAAGAAAGAAAAGACAAAGAATATTTTCACATCCAACTGAAGGAGACACCATGACCAAGTAATCATCATACTTCTATGGGTATTGTTATACATGAATCATTTTGGTGACATGGCTAGAGAATATAGAGTTATTCCAAGGAGAAATATAACCTTTATAAGCAAAAATCTGTTTGCTCCCTTGGTTGACAAGAATATAGTATGTTACAATTGCAACAATTTTGGTCATGTAGCTAGAGACTGTAAAAGAAAAATTATAAGACCAAATGTTCAATCTGAAAAGAAGAAAAACTCACTCCCCAATGTAAAAAATGAAACTAAAGGCTTTGAGGATAAGGAAGAGAATACTGAGAAGAAACCTAAGAAAGTGTGGAAGGAGAAAGGACAAAGTTCTTCTCAATCCATGATTTCCCAAACAACACTGCATTCTAAGAAACAAAACTTGTGGGTGATTGATAGTGACTACTCCAAGCATATGAATGGAGATAAATGAAAATTAATTGAACTCAAGAAGTGTAAGGAAGGGTCAATAAGTCTAGGAGATAATTTTGTGGTCAAAATTCATGGTAAACTGATCTTGAGCTTAGATGGAAAGAATAAGACAAAATATGGCCTCTATGTAAAGGGTTTGAAACATAACCTTCTTAGTGTCAGCCAAATGTGTGACAATGGGTAAAAAATTGTATTTAACTCCAAGTGCCGCAAGATAAGAAATAATGGTAAGACAATTGCACAAGGGATAAGGACTAACAATAACCTCTATAACCTTTGTGAAGTAAAAGGCCACAATTGTCTAATCAACCAAAAAGATTGTTGAATAATCAGGATACTGAGAGGGGGGGTGAATTAGTATCCACTAAAACTTATTGAACAAACACCTTTAATCACTTTAAAACATAGATTAGATAAGAGCAATAAAAAAACATGAAATTTCACAACATAAGAACACCAGATTTTACGTGGAAAACCCAATGAGGGAAAAACCACGGTGAGGATTATCTCACAATATATAGTTATTTCAATACCGGTTACAACGAGGCTCACCGCTAGATACAAAAGCTCACTGCTTATAAGGACTCACTTTCCGAACATGGAGGCTCACTTCCTACATAAACTATGTAAAAAAAATGGCTAACCTCCAGAGTTGAACTGATGAAGTTACACCACAAATGCAGATTTAGTTACTTTGATGCTCAAAGTATTCGCTCGCATGACAAAAAAATAATCTTCATCCTTATTTTCCCACACTTCACTTATCACCACATACACACACTTCTTCTTTTATTTGCATTCATTCATCTTCAAACCATCTTGTATATATATCTAGTATATTGTCATGCATCAATTAGGCCGACCTAATTGGATGCAATTCATATCTTCAAAATGATAACTTGTCGGCTTCATATGAAGCTTCTCCGAAAGTAATTCACCTATCATGAAATATTATGTCGGCTATGATTAACCTAATAATGAAATGCAATCAAAAAATTATGCCAACATATTGTCCAATCATATGAACATCTGAGAATGCATACATACACGCTTCTGGTGATCATAAGCCTTTTTACCAAAACCTTAAACCATACTAATTACCAGAGATAATATGTGTATGTGCACACTAGTACAAGGTACTAGACCAAAATGGTGACATCAATGACAATATAGGACTAATATTTTTCATACTTCCAACAATCTCCCCCTTGGAATTGATGGTAGCATGTGCAAAAATAATAATTCAAAACTCTCCTTCAATCTCTCCTTCAATCTCACCAAATTTCTTCAAATCTCTCCCCCTTTGAAATCAATGGAAAAGGGTGCCAATAAAAATATAAACATGGTGACATCCAATATTCAAAAATTCTAATTCATTCAAAATTTCAAAACCTCAAAAATTTCAAGCATCCAATCTTTCAAAGTTATTTCAAATTAAAATAACACTTTTCACTTGAAATACCTTCTTGTACCTTTCTTTGATAACATGATATAATTTCTTCCATTCAAGTACTGCATAACCCATTCTTGTACACATACTTTCCAATAGAGCCAACAATGTGAAAGAGGATGACCAATTTGTAGATGAGCATTGTCTTTCACAATCTTCTGCATCAAAGAGTATTCTTGAAAGATGATCTAACTAGACTTTAGCAATTTCCTTAAGAAGATAGAAGGTCTTCATTACATCATCCCTTCATCTCTGCACAATGATCAGGTCAACTTGTAGTTCACCGACTCTCAGCCTTTGCTTTCCCTCTTTGTCTTCAAAAATATCAAACTTCTTTCCAATGTTGATCACTTCAGATTCAATTGCTTCAATCTTGTTTCTGAAATTATCAACTGCAGTAGGCCATTAGAGACAATATTTGTAGATATCCAACATTTATTTTATGCACTTCTTCATCTCCATGATCAGTTCTGATAGTCTCTTCCTTGCTTTAAAACATCTCTTTTCAACCAAGGCTTCCAACTTGCATCCATCTAAACCTTCAAGCAACATTCTCTCTTCAACTATTTCAACTAATTTTTTTGATAAGAAATCAGAAATGATTGATACATCAATACCTTTATGAAGTAGATACTCAACTAAGGCATCATCAATTTTGATTTTGTCAATAGGAGAGGTCGTACTCCATAAATCACCAATTTTCTTCATTTTCCCTTTTATTATCATAGACCGGATGTCATCTGGATCGAAAGATTCTAATACAGGGAGAGATTCTTCTTCTTCTTCCTTCTCTTCAGGAATAACAATGATGTTCTTAGAGACAATTTTTCTTTTCTTTGATTTCAGAGGGGAATCATTAGTGACCACTTCCAATTCTTTTGTTCCAGAGGAAGAACCTTCCTCAAATCAACTAGACGTAACTTCACCAGAGCTCATTACTTTCTGCAAGGATAATAATTTTTTTTTACACGCACTTAATTTATCTTCTAAACCTTCCAAGTATCTGCATATTTGTCTTGCAATAGGAATCCTAGATTCCCACTTAACTTCTTTCTTTTTTGGTAGCGAGTTCAAAAAATAGAGTATCAGACATGTAAGCAAGGATCTAAAATGGAATGGGTATCCTTCCTCCAATGACATTCATATTTTTTCGGTGAGATTTTCAAGAATATTTGTACATAGATCAAACTGCTTTTTCTCTTTTACCATTTTATGCACCAAATACACAACAATGGCTAAAGTAGAGCTATCTGGATTTCTGAAATAAACTTTGTAAGAAATTCCATACACAACATACCTAATTGAGGAATCGATAATAGTATCAATCAACAGTGTTCAGGGATCTTTTTCAACTCCCATCATTTCCTCTACTTCCTTGTATTTTATGGTCTTTTGTCCATGAAGTTCTCCAACGTTGCAAAATCTAGTAACCGCTTCGATCGCTTCCTTCATAGTGGGATATGATTTATCCAATACAATGCTTCCATCCTTGAATTTTATTAAGAGGAACAAGATAAATTCTCTATCAGCAATCCAAGGGAATTCTCCCCACAAATTCAAACCTAGGGTTTATAAGTTCTATAAAATGCTCGGTTCCAAACCTAATTCCATCTTCTTTATTCTGTGATAATCGAATTCATCCAGCTCGACTCCTTTTAATTTCAATGGGATATTTCTACTAGATATTCTATTAGAAATTTTCATTATAGCTATTAACTTCTTAAAATTCAACAAGGATTTCTTCTATTACCTTCCTTTGCAACTATGAGAGAGAAACTTTTGTCGCTTTCTTTCAAATATCCACAAAGATCTCTCGAAGGGCTCCAAATCACTTCAGAAATGTTCCAAGAAGGTTCCAAGTCACTCTACAAATCCTTCAAATGCATTTGATGATCAAAACGATTTATGAAATTTCCTTTATACACCATCATTTTTCCCTAACACACATTAATTACAAAAACTTGACAAAACTTTTCTTCCACTCTACAGAGAAACCCTAATTCACTCTATAAAAGAACATGCTCACTCTTTTTCTTATAATTTCTTTTGCATCACCTTTTTCATGTCATTCCTTATGACATATCCATGTTCCAACACCTGACATGCTGAGTTTTCAAGGGTTTAATTGATTTTTTGATAATACTCCCCCTAAGACCATGCTAGGTCTAATTCCCGGAGGATTCATCTGCATTGAATGAGGGTACAAATACATCAGTAGTCTCTGTTCTTCCTTTTTCTTCCATATCTTACACATTTCCTACTTAACCTCTTCCTTATTAATATTTTTCACCGGTTCATCATCTTCCATCGGAGCATACTGCTTTCCCTTTTTACTTTTGCACACTTTTGAAATGTGTACTGATCTTTTACAATAGTAACAAACAATATTTCTCTGTCTTGTCTAATTTCCATCGATCCCTATTCTGCATTGATTTGCTTTATGTCCAAACATGTTACAGGTATAACAATATCCATCAAATGATTGATTCATCCTTTTTCCATTGAACCTATTCATCATCACCTGACTAATCATCCTTACTAAAGATCTACACTAAGTAGCTTTATGTTTGATATTCTTGCATGTATAAAATTGTCTAGAGAAGGGACCAAAAAAATGATTCATCCTACTCCTACACTCAGTTGCCTTATGAACAAATTTATTACATGAAAAACGAACACCGTTGAATGATGAGTACCTTTGTGCATTTGGTTGTTTGATACGTGATCTCCTTCTAGAGTTTCTTTTCTGCTTTCCTTTATCTTGAGTCTTCTGATTGTTTATTGGACTTGAGTTCTGCATTTTTCATCAGCTTCATTACCTAAACGACTTTTTTCTTTAGAAGATTTTTGTCCTGCTATTAATTAAGCAAGCTTGGTGGAGCTTGTCTTGAAATCATTTTCACAAAGTTTTGCTTTCTCAAGTTTTTCTTTCAGATTCATCACTTCCTATTCAAGCCTAGAGAAAACATCAGCCTTGCTTTGTATCACTGTTTTTAGGCACTCTTCAACTCTCTTCTTTTCATCGATTTTCAAATTTAGTCTGGTATTCTCATCATTTTCTTGTTTCAATTCCTCACTCACTTCTCTATATCTTTCATTGAATTTCTTTAACTGCTCTTTCAATTTCCAAATGCATTCATTTGCTTCATCGATATTTTCTTTTAGATCTCAATTTTGAATTTCAGCCTTGTCAAGATCTTCAAGGGCAGTCTGGAGCTCTTCTTTATCCATTTGTTCAATCTCTAGGATCTCCCTCAAGCTGTTAGAATTTTCTAGAGGAGCCAAAGCTTTGATACCAATAGTTGAATAATTAGGATACTGAGAGGGGGGCTGAATCAATATCCACTAAACTTATTGAACACACACCTTTAATCACTTTATAGCATAGAACAGATAAGAGTAATAACAAAACATGAAATTCCACAACACAAGAACACCAAATTTTACGTGGAAAACCCAATGAGGGAAAAACCATGGTGAGGATTAGCTCACAATATATAGTTATTTCAATACCAGTTACAAGGAGGCTCACTGCCAGATACAAAAGCTCACTTCTTACAAGGACTCGCTATCCAAACATGGAGGCTCACTGCCTACAAAAATTATGTAGAAAAAAATGGCTAACCACCAGAGTTGAATTAATGAAGTTACACCACAAGTGCAGATTTAGTTCCTTTGATGCTCAAAGTATTCACTCACATGACAACAGACTAATATTCATCCTTCTTTTCACACACTTCACTTATCACCACATACACACACTTCTTTTATTCACATTCATTCATCTTCAAGCTATCTTGTATATATATCTGGTATATCCACATGCATCAATTAGGTTAGCCTAATTGGATGCAATTCATATCTTCAAAATGATAACTTGTTAGCTTCATATGAATCTTTTCTGAAAGTAATTCACCTGTGTCATGCAATATTATGTCAGCTATGATTATCCTAATAATGAAATTCAATCAAAAATTGATGCCAATGTATCATCCAATCATATAAATATATGAGAATGCATACATAGACGCTTCTAGTGATCATAAGACTTTTCCCAAAACCGTAAACCATACTGATTACCAGAGAGAATATGTGGACCAAAATATCGAATCAAATATCAAATAAGATAAGCTTGATCTACACACTGGTACAAGGTACCAGACCAACATGGTGAGATCAAAGACAATATAGAACGAATCTTTTTCATACTTCCAACACATATGAGAGTTGGTTGTGGAATAGAAGGATAGGGCATGATAAATTTAACAATTTAGTGAAGATAAGCTCAAAAGGATTGGTTAGGAACATGCCTAAGATTGCAAAACTTGAAAATCCAATCTGCAAAGGATGCCAGCAAGGAAAGAAAATAAGTTTTAAGTTCCCAACAAAGGACTATTCAACCACAAAATCTTTGGAAATAGTTCATAATGATCTGTGTGAACCTATGAGAACAAGAGGACTGCAAGGTGAAAAATATTTCATGTTGCTAATTGATGATTACATTAGGATGGCATGGGTAACATTTCTAGAGGAGAAGGATGAAGCATTAGAGAAGTTTGAGATTTTTAGGAAGCTGGTAGAAAAGGAGACCAAGAGAAAAATTAAGTGTCTAAGATTAGACAGGGGAGGAGAATTTACATCAAGTGATTTCAAAGATTATTGTGAAAATCATGGAATTAAATGACAATATTTCACAGTAAGAACACCACAGAAAAATGGTGTGGTAGAAAGAAGAAACGAGATTGTGAAGGAAATGGATAGATCCATGTTAAATGAGGAAAATCTGGTGCATACCTTTTGGAAGGAAGTAGTTCACACTACTATGTATATTCAAAATAGAGCACTTTTAAGAGAAAACAGTGGTAGAACACCATACGAAATATGGTATGGAAAGCCTACATCGGTGAAGTACTTCAGGGTGTTTGGTAGAAAATGCTACATAAAAAGAGAAGAGGGTGACTTGGAAAGCTTTGAATCGAGGTGTGATGAAGGAATATATTTAGGGTATTCCACTCAAAGAAAATCTTACAAGTACTACAACAAGAGGTTGCACAAGATTATGGAAATAATTAATGTCAAGATTGATGAAAATAGACATTAGGATAAGCCTAGTAGAAAGAAATATGATATTGAATCAGATGATGATGAATTAAGCTCAATAGTTGAAGAAGAAGAACAAGATTAAGAGAATGAAGTAGAGTTTAAATGAACCCTTGTAAAACATGTGCAAAAGGATCATCCTACAGATCAAATAATAGGTGACAAAAATGAAGCAGTTCAGACGAGGAGAAGACTTTCCAAGCGTAAGGAAAAATTTAATTTATCTCTCATATCTCAAATTGAACCAAAAATGTTTGTTGAAGCCAACAAGGATGAAAGTTGGATAAAGGCGATGGATGAAGAACTCAATTAGATTGAGAAGAATAAGACATGGGATTTAGTTCCTAGGCCTTCAAGAAAAAATGCAATTGGTACCAAATGGGTATTTAGAAATAAGTTAAATGAAGAAGGATTTGTGGTTAAGAATAAGGCTAGATTGGTGTGCAAGGGGTATGCACAAGTTGAAGGAATTGATTTTGAAGAAACATTTACACCAATTGCAAGATTAGAAGCCATAAGAATTTTTCTTGCATTTTCAGTTTACAAGGGATTCAAGGTATATCAAATGGATGTTAAATCTAAATTTTTGAATGGAAACCTTGAAGAGGAAGTCTACATTGAACAAACATAAGGTTTAATTCTTTCATAAGAAGAAGATTACATTTGTAGATTGAGGAAGGCATTGTATGGTCTAAAACAAGCACCTAGGGCATGGTATTCTAGGTTAGACCAGTACCTACAACAACAAGGATTTAAGAAGGGGTGTGCAGACAATAATTTATACTTCAAATCAAAAGGTGAGCACATGATATTTGTTGTTGTTTATGTAGATAAAATAATTTTTGGAGGTAGTAATGATAAAATGTTTCAAATATTTGCTACACATATGCAAAATGAATTTGAAATGTCTATGTTAGGAGAGTTATAATTTTTCATTGGTTTACAAATTGTACAAATTGATAATGGGATATCCATATCTCAAACTAAGTTTTTTAAGGAAATGCTCAAGAAGTTTGGCATGGAATATAGTAGACCAATTACTACCCCTATAATAAATAGCTAAAAATTGAGAAAATCAGATGAATCCCTAGATGCAAAATAGACCATGTGTAGGTCAATGATAAGAAGCTTGCTATAATTGACTGCATCAAGACTAAACATTATCCAAGAAGTATGCATGGCTGCAAGATTTCAAGTTGCACCAAAATAATATCATGTCAACACAGTAAAGAGAGTATTTAGATACATTAAGAGCACTGTTGACTATGGGCTATGGTACCCCAAAAGCAAAGATTTCATGTTGACGACATATATTGATGTTGATTGGGAAGGAAGTATAGATGACAAAAAATGAACTAGTGGAGGAGCCTTCTTTTTAGGAAACATAATGGTTTCATGGATGAGGAAGAATAAAGAATCGGTTACTCTCTCCACAGCTAAGGCTGAGTACGTAGTAGCAACAACCTATTGTACTCAAGTCCTATGGATGAAGCCGACACTTAAGGACATCAAAGTTGGGTTCAAATATCCAATATTAATTCTTTGTGACAATTCAAGCAACATACATATTTCAAAGAATCCTATGATGAATTTAGAACAAAGAATATATATATTAAGTATCACTTCATCAGAGAGAAGGTTGCAGATAAAGAGGTCAGCATGGAATATGTCCTAAAAAAAGAGTAGATAGCTGACATTTTTACTAAGCCTCTTCCCACAGAGCAATTTGAATATTTGAAGCAAAATTTGGGAGTAATTGCCCCCACATCACTTCACTAGATTCTAGTGATAAGGTATGCATCCAGGGGGAGCCTAAATTGTACTTCACTTTATCCCTAGACATCAAGTAAGGAGGTGCATCCTATCAGGGGGAGTTTTCCCTTTTTCCATTAATGTCAAAAGGGCAGAAGTGAGTCAAATGCTCAAATAGGAGCATGGAGGAGATGTATGTTAAAGGGGTAAGTGAATTGCTATGTAAATAATTTAATTGGTACAAAGCTTATATCTTATAATATGAGTGAGAATTTTTGAGTTTTTCCATCAATGACAAAGGGGGAGATTGTTGGTATATGATTGTCATTGATGTCAAAAGTGGAAAAAGTGAAAAAGGGTAGTGTCATCATGCAAAGGAATAAAATTTACATACCAATGTTTAGAATTGTGGTGGTTGGTTGAGAGCTTCTAGGTGTGTAATTTGTAGGTTAGCTTGGTGACAAAAAAGTTAAATTTGAAGTGCTTATGCTTAGTATTGGTGGGTCTACATAATAGTGTTATATTCCAACATTGTCCACTTGTTGCAAGTTATTGGTAGCTTAAGTGGAAACTTAAGCCCTTTGTACCATGTAGGTGATCGGCCCCTCATATCTAGACTGCCGATTGATGAGGTATGAGAATCACATCGGGATGACATTATGTGTTTGGCATGAATGTGTTATCAGAATATTTGATGTGTTGATTTCACACTTCAAATTCTTGTTGTGAAGCAATCAAAGTCACAATGGAGCTTCAAAAAGATAGTTTTATTCATCCCTTCGATACTTCATTCACAAGTCTTGCAATGAAGTATGTCATCACAAAAAGTGTGATGGGCAATACAAATATGATGTGGTTGAAAAGTGGCACCAGTTGTTTGTGTTGTTCAGGGTGTTGCTATAGAATAAAGTGTTGATGTATAGGCATCTAATCAGTGAGACCTTAATATGTCGACAAGATATTTTTTAGTGTCGCTTTAACACTATGATGGTGACATGCGAAGAAAAGTGAAGCTATCGATGAGACAATGTTGATTCAGAAAGAGGCATTTTGGAGTCCCCTCAAAACAATAATAAGTTGGATGATAGTTGGTGGTGATATGGATATGAGGATGAAGTAAACTCTAGACACATGTTTGAAGAGGATAGTGGTTGGTGATGTGTGATGATAAATGGTGAAGGATGATAGCTCGAATAGAAAATTTGCATCCTTGTTGTGAATTACATGTAGATGATGTAGACATGTTGATCAAAGATAGCTTATCGAGGAGGAAGCAAGAGTTCAGAGTGAGTAATCTATAGGCACCCCAAACCTGACCTTACTTCATATTAATTAATTAAATACATATTTAATAAATTATTCCATTTCTTCTCATGATTAATTAAATATTTTATTTATTAATTATGTCATTACCTAAACCTATAAGTCTTCTAGCCAGTTAAATAATTTTAGTTATTTAATTGTTCCCATCAAAATCCCCTTTCTTCCTAAACCCAATTACATTAGTTAATCCATGATTAATTAATGAAGTAACCTCCATTAGCCCATTCTCCAACTTTTGACCCCATTTGGGTCAATAAACCCATGGTTTGTTAACCTTAGCCATCTCATTATACTAATTAATCCCTCATTAATTAGCCTATACCCCATCATTACCAATATTTCCTAATATAAAATTCACCATCAACTCCCTAATCTTGTCTCATTAATGCCACATATCCCACCTACCTCCACTCTCTTACACAAAACCTCCAAAATTAAATGAGGTGTCATCCCAATGTGTGCTCACACATGTGTGAGAACACCTCACTCTTCTCCATGCACCTAATTGTGACACTTTTCACAATTCTAATAAGCCACATTTCTTTATACACGCATCACCTCCACACTCAATCCTAGCCCTTCATTTTACCATCCAATTTTCTATAAATTGGGCCTTCATCCTCTCATTTCTCCATCTTGAATTTGTGTAACTTTATGTTGGGGAAAATGTGAGCAATCCACATATCCATACTTAGAGAAAATCAAACAAGATTCGGGTGCATCTTGGATCTCAATCAAGGAGGAATACCAAAGGTATAAATGGTGTTTATGTTTATGCTTCATTTTTTAATGATTTATGCTTTTGATTTAAAATTCTAACCCCCACATTTGGCATGCTCAGTGGGACCCATGTCCCTTTTAACCTTTTTGTAAAAGTTGTGTGTTTACAAGTTTTTGTAGGTTCAAAAACTATTCTATCACTCTTCTGTTGTGACTTTTGGTGCTTTCGTTACTACTTTCCGCGTTTGTGTCTCAGTTTATGACACTCGTGTCATATATCTTGATGCCTGCATAGTGACCTATGACACCTGCCTCCACGATTTTGATTCCCACATCTTCAAATATGTTTCATTTATCTTTGTGCTAATCAAATTTTAATTTTTGAAGGTTTTGTGTTCTTTAGGGTGGAGTTTGGTGTTTCATTTAGCTTTGTAGCTTGCTATATCTAGTATCATTTACTAATATGTAGTTTCTTCTTTTTTTGACTTTGCTATATCCAAAAATATTACACTAAGAGGAAAATATAAAAATAACTACTTAAAACTCACCTAAAATTCACCTAGGCTAATCAAGTTCTCTAGAAAACACCTCATATTTCATTTTGTATTTTAAAAAATTAACCTAAAGGTAAAAGAACTCACACTTTGTTCAAAATTTTGGGCTAGCTGGGTCACCACTGGATTTCGACACCTCTATCTGGGATTGTGGCACTTTTGTTGCGATGTGTTCCACCTTTGTTGTGGTGCCTGTAAAGTGAATTTTATCGCCTCTACTTACATAAATGACACCTTTATTTCCAGTTAGATTAGAATCATTTAATCGACATTTAAACAATTTTGGTGCTTACTATCATTATCTACTTGTAAAAATATTAGACTTTTACATCTTTTGGCTAAGATAAGGTAGTTTTTTTGTTGTTTATAAATGTAGAATCACTCTAATCGGGACTTTGAACATCCACGTTGTTTTGGTTACAAAACTATGCTTCTGTTTAGGATAATTAATTTGATCTTTTCATAGCATATTTTGACACATTTTGTCATTTCTGCTAATTGAATATTTAGGAATGTATTAGTAGATAGTAAAAAATAACTTGCATCATTAGTATTTAATCCTAAGAATAATTATTGCACTTAATTTTATGAAAGTGTCATTTTGTTCACCTTTTCAAGCTTTTATTTTCTGTGGTAATTTTGAAAATCTGTCTTTCGGCGCTTACATTTTAGTTTTTTGTAAAATTGTGCCTGTGTTCTGGTTTAAATATTTTGAGCTAACTTTTGGACTAATAAGTGGTGTAGTTGTTGATTGTTAGAGACCAAGGGGTGAAATCACAATATTGTGTCTCATTTTTTTCCCAAGATGGACATTCACATCAATATTTTTAACCAAATCTTCATCTTGTGAGACCTATAACAACTAAACCATTAAGAATTTGAAGATGATACAAACTAGTGATTTGTGGAAATTTGTGTAGATTCTATATATATATATATATATATATATATATATTTTTAAAATTTTCCAAAATAAATCATGAACCTTTCAACAGCTCCTTTAATAATTAGTTTTAAATAGAAAACAACATTTTTAGAAAGAAATGTTTGTGCTGTAAAAACATAACTTTTTTCTATAAAGGATAAAATTATAATTTTTGAAACATAGATTCTTGACATTAATATCTAAGGAAAGGATATTTTCCATAATTTTTTTAACATATATATTTTTTAATTAATTTTCAAAGTCATTGTAACTATAATCTGGACATACATGTGTGTTTTACAACATAACTTGTTGTGTATATATCAAAATCCATTTTTTATTTTTTTGGTGAAAAAAGGACACCAATACCTAGGGAAAGGGAATTTTTTGAATTTATTTACAATGGTTTACTATTTTTCCACCTCTCCAAAACAAACATCTTGATGTTCGAAGAAAAACCTATGTTCAGTAAAAATTAAAAATTAAATACATGATAAAATGAAAACATGTCAAATATATACTTGTTAGAAAGCTTGTTTCAAGGGATGCAATCTTGTAAAATATAATTACTAAATGATTTTATTTAATCCCTCAAAAGGTAAAGAAAAAGTGTTTTTTCCCAACATTTTGATAGGTGCAAAGGAGACTCTAGTGTGGGTATGATTTAATACTAAAGGGGTTCTATCCAAGGGGGTTTGATCTAAGAGGTCTTATCTATTCCTCTTTAATTCAAAACATTTATATGGAACCTCTCAAGGCTTAAATAATTAGTTTTTCTAAAAAAAAGTGATTTCAGGTAAAAATGATCATGTCCTAAAAGTGAGACATAGTATTGTGGCAACACCCCAATGTTCATATTGAAAGACCACTACTATGTGGTTTTGCAGGACGTTTGGCCAAGATATTTTATTTTTTCCACTAATTTACGCACTAAATTAAAGTAGTTTGAAATTAACTTATTTTTCGTGTTTGGAAGGGTATAATAGACGTATGCTCTCCCCTCACACCTAGTGTGATCTTGGGGATAAAAAATCTTTACATATCTTCATTTTGTTTAGATCAATGTTTTAGGTAGACATAAGGTCACTAGTTTGTGTGTATTCTCTCCCCTCACACTCTATGTGATCTTGGGGATCAAAAACACCTAGTGTGCCTTTCCTTTTAGGGGACCTGCCTATGGATTTCATCACCCTAGGGGAAAATCCCAACCATGCATACCGATGGGGTATATAAAAGGGATAGAACCAAAGTTTTACCCAATCTAGTTGTGTCATAATTGGAAGATCTTTGATTGCCTAGGGTGATTATAGGCTAGGAGTGAAGGGTTGGTTTGAGCTCTTAGTACCTCACCGAAGCTCTAGATCCATGCTTGTGACAAACTAGTGTTCACAGTCTAGACCTCACGTACCTTGCGTATATCGAGGATTCCCTAAAATTCCATTGTAGACCTAGAAATCCATTCGAACGTAGGTTAGTGTGGTGCAAGGGATGTAGATAATACCCTGAAGTTACTCATCATGTATTCCCTTAGGTGGAGATAGAAATTCATGTGGATAACTATGATAGTTCCCAAGGAGAGAGAGAAGGTGATCCTGTTGGTGTCTATTGAGAACCCTGTGCCACTGGATCTCAAGCTATTCGCCTTCATGAGAAAGGTTGCCCCAAATAATCACTTGAGTATTAAGGAGTATTAACCCAAGCTTGCTTGGGTTGGTGGGCCCACATTAATCTATAAATCTACTTGAGCTTAGGGATTGCGATCAAATGCTTGAAGTGTATTTTTTGTGCAAAACCTATGGAGATTAATTAGCCAAAGGTTGGGGATCTATCTATACCCTTTTAAATATCAAAATTTCTCAAAATTAGCCAATGTGTTTTATTTTTTGCTAAAATATTTCCAAAAATACTCAGACTGTCAAACTGTTCCTAAGACACATACTATTGCTCCTTCATTAAACCTTGTTGCACTTGCATTTCCTTGAAATCGTGCTTCTATCCTGTCACAAAATTTGAGTCCCTCACTTTGGCTTGTTATGGTTACCTAGTTTAGTCAAACATAAATCTGCAACTCTACCATTTTATGATCATTAATCACACAATTATCTTACCCAAAAAACTCGCCATTATCAAGCACCCACCATCCTCATCATTCAATTTGCCCCTTTGGACTTAGGGAAACCTTAGAATCACCCATCATCTTCATATCTTGGACTTAATACCTTTGCATCCTCATCATCCTCTTCATCCTCTTAATCATCATTATCCAAATCCAACCTTAGGATACATCCTCTAAATCTTCAAAAAATCATCACCCATCATCATCCATATTAATTTTTTTTTGTCAATCTAGATCCCCCATCATCCTTGATAATCTAAGGGTAGCTTAATAATTTGCCTATCTTAAGTTACATCTTTTTTTAAACCATCTTTTTTTGAATAATTTAGCGTAAGGAGTGGCTCCCTTTTGCTAAATTTTTCAAAATCATCCCTCATCTAGCCTTGCTTGGTAATTTTCCTATCCTAAGTAAGAAAATCATAAACCATCCATCCTAGGGATCTAGATCACAACATTTCACATCAAATATCTCATCATCCTAAACTTAATCACATCCTCAAAATCAATCATCCCAAACCAATCCTAAGGTCATCATAATTCACCCAAACCCTACCATCTTATCACAAATCTAAGTCCAAATCTAATCCAAAAATCCACATCCTTAATCTCTTAAATAATCCGTTCTTTGCATTCCAATCACTAGATCACAAAAAAATAAATTAATGTATTCTCACAGATAGGCCTTTTTCAATACCACTTCATCCCAACCACCCACTCCAATGAAGATATCATAGATGCCCCCAAAGAATCCCCTAGGCTAAGGGAATTTTACAATGACCCCTATAATCAAAAAATGATGGAAAGAATAATTCTCCTCAACAAATATCATATTTTCCTTAGTCTCCTAGCATAAGGAGCTAAAATACCTTCCACAAATGAAATCCTACAAGAAAGGAATAGTGACCCTTCAAACAACCCTTCATCATCTAATAACATCTTCAATCACCTTGTTGGGTCCCAACCTAACACTAATATCCCCTCTTCCACCAACATAAATTAATCCAATATCCCCCTAAACACAACATCTTCAATAAACACAATCTCATCCAATATCAACCCACCACTTTCCTCAAATACCACAATGCCTCTCATCATAAACTCCAATGTTCCTATTTCCAAAAACACAAACCAACCCCTTAATAACTTACCACCACTTACACCACACCTAAGGGTCACTATTCCCCCAATGATAATGCCACTTATGCCCCCACCAACCCCACCAGAACTACACAATCTCACCCCACTTCATCTATTTATGCCAACTACATTTCCCTGCAAAATACATCCCAACCCCCTAATAACACATTACTTCCCCCACCTCCTAACAATCCTAATCCTCAAATCGTCCATAATTAATCCTTACCTCCATATAACACATTCACTTCTAACCCTCAAATCAACACTACCACCATTCATACCCAACATAACACCTTTATCCCACCCTATAAATTACCTACAACCAACCACCCCCACAAAATCAATACCTCGCCCAAGAGTTGTAGAAAATGAAAGACATGATCCAAGGAATCCAAAATGGTCAAACTAAGAAGACCTTTAGATACAAAGACATATGTTCTTACCCATTTGACCAATCTATATTAGTTGTTCCCTTCCCTAAATATTATGAGATCTCAAAGTTTGATAAGTATAAAGGGAGAGTAACCCCATCGAACACTTAACAGATTTTAGAGTCCAATGCCAAGAAGTGGCCTACAACGATATATACCTTATGAAGTTGTTCCCTAAGAGCCTTACTAGTACAACCTTATATTGGTTTACACAATTACCTCAAGGATCCATTAACTCCTTTGCAGACCTAGTTGAATTTTTTGTAGCACACTTTTCTTATAACATTGATCAACAAATAACTTTGGCTAAGTTATGCATAGCAAAACAAAACAATGGAGAAATTTTTTCTGCATTCCTTCAAAGATGGCGACACCTTGAAAATAGATTTTCCCTACAAGTACTACAAAAACAAATGGTTGACATATTCATTGAAAATCTACACCCAAAAATGGCTCTACACTTGAGACTACAATGTGTCACCAATTTGATGACGTCATTGAAAAATGGTTAACCATTGAAAAAGCCTTAATTGTAGATGGGGTAATCAAGATCTATAAATATCAAAAATACAATAACCAAACCTTTAATGATAAACCTAAATATTTATCTAAAAACAAAAATGTTGTGAATGATGGTGTAACTGATAGCAAAAATGTTCAAAACATACAAAACACACCATCTCAAAACACACAATCATAACAAAAACAACAAGGCATCTACAAGACCATAACCATTCCCAAAGAATTAAGCAAGAAAAATAATAAGAATAATAACCAATCCAAGCATAAATACACTCCTCTTGGGGAACCTCTTGATGTCATATTCCATAGATTGGCACAAGAAAACATGATCAAATTCTCTATAACTACACAACTTGATGAAATCAAACCCAAGCCCGAATGGTATAGGGAAGATGAATATTGTGAATATCACCACATTAAAGGACATAGCACCATTAAATGCATGAGATTAACGAATTACATTCAAGATCTCATCGATAAGGGAGAAATCAAAATCCAAAATAAAAGCTCCCCCAATGAGCAACTAGGGATTTATACATAGCCCTTCCTACAACTTAATGGCAAACGAATTTCATATAATAATGTTCCATATACATATACCAATAATTCCAACTCATCCATGCATGATACAATCATTGTTTGAATTTAACAATGCAATACTATTACCATAAAGGCACTCGTCTATGATATTACTACCCATCGTGGTCGAGTGACTATACAAGGAGCTTCATCTTCATCAACCACCTCATCCAACACTAATAAATATAATATTAGTCAACACCTTGGCAAAACTCCATTCCAAATTTCCATCTTAGAACTCCTTTGTACTTCACTCATTCACAAAGAAGCACTTGAAAAAGCCCTCCAAGAATCTCGAGTACCAAGGGACATTAATGTCAACTAGTTCCAAGCCATAATTGGACATATATCATCTCCACCTCAACTCTCATTCACTAATAAAGACTTACATACTGAAACACCTCATAATAAACCACTACATATTCAAGCCATCGTCCACAAGCACAACATCAAAAAGAGTCCTAATAGATGGTGGATCTAGTCTAAATTTATGTACCATAAAATTAATAAAAAAATTGGGTCATTCAAATGATGTCATTGATCCCCATAAAAAGATAACTATCAAGGCATATGATGATGCTAAAAGAGAATCAAAAGGTACTGTTGACGTAGAATTTTGCATGTAGCAGCAGTCTTATGGGAAACTTAGCTATTGGGGGACATGGTGCGCTAGCTAAGTGACCTCCGGGATTTTATCGAATCCATCTCTTCGCTTAGTGGTTTGAGGAAAAAGATAAGGAGAATAACATGAATATAAAGCTTACACTACAGGTGATGCGCCAAAGTCTTAGATGAATTTTACCAGAGCACAGTGCATAATGCAAAGGCCCGAACCATTAAATTGCTATTAATCAAGATAAATTTTCTCAAAAGCACTTGTCATTCAACACCATCCTTCTATATGTATCATGTAATTGAACATAACTTTGCTTGAACACAGAAGAGTTGAAGAAACATGATCTGTATTTATATTAGCTATGAAAGGTTACAAAAACTAAAGAACAGACATTCATACAAAAATAAAGACAATAGCACAAGTCAATAGTACCAGCAAACAATTGAAAATAGAAAGGCCGAGTCTATTTGGCATAGTCCAAAGTCTTTGAATTGAAAGTAACTATTACACAAGGCTTAATCCTCAGTGCTTGAGAGATTTCTTAAACTTCATCAACCTAATAAAAGAAAAACCAGGCCCCATATATAGGCCATCCCACCGCCTGAAAAATGCATCATGGAAGAGCAGACCATGCATGGTGATCCTCAGCCCAGATGATCTAAGCTGCCACAACAAACATCCATCGATCAGCAACACGCCAGTGAGGCCATGATCCAAAATGGAAAACCATGCAGCAACAAGAAAAGATACATGGCGGTGGGAAGCACAAAAGATCCGTTGGCATTTCCAAGGTAACCGGCGCAGGAAAAAGAAATGTCATGTGTCATCCAGACGAAGCTCGGCAGAAAGCCGCTAGAGGGAACCACGTGGAGAGCTCCGAGCAAAAGCGAAGAATGAGGCAGAAAGCAAAGGACGTCATGGGTCCGACTTGGAAGAGTAGCCAGCATGAGCCACGTGGCAAGCAAAAGGAGATTGCCAAAAAGCGAAACAAAGCTAAAGCAAAAAGCTTCGTGAGGTAGCCACGTGGCGAGCTCCAAAGATAGTGAGCATACAAAATTAAGGCGTAGCCGCAAGGAAAAGAAAACGGCTAAGGCATGGGCGGTTTTTTATTGAACAGTCTGGCGACTCATAGGGGATTTTCACTTTGCAGAAAGGAGAACCCCAAAAACCTTTGGCTCTGCAACACAATGCTCACAACCTTGCGAGGGCGGCCTGCAGATTGGTCCATTTTTCGTCTGATGGTGCGGAAAGAGTTCGCAAGTGCTCGTGAACCATTCAGAGATCGATGATTGCTTTGAAGGGCAATCTGCCTGATACTTTTGTTTCCAATTCCAATTGGAAGAAAAGTTGTGCCAGTTGATGTATTATCACCTCGATCTCTTTAGCAGTCGGAGATTGATCAAAGGTCTAGAAGATAGAAAGGTCCTGCTTCTTCTCTTCAATCATTTCAATAATATGCTCCACTCCTGCTATTGCTTGGTCTATAATGAAAGGTGAGGGGAGGCCTCTTTGAGTCAAATGGGAAAACTTTTCCTACATGTCGCTTGTGACCTAGTTCAACCGAGCTCTGCAATCTACCACTTGTTGAACGACTTCATGCATGGAAATGAGGCTACTTGCTCCCAAAGCTGTCGTCATTCGGTCATTGATGCCCACGCTATTCAATGCTTCATCTGAAACAGTGTATAACTTACCCAATAATATCCTAGCCTTGGGAACCTTGTCAGAAGTTAACTCTTGAACTTATTGTATTGATTCACTCACCATTTCATAGAGGCTAGCCGCTTGCGCCATAAACTTTAAAGTGGGCTGTAGGGTAAGGCACAAAGCCTTTACCTTATCCCAGTATGATGCGTGCAACCCCTTGGCAATTTCCAAGGAATTCAACCGAGACACAATGGGTTGGATTCTTAGGGTAGCTAACTCTGCTTCTTTGCTGCTTAAACCTGCCACTGCCTCCGCCAAGCTTTTATCCAATGCAGACATCTGTTACTTTAGGGCAAGAGCCTCCTTTTCTTTCTCCGCCAAGGCTGATTCAGCCTGCTTAGCCTTTTGAACCTCCAACTCCAGGTTGGCGTTCACTTCAGTAATCTCGGCAGTTGTATTCTTCTAGAGCTCCCTCATGCCTTTAATTAGCAGGTCGGACTCAGCGCAGAGCTCTTTTTCCTTTGCCTGGAACTTTTCTTCACTTGCTCGGAGTAGTTCAATTTGCTTCTCAAGAGTTGAAATAACCTCTTCGCCCAAATTTTGTAACTCTTTGATTTTATTTTCGAAGGTACCCCTCTCCTTCTCCAGCTGACCTATTTCATTCTCTTGGGCTTTGAATTTGTTCACCCAGATGTCAACCTTCTTTTTCAGCTCCGCAATTTGCTCATCTTTCTTCCTGTCCTACCAGCTGAGCTTGAGGAAATCAGTAGTCACTATCTTTTGATTCTCCTCCATGAGTTCAACTTTATCCTATGCTCGGGCCTACTACAAGTCTAACCCTACAGCATTCACAGAATAGTCATTGGGCTGCATCTCGCTTACTGCCCTGATCACATTAGGGGTGATCTTCGCGAACATCAAGGAGTTCTGGGTTTCATTGAAAATAATTTGCAAGTGGGGCTCCGCCTGCTTGGTTGCGTCCTTCACTCTTCACTTGCTGATCCGGTTGGTGAGGGCACTTTTATTTGCGTCGACCTGCGAGAAATATTCCTAGGCCGGGATACCCAGTCCACTAGCAAAAGGATACTCCTGAGGGACAGCCAGCGAAAAAGATAGTGTAGCTAATCCATCAGAGGTTTTGCTGGGTCGCATTATAATAGCCGGGGAGAAAGGCGGGATGAATTGGCCACTCAGAGGGGATGAAAATGAAGTGACAGAGTAGGGAAAAATTGGAGACGTACCAACCATAGGGCTGGGCCTTGGAGATAAAAATTGTTGACCCACGAGCTCGGTACTGACACCAAATTGCGTTCCGGGTAAAGTAGTAAAAGCGGAGGACACAGGAGGAGCAAGACCCAAAAGATTGGAAAATCCAGGAGCTGAGAAAGCTAGCGCGGATGAGGTAGTAGGGGCAGACTGCGGTGGGACCAAAGACATAGAGGAGAGAGAAGAGGGAGGAAAGCTTACCTGATGTTCTGGTGGAGCTGCAGATGTCTCGACCGCTTCCGTTGCTGGTTGCTTCTCCTCCACACCAGCCTTTTTGGTATGTTTTTGATTCTCCCTCGGGACATCATCTAGGTCAAGAATGAACCAACTCTTACTACTGGTGGTCCTTGTCCGCTTTTGTTTTGGCTTAGAAGAGGTGGTTGGCATGGATGCCAATGTGCACGGCTCTTCCTCCTGCACAAGTTTCTTACCAGTGTTTCTTTCAAGCACTGGATTCTCGACGATGGCGGGGGGAATCTAAGTTACTTCCTCTTCAGATTCTGTAGTAGCCTCCTCTGTTCTATATTACTACACGGATGTTGAACAGTTCAGAGAATACTCAACATCCAGATGCTCAATCTCTCAAATGTCATCAAACTTCTCATCGAGGGCAACTTCATTGTATAACTTGCCAGATGCCAGAATCTCTTGCCAGTATATCCAAAAAGCTTGCATCTTGTTGGGTTCTCAATTGAGCTTCTTTAATTGGGTGAACAAAGGGGGGCTGATCGAGAGCTTTGGGTTGACCCTCCCTATGATGTGATAAAAATTCAACTAGGGTGGTTGACCATCTACTATAGGCAAATATTCAAGGCCTACATATCTACTTAGGTTTCCTTCCTCGGGATCCCTCCGGAGGTCCCAGAATGGCCGAGGTGAGTGCGCGATCTTGATGCCAATGTCCAACAAATTATTGTCAGGGTTGTAATTCTAGGAATCATCTATCAGTACCAGCCTGAGATGACCCAATTTTGAAAGTAGACTCACCGAGGTATCAAGCTGCTGGGTCCTCTTCTTTGCCAGTGACATTGAACCAAACATGATTGGCAATAGTAAATAGGAGGTCTGGTGTTTTCCTCCCCAATAATCATCATCAAGGGTACATAGCTGTCTCATTGCTTCAAGGGCCAACACCCTATCGGAGAGGAAACGGGGAAGCCGGAAAGGCTCCCGGACGAAACCCGGCAAATGGAGCATAGTGAAATCCATGCCGAAGAACTAGTCACAGGGTGGTACTAACTTCCCAAGCAAGGACCTCTGGTGGGGTGAAATGCGTTCGATCATATTTATACTAGTTTTAACCAAAGCCCTCATAGTGAGGGCTATGAACGCATCTAAGAACAAGTAATAATCAAAGGTTTTTGACATGACAGGAGTCCATGTCGAAACCGGCTTCCTCAAGCCATTCTCATAAAAAACAGACAGGGGCAAAAATGTTCAAAACTAATCCAGATTTTGGTGTAAAATTAAATAGGCTAGGAAAGACAAATACCTGAACCTAGAGCCGACCCCAAATTCCTTTAACTCCAGCTGGATGCCATTGCTAATAATCTTTGCAAAATCAAAAAGCAGGCCCTCATGATTTTTCCTTAACATAAAGCAGAGGGACATTTGAAGCTGATGGACCTCTGTGTCAGAGTCCAAACCACACACCATTGCCAGCATAGAAATGATAGATTGTACCGCACCTCTCAAAGCTTTCAAACCGAAAGGGAATTTAGGCAGAGCCGAACTACTCGGATGTTGAAGCTCGGAGTGATTAAATTGTGACCCCAATTGGAACTCTCCCACTTTTGCTGCATTCTTTCCATGTCGAAATCTTCAACCTCCTTACCTAAAGGAAATGGGATGCACAACATATCCTGAATAGCCACGGGGCTAATGACTACCTGAAAATCCTTGCCATTGATAACCCCAATGCTTGGGTCAAACTGTGTCGCGCATGCTACTACAATCTCTGGGCAAGGGTGCACCAAAGGAACCATGTACTGTGCAAGCCCACAGTACCATAGCCGTTTGGAAAATTGGTCAGTTGTATTCTTCATCCTTTCGCATGCAGTTTGTCGAAGGCTCTTAGGATTGCTTGACATCTCGGGGTCAAAGACATTGTCCCAATCCTCCAAAACCACTGCTTGGTCCTTGTGAGGAACCATGCTCAACAACCTCTGGTTCATTGGGTGAGTGAAAGGCCAGTTAGGCTTTGTAGGTATGCCTAGAGTGGCATAAGACTCTCCATCATAAAGTTGCACACAAGGCGCATTCTTCATCCGCTCGCTTAGAGCTACTTGAACTAAAGTCTGTACAGGGTTTTCTGCAATTTCGGCCATTTTGTCTCCACAAGGGTCTCTGTGCAAATCCTTTGGCAAATGACTTAGCTTTTTTTCAAACTTCTCTCTTCTTGCGAATGCCTTAATTGCTTAATTCTTTGGCACCTTCTACAATAAATATGTTTCCCTACATGCCATAACTTGCCTTTTCAGCTTTCTCGGGAATGGCGGCCGAAAAAGGTACGTGCTAGCCATTTACGCCAAGTTGTTACTATGCGTTATCAGCTTTACTCGTGCGAAAAGATCACCAACCAGCCAAACTGCCTAAAAATTAAAAGATAATTTTTGTGTGTGACAGAAACGGATCCTTGTCTTGGAAAACAAACCCAGGCAAACCTCGCGATCATTTCTCTGTAGGCTATTTGTATTGATTGACATTAATGCTCGTACAGGGCGCATTGCCCAATAGAGTCTTTCTCAATAACTTCATCCAATTCAGATGAGATGGCGACGCTTTGTATTACTAACAATTGGCTGATCTGTTTACGATGTGGCAGCTTGGCGGAGCAAGTTGCAAGCTGATCCTGCACCTCTCCATCACCTCGCACGCTGCAACATGGAAAACCAAGGTAGAGTGACCCACTCCGTGAAATTTTTAATCATGATTTCTTCAACAAGCACAACTTAGCCCGCTTATAAATTAGCCCCTTGTGTAACATTGCGAATCACAATATCGACTGGCCTTTCAATTTAGCAATCTCTTGCTAAATAGTATTTTTAATCTCTTAGCCCAAAAAATAGAAATCATGGAAACACCAGTGAGGCTCACTTGCAGAAAGACCCAGGCAACATTCCTTGGCAAGATTACTTGCAGACGCTTGAAGCGTATGATAGGTGCCAAAAACCTGTTATACATGACAGCCATCAAATGGGTCATTGGGAAGGACTGTGTGCATTACGAAGAGCAATATCGGGTGAACACCAACATCTGCTCCCATTTTGTTGTCTCGCTGCTGGACATCAGCATCAGCAAACGTAAAATTATAAAACTGACAAAGCTGGTGTTCCATGCACACTACCTTAGAGGTTTGGAGCAGATTGTGCATGTAGCCCAATTGGGTCGAGGCATTCCTTTGGTCCGGAACATTCGCCTGCAGTAGCTGCATGGAGGCATCGTCCCAACCAGGCCCTTTCTATTCAGCTTCGAGCTGGAAACCCATGAAGTGCACCGTGCCAGAGTCCGCGAAGGCTGCCATTTCTTGATGCGCATTCATTATCTTGAGCCATTTTCCAGTTTTCAATGGTACAAAAACTTTGAGAGAATGGTATTTCCAGAGCCCGAGCTGTTTGCTGCTATGATTGTCGGTCCTTCTCATTAGTGTTCTACAGAAAAAATGTTTTACCAATTTTGCTTCTTTCTGCTTACAAGTCTCGCGCCTTAGCGGGCATATGTAAATGTTAACACAAGGCCTTCCGGCCCCACTATATTGTAAATTTTTGACCTTAATGAATATAATCCACTATGCTTCTTTTGTCAACACTTGGTTCATTTATAACTTTCTTTCAATTGCTTACACCATTGCTGCATTATTTCAATCTTGTGCCGAGAAGACCCAAAACTTAAAGCGACAAAGAGTAATTACATATATACAAATGTACAAAATTAACACATATACAAAATTAATAGAACCTTTTAAGATGTATTCCATTAACTGGAATACTTAGAGCATTGCCTTCCATATCTTCTAACTCAAAAGAGTTAAACTATTTGCATTGGTAGATCTTGAATGGCCCTTCCCAGAGGCTTCCAAATTTGCTATGCTGTCCGGGTTTTGTTCCGTGTTCATTGAATTTGAGAACCAAATCCCCACGTTGTAGTCCCTGATCCGAAGCCCTTTTGTCGAACCATTTCTTCACTACCTGTTGGCGACTATTCATTGCTTCCAGGGCGTGTTCTCTTTTCTCCTGCACCTCAAGCAACTCAAAAAACCTTACTTCCATTGCTCCATTTTGTTCAACTTCTAGAGACTTGATCAATTGTAGGGCGGGAATCTCTATGGCAATAGGTAGCAATGCCTCCTTTCCGTACACCATCTCGTAAGGAGATGTTTTTAATACTTGCTTGGGCATAATTTGATCTGCCTAGAGTGCTATCTGGAGGTTCCTATGCCATTCCTTTTGATTTTTCGAGCCTATCTATTTGATCAACTGGATGAGGTTCTTATAAGTGGACTCCGCGAGACCATTTCCCTGGGGATAATAGTTAGAGGAGGTGTTCAAGAACACCCCGTATTTTAGAGCGAACTGACTCATTTTCAAACCGAGAAAAGCTTTGGCATTATCAGAGATAATTGTCTTAGGTGGACCAAATCTGGCTACCAGTTCTTCTAGGAAATTAACAATCTCTGATTTAGTTGCACTTTTCAACGGCACTGCTTCTGCCCACCTGGTAAAATAGTCGGTTGCTATTAATATCCATTTATGTCCTGTTGAGGAAAGAGGGTTGATCATCCCGATGAAGTCTAAACCCCATTGAGCAAAAGGTTCCTCTATCACTATGGGCCTTAAAGGCATAGCAACATTCTATCTCCTTTCAACATAGAACTGACATTCTTTGCAAGACCTAATTAAGGAAAATGCATCATTAAAAAGTGTTGGCCAATAATAACCGACACACATGATTTTAATTGTTGTGGTTCTTGTGGAAAAATGTCCTCCGACAGGGCTATTATGTTATTAATCTAATATCCTCCGGGCCTGCTCCTCATTGACACATCTCAGCAGGATGCCGTTGAAATTTCTTTTAAATAGGACACCCTCCAAAAGGACAAAATTGCCATTCTGTAGGTGATAGAAACACCTTTTAAAAGATGGGAGGTCCATCGGATACTTTCCTGTCTGCATAAAATTTATCCTGTCATCAAGCCAATTACTTTGGGGATTCTCTTCGTTTATTAACACAGGTCCCGAAGCATCACATTCTGTCACTGTTTCACTATTTTCGGTGATATACTCACATAGTCCTTTCCCCTTGATAGTCTTGACAGGTCTGACCTCAATGTCATATTCTAGGATCTTGGTGATCCAGTTAGCTCTCTTTTTCATGATTTCCCCTTCCATGATATATTCTCGCATACTTGGATGTGGAACACATACAATCACCTTATTATATGATATCAGATGCCGGAACTTCTTAAGCCCTTTAACAATGGTGAAGGCTTGTTTCTCTACAAAGTTATACTTTACTTCGTATTCTTTTAAAGTTCGGGAATAAAAGGCACCAGGGGACTCCCTTGCATCTTTATCATCTTTCTGCATAAGCACTGTAGCAATACTATTACCACCACCAAAACATACATGATAAAATCCTTTGACAGGTCTGGATTAACCAGCATAGGAGCGGAAGAAATAGCCTTTTTTACAAGTTCAAAAGCTCTTCTAGCTTCCGTCGTCCAATTGAAAAATTGATCCTTCTTAAGCATTAAAGTAATTGGACAAACAATGCCTACAAAGTCCGCAATAAAATGGCTAATAAAATTAACCTTTCCTAGAAAAGACTGCACACCTTTTTTGTTGACTGGCGACAGGAGCTCCCGGATCGCATCGACTCTTTTTGGATCAATAACGATGCCCTCCTTAGAGATGACATATCCCAATAGTTTCCCTTGGGGAACTCCGAACACGCAGTTCTTCGGATTCAGGGAGATTTCGAATTTCTGGTATTTCTGGAAAACAAGCTCTAGATGATCAAAATGATCATCAGGAGATTTTGAGAATACGGTTAGGTTGTCCAGGTAGATGAGTATTATCTTGTGGATCAAATCTTTAAAAGCAATGTCCATAGCTCACTGAAATGTGGCTCCGGTGTTTGAGATCCCAAAAGGCATTTTGGCATAAGCATACGTTCCCCACTTCGTGGTGAATGCCATTTTGTATTGGTCTTCTTCCTTTACCTGTATCTGATTAGAGCCTGAAAAACCATCCAGCATCAAAAACATTTCGGAACCAGCTACAGTCTAAAGAATTACCTCCATTAAAGGTAGGGGGTAGTGATCCTTTAAAGACGCCCTATTTAGGTCACGAAAGTCTAAGCACAAGCGTATATCTCCATTTTTCTTCTGGACTGGCACCAGGTTAGACACCCAAGTGTTGTGTTTGATCGGAAACACTATCCGGGATGCGATCAATTTGTTCAGCTCTTGTGACATTAGGGACTCTATTTTTGGATTCACAGGCCTCTGCTTTTGACGGACTGGCTTTGCCCCCTCCATCAGCTCAATAGTATGCTCAATGATCCCAGGATCATATCCTTTTAAATCATCATATGACCAAACAACTACGCTTGGATATTCTTTGTAGAAATGTCTTAGTCTATCTTTATTCTTTTTCGACACTTCCTTTCCAACTTTGAGCTTTCTATCTTCTCCGACATGCAGATCGGTATAATCACCTTTGTCAGCCACTAGCTTCCTTTTATCTCTTGTTGCATCATTGAAATAAAAAGGGCTTTCTAGAGTGACTAGACCCCTCAGAAGCTTGTTAGAGTTTAGCTGAATAATTTGATCTCCATAAGCCTCGGTGATCTTCGGCTGCAGCTGATCGGTGAACTCTTCGGATGACTGAAGGAATGATGCAATATGAGCATCACTATCAAATACTTGCCAATCTTGATTGTTATCTGGGATAGCGGGTCTTATAATTACCTTCACAGCATGTTTATTTTTTAAAAGGTCCGACGCCGACTCGAACTGAGCTCCAATAGCTGCCATCTTGTTGGCTTCTATGTTTGTTTCTCTCAGAATTGCCTGAATGTTGAATGTCTCGAAACTATCAATTAGATCCCAGACTCTATGCTGGTAAGATCGCATGTGGATATTCTTTGTAGCCAAAGTTCTGCGGACCTGATTAACTACCAGCTCAGAATCTCCGAAGACACTTATTTGTTTTGTACCCATTTGCTCCGCAAGGCTTAAACCATGGATGAGCCCTTCATATTCAGCTTCATTATTGGAACATGCAAATTAGAAGCGGTAAGACCTCAACATCTTTTCATTAGTTGGGGATATCAAACAAATTCCTGCTCGGGCTCCTACTTTACATCAGGCTCCATCGAAGTATAACGTCCATATTTCTGGAGACTATTCACCCTCAGGTTCTTTAGTAACTTTGGGTATGATTTGCCCTTCTTCATGTATTACATAGGTTTCGAGGCCAGTTGCATGATAATTTTCAAAAGGATCTGTATCAATAAACTCTTCCAACAACTTCTCTTCATCTTGTGTCCGGGAGCTAGTAGCCTCCTCGTCTTCAAGGGACTCTACATTGTGCCTCTCTTCCTAAGAAATAGAAGTGTGTGCTACTTCAAAATTTAGCAGAGCTTCATCAACAACATGTGCAGAATACAGGTTTTTCGATAATAACTTCATCTTAGCCCCGTGCTTCATCCTCAAAATCAAGTGGGACCAGTCTAAAGCCAGATATCCTCCTACGTTTGTAGTGAACTCTCAGGATAAGCAAATCCCGAATAAGGGAGGGATGTTAATAAGTACAGTATCCTGATTTATAGTGATACTGGAGTAGGCAAACAAGGTCATAGGTAATCCCTTGATTATCCCAACAGTATCAACCTTATTTCCATCAAGCTACATGATTCCTTTATTTAGTGGCTCATACTTTAGTCCCAAAGCATCAACAACTTGCTTTGGCATGATAGTGGTGCTAGCACCAGAGTCAATCATATAGTTATGTAGTAATTTTTCACCAACAATCAGTGTTAGAAAGAAAGGCCTAGGCTTAGGCTTACCTTCCTTTTCGGGTTCTAGCTTCTCTTCATGTGGAATTGTCAGCACTTTGTCCAGTTTAGGTTTGGATACCTTCTCTTCAGGGGATTGAGAAGAAATCTTTGCATTTTTTTCACCCGATAACGCCTTTTGTAGCAACACCTTCTGCTCCGGAATAGCCAAGACATCCCACAAAGAAGTGTTGGTAGATGACCTTTTTAGTTGTTCCACTATGTTGAATTGTTCTCGGAACTGGTGAATTGCAGTGGTTTGCTCCTTTAGTTTGATAGTTGATATAGGCCTGATGGCCGGTGTGTCTGATTGTTTAACCGCAGCAGGGATGACTACAGGAGTCACAACCTTCGGAAGAAACGGCTTCAGAAGGCCAGGAATAGCTGCTTTAGACTGTGGTGGGATGGGAAATGGGCCCGTTGTAGGACCAGGCATTGGTGGTGCTGACGCTTGATTAGATGAGTTTGTAAACTCTCCGGTGAATCTTCGTTTTGAACGCGTATTGTAATCTGATTGCACTCGGGGTACTTTATCCATAGGGATGTCATTTGGAAATGCTCACTCTTCTCCCTCCATCCAAGAAAAGAGAGCCTGGTCAGGAACAATTTCTGATTCTTATTCGATGGACATCCCCTGCATTTGAGCAGTAAGGACAACATTGTTCATTTGTTGAGAGGCATATGGTGTGTTACCAGAAACGGATGCGGTGCCTTGGCTATGTTGATCTGCAATTTGTTGTTGCAAATTTCCTCGCGGGTAGTTCCATGACATATGTGCATCATTGCAAGGAAAGCACCATGAATTAGCATTTTCTACCAAATTGTTTTGTTCTGCTATCAGCTCCTTATTTGAACTAGGGTGAACAGTCTGCATAGGCAAGGTTATCGGAACCATCTGGTTACTCGATTGAGCTAAGGTATTCCCACGTGACTTATCTTGCCATTGATTTAATTGGTATGGAGGATTTCCACCTTGGTAATTTTGATACGTCGACTTTTGGTAGCTGTATTACTGTCGCTTCAAAGTAGTTAGTTCATTAGTCATAGCCCGTATCTGTTCTCTCATTTCATTCATCTTAGCAACCATGGGGTTCAGCACAAGAGCTATTACAGGAGCTATTGTCGGGGCTGTGCTTGAAGCACTCCCAGGATAGATGTACATAGATTGAGGGGAAGCCTTAGGTGTGCTGGTGGAAGGGACTTCAGCTTTTGGAGCATTGCACTTAGGGAACAATGGCATGATCGGTCTTGGTGCCAATTTCCCTATAGCGATTAGATTATTTTCTACAGTAATAGCTAGAGCATAAGCATCAGGAAGAGTTTTTCCACCCAGAGCTTGTAACATCATAGAGATATCAGCATTTATCGACTTCAGGTAGAACATAAAAGCTAGATCAGGAGGTGGTCGGCTATCAACAGGCACTTTTTGCCAAGTTGAGTGAAATCTTGCATTAAAATCGGGCAGAGCTTC
>CM021107.1:275154587-275178825 GCA_007115665.2 Sequoiadendron giganteum
ATTTACTGGGAAAATAAAATAAAAAGGACATATTGAAGTATTGGAAAAAATATTTGATCGGCTGGAAAAGTATCAACTCCGACTTAATCCCAAGGAATATGTATTCAGAGTTTCATCTAGAAAAATTTTAGTATTTATCGTCTCCCACCAAGGAATTGAAGCATATCTAGCAAAAATAAAAGCAATTAGAGAAATGCCTCCACTAAAAAAATCAAACAACTCAGAATTTTACAAGGAAAGTTGCAAGCACTAAGAAGATTCATTGCTCAATTGGTCGATAAATATCAGCCTTTTTCCGACCTACTTCGCAAAAACATCACATTCAAATGGGATGACAAGTGTCAACAAGCTTTCCAACAGCTAAAAGACTATCTTGAAGCACCGCTAGTACTCATGCCTCCACAAGTAGACAAACCAAGTGTCCTTTTGTATATATCATCTAATCAAGTGGCACTAGGGGCATTGTTAGCTCAACACGATGATAAAGGAAAAGAAAGAGCTATATACTACATATCTCAAACATTAGCTGGTAGTGAGTTGAACTATACATCTCTAGAAAGTGCATGTTTGGATGTAGTTTTTTGTGCTAAGAGAAAATGACATTATATGCTTAATCATAAAACACCACTCATTTCAAAGGTCTATCCATTAAAATATCTACTCTCAAAAGAAACACTCCAAGGTCGAGTAGCTAAATGGATCATGATTTTAAGTGAATTTGACAACGAATATGTAGACTGAAAAGCTATTAAGGGACAAGTGGTCATTGATCATCTCATTGAGGCTCCCTTACAAGATAGTCACTCACTGTTGGTGGAATTTATACTTCGATGGATCTTTCATGCAGCATGGACTAGGGGCATGGATAATTTTTGTTACACCTCAATGAGATTGCATCCCCAAGTCATATCGAATTGATTTTCCTTACACAAAAAATATAGTAGAATATGAGGCATTAATAATAGGACTCAAGCTTTCCATCCAATGGAATATTGAAAAATTACAGGTATATGGTGATTCTCAATTGGTCATCAGACAAGTAAATGATGAATACTAAACAAAGGATGACAAACATTTTCCATACAAGCGTATGGTGGATAAATTCAAAGAGTTTTTTGTGCAAATCTAGTTTGATTAGATCCCAAGAGTGAAAAAAGAAGAAGTTGATGCTATGGATACCATTGGCTCTCTTGTTGATGTCCCCCAAAATAGTCAACAATATGAATTTTGTCATAGAACAACTTCTGATTCCTACTTATGTTCCTGAATCTAAAATGGTTTGTGACATTGTAGTTCTAGAATCACCATGCTATCATGACATATATGAGTACCTATGCAATAATACCATCCCGTCCAATCTCTCAACTTCACAATGCTAATCCTTCATGCAAAAAACTTCCCACTTCACTATTCTTGGAGACATTCTTTACTGTTGCTCTTTCGATGGCACCCTCTTGAGATGTTTGGACTTAGAAGAAGCTCAAACTGCTCTAAATGAGGTACATCAAGGTATTTGTGGGGCCCATTCTAGTGTACCAATGTTAGCTAAGAAGTTTCTACACATAGGATATTATTGGCCTACAATGGAACAAGATGCCATCAATTTGGTGAAAGTATGCAAGCCTTGTCAACAACATAATGATTTGATTCATGCATCATCACAAGCATTGTATCCCATTTTCACTACATGGCCTTTCTCACAATGGGGGTTAGACCTCATTGGAAAGATACATCCGATATCCTCAAATGGTCATAAGTTTATAATCGAGTCGCAATTGAATATTTTACCAAATGGGTTGAAGCCATACTTATGAACTATGTTACTGGGAAACAAATTTCTAAATTCATACTCCATTACATCATTTTTCTCTTTGGAATTCTTGCTTCCATCATCACAGACAATGGAAACCCTTTTAAGAAACAATAAATCCATAATTTTTGTCAAAAAAACCACATTCAACACCATTTTTCCACCCCACATTACCCGTAACACAACGACCAAGTTGGGGCTACAAATAAAACCATTCTATGAATCCTAAAGAAAATAGTCAATGAAGCTGGTCGTGATTGACATTTAAATCTTAAACTTGCCTTATGGGCATATCGCATTCACATGCCTACTGGAGCCACTCCTTATTCCCTGGTATATGGTGTTGAGGCCATCTTTCCAATAGAGATTGAACTCGCATCATTGAGAATCTCTTTACAACATATCATTGACGATGAAGAATATCGTGTGGCACATCTTCAACAACTAGAGATTTTAGATGAAAATGGGTTGAATGCCCTTAATCATCTCAGAACATATCAGAATAGGCTTTATAGATCATACAACAAGAAAATTAAAGCTAGCGAATTTTCAATTGGAGATTCGGTCCTTAAAGAAAATCAATGCAATCTGCAGGAGCGAGAGAAGAAGGGAAAATTTGAACCTAATTGGCTAGGCCCCTACATTATTACAGAAAAATATGGATCAAGGTCATATTAGTTAGCCACCATGGAAGGAGACCCTCTGGAAGAGCCTATGAATATCATTCATCTCAAAAAATTCTTCACATTAGAAAAATACAAAAAATAAAAAATAAAAATAAATAATAAATAGAAATAATTTATCCAATTATGAAAACCACTCTATGGCTCCTTCGGCAAGTACCATGCTGAAAACTTGGAAAACACGTGTCATGTGTAGAGACTTATCCACCATCTATTAGGTCACCTTCTCCCACAATAAACTTACTCACCCCACACACCCATAATAAATTCACACCCCTTGTCCACTATGGCCTGGAATACCATTCACTACCTTGATCTCACTTCACCCACCCACCCAAAATAGATCTAACATGAATATTTTACTGTTGGATGACTTTTGGCTAAAAATTAATCTCCTTAACACCACCTCATCCACTTTTTCCTTTGGTATGAAAGAATTGCACTATTAGGATCACCATATCTGCACCGCCTGCTTCACCATCCTTTCGGTCACACACTCCAATAGAATAGATGGACAACATTACTTTAAAGTTCGGAAGAGAATAAAGGTTTGATTATGGATCATTGATTTTTTTTAAATTTTATTATGAGAGGTTTAGTCACCAACTTTTGACTTCTATATATTTTGTGGTCCTTGGTCACACTTGACTTATTGTTGGAATTGATAATTCTCCCTCTTGGGTTTTACTTTATCTATCTGGTGGCTATTCTAAATTTTTTAAATTGTTGGTCCTATTATATGTTACATTCATTTCTTATCATGTTCATTATGAACCCCTGATAGAATGTATATAAGGGAGTAGATGAAAAAGAATGTGCCAAGTCTTGGTGTTTGTGTTACTTAGAATCACATTGCATCAAAATTCTCGTTCATGATGAAATTAAAGTGGATGTTGTGTGGTGTTTGGAAATTTTGTTGAAATTCTTGTATTCATATTGTTTCTAGATTTGAGTGAATTCAATATATGTGATTGTCCTTATGCTTGGCATTGAGCCAAGTGTATTCAAATATATGTATGAGAGTGTTGTGGAATTCTATGTTCTCTATGTGAGATTGGATGTGTGGATAATTATGTTTATATCATGCTTGAATCTATTTTCTAGTAGATGGTTGGATGTGATTTAATCCACCAACTATGTGTGCTCTTGCTTGTATTAGCATTATCTGGGTGTTGTTGAGGTTTCTTGGGCACCAAAATCCATGTTAATTGATAGCATGAAGATGCCCATTGTGTCATTTGGGATGCAATTTACATAGCTACACTCATGTTTGACATAGTGTAGGGTATAAAGGTGTGTTAGTAAGTTCTTCAACACATATTATTGCATTTAATATATTATCTTATATATGTATACCCTTGTTAAGTTATCATTTGAGGTTGTCCTAGTGGTTTTAGGAGTCTCTCCTCAGTTGTTTAGTGATGTTCCTATCTTACAGATAGAAGAAGATACAATTCTAGTTTGAAGAATTCTCTATCTTGTGTATTCTCTTGGAGAGGTATTAGTGATTGAGACCTATAGTGGTTTTTGGTTATCTTTCTGATCATGGTTTCATAATTTTATTGAGTTGTTTAACCCTTAGTTGGGTCATAGTTGAACATCATGATAGTGAAGATCTCATATTTTCTCATATGTTTAGTGGTTAGTTTATTCCTCAGTGGGTTTTGTGAGAGTTTTGGAGTTGCTAAGCCTCATTGTCTGGAGAGTTCTTATTCCTTTCTTAAATAGTTCTTAGATTTTTTCCTTTAATAACCCCTATGTTGTTCCTAGTTTCACATGGAGAAGCTAGTGTATTTGGGAAATAATTTCTTTTCCAAGTGGTGCTCAAGGGGGAACCTCATGTTGAGTGTCATAGTTGAAGGTGAGGCATGTTCTTGGTGAGCATGGTGGTGAGGTGGAGTTACCTCAAACCTTGTGGGTTGTTGTAACCATTAGTTGTTCCTTGACATTAGCTACACTGGTAGCTGATGAAGGTAGTGTGCTGATCTCTAAGGTGGTTGTGCACCTAGTGGTAGGTGGTCACTTAGCTTTTGTACCCCTAGAGTTGTAGCTTGTGTGTTTAATACCTAGAATTGGTGAGAGTATGGAGGATTGATCTTGTGTGTATGATCTGTTTGAAGGATTGTGTAAGTTAGGTGTACCTATCCAAGTGCTTGTGTAGGCTTATAGGAGTATACATAATTTTAGTGGGAGGATGTAGTGCCCCTCCCATTTGCATCTTGTTAATGTGAGATCAATGCTTTAGCTTCACTATTTCCTCATTATTTTTGTGATAATTATTTTATGGATTTGATTGGTGTGTTTGAACCACTGTATGTTTGAGATGAGATTCCTCAACATGTCATTTGTTGGAATATTTATATTTACATGTTTGGTCATCATTATGCTTTGAACAGTTTAGTGAAATGCATTATTTATGTTATGATTAAATATGATCCTTATTATTGATGCTCAAAATAAATGATTTATTTAATGAGTTATACCTGGATATTATTTATGTTTATGTTATTGGTCTTTGTTGGGATGATTATGTTGTGCTTTGGTTATATATACATTGAGTAGGTACCCTTGACATGCGTTGAATGGTTATAGGTACAAGGTTATTCCTCCACCTGGCTACACAACTCTGAGTTATTTACCCAATGATGGTTAATTAAGAGATGTCACATTGGTCCCTTTCATATCCATTCCCTGGTTGTACTTGATTTGAGTATGGTATGTGTCATAATTGACCCTATGTGAACTTGGATCCAATTTAGGAGTTATTTTAGAATCCCTATGTGTTGTGAATGACCAGTGAATGTCTAATTTAAGTGATGGTTTAATTCTATGTTTTTCCACAATTAAAATATTATGAATTTAAATGATTATGATATTTATTATTAAAATATTCTCTACGCTTCGGGAAATGGGAAAATAGAATGAAAGCATAAATTAAAATTATCTATTTTTTAATTTAATTTCAAAAATTCCTCGTGTTGGGAATTGTGAGTTATGTGTGATTTAATTATCTTGTTTGAATTTTGATTTCTACAAATTTAAAGGAATATGCTTATATGTATTTAAATTGCAAATTTAAATGATAAAATTTATTTGGAAATTGAGTGATGTGTCTTAATTGATTTTGGGGAAAATTGGGAATTAAAGGAATAGAAAATGAATTTTATATTATTAAATTTGAAATTGGAAAAAGGGTACAAAGGAAAAAGGGGATTTTATCTCATTATGTAATTTTATTCTGGGAGAAAATCTTCATGAGAGAGAAAAACCCTCTTTTGGGTGAAAATTTATTTGTTGATTGGGAGTGCATTTGGTGGTGGAATTCAATGAGGTCAGATTCATTGGGTTAGAATCAGTAGGGGATGTTGCATGTCAATCCTTGTGAGCTCTTGTTTGGCGTGTGTGACCTGCTTTTCATTTCAAAATTGAATTGTGGAAGAGCTATTTTATTTTTTAAAATTAATTTATTCAAATTATTTCAAGTTTGAATATTGGAATAGGATTGGGGGAGTGTAGACACATCCCAACACATTTTTTTTCATGAAAATCCATGTTAAATTATTGTTTTGTTAATTTTTTTAGAATTTTCCATACTACAGGTTATAATGCCCAAATTTTCGGGAAATGGGTATATATACACATCACATCCAAGAATGTGTCCCTTATATTTAAAGACTCAAAAAAATATTTCCCATACTTAGATTGGATGGAATGACACCTAATTTTTTCTTTGAAAATTTTAGTAGTTCTTCATTGAAATTTAAAAAAATTAACCAAATTTTTTTGTTTATTCTTGAAAAAATAATAGCCTATAAGCTACATTTTATTTTCTATAAATTCTATTCATGTATAATTTTTTAATTATTTATATAACTCATTCAAATTTTCATGTGAAGTTGATTAAGACTATTTTTTTAGCATTTTCATTGCCACTAAGAGGTATTGTTTGACCCATGATGATATTGCACTTACCTTATGGCTAGAACCAAAGAAATGAGAATAAGTTTTTTCCTTCCAAAGGAGCTAGAAAAACCCTAAATTCCTTCCAAGTTTCAAGTCCTTCAACAAATACAAGAGTGAGATAAACTTAAATTTTACTTATAGGAGTGTTTTGACCTTCTAATCAAGTTATTATTGTGTGAGGGAATTTTGTGTTGGACATTGTCCCACAAAATAACCTTTGAACCTCTATCTCTTTTTGTGAAAACCCAAACCCCATAAATGAGTGTAACAAGTAGGGTTTATAAGAAGAAACTTTGATGGATACATATAATATTGGATAATTATTACTTGAGAGAAGACATGTTAAGAATAAATGGTGCAAGAATAAAAAAAATCACGAGGACTAAAAAGGGTCCATATGTAGTTAAAGAATATGTCATCAACAATGCCTTATCTCTTGTGCACAATGGAAGGGAATGAATTTAGTGAGCTAGAAAATTCCTTCCATATTAAGAAATATCATATATAAATAAATAAACATAATAGGTTAAAATGCTAAAATGCTAAAAAAAAAAAGGAATTTTTTTTTTAAAAGCTAAAAAATCATATATCTCAAAAAATAAACACAAGGCATTTTCATTCTATTCACCATTTCATTTATTAGTGGTTTGACATTGTTTAATTTTTATCCTAGAAGAGGAGTGCCAAATTTGATAATATATGTTTCCTTCACTATACCTTAGATTCCCAAAAAAACATCATTACCATTTTCCCTTTACATTTCTAATAGTTTCAAATAAAGCTAGCTTTAATCTTTATATTGATCCTAGTCTTATCTATCATTTAGTAAAGTTTTCAAACCTACACTACCTAATGAAATATAATTTGAAATTCTCCCCTAATCGTCCTTAACACTTGAGGAAATTCTTAAGAGTTGCTTATTATTTTTGTTACATCTAGCCCCTTACTCACCTAACTAAAATAAACTTCACAAAGAAATACAAAAAATTATATACAAGCTAAACCATTCAAAAATAATAAAAGAAAAAAATAATGATGTTCATACTCTTGAGTAGAGAACATGGTAAGCTCATAACTACATAGGTGAGATAGATATCAAAGAAAGAAGACAAATAAAAATAAAAAACAAATAAAGTACACACATGCACAAGTTAGGTAAAGCCATGGGTTTAGGTTGCTTTCTAGGGCCATATTATTCTAAGAAATCATTTACCCCAATTTTGACTTTTTATCCATCTCTTTGATCTAAGTATAGAAGGTACCAATAAAATTTATAATGTTTTGTATCAAAAAATAGTCTAAGTGTTCAATCTAGATAAGGAATATTTGTTAGTTTTATTAGTGTTTATCCTTTTGTGTGGCTTAATTAAAATAATTCAATCACCTTTCATATTCCAACTTGATTGCCTAATAGATCCTAACTCAAAAAATTAGTAGATCACCCTATGCTAGTCAAATCATAATCCAATTGGTCAAAAATCCTACTAAAGAGCAATAAGAGTGTTAGTTCCACGTGTATATGATATAAAAACACACAATAATCCATGTCATAGAAGAATGACATAGATAAAAACAAAAGAAGGCATATAAGTGCATTACATTTTCATCCATATATATATTTGAAGCATCCATACATGTTGTGTTTGCATTGTATATATTAAATTTCATTATAAAATTACATTAGTATACCATCGTACATGCATAATAAATCCTAACTCAAAAATCTAGTAGATCACCCTATGCTAGTCAACTCATAATCTTGTTGGTCAAAAATCCTACTAAAGAGCAACAAAAGTACTATTTCCACGTGTATATGATATAAAAATTGTTGGAATGTGATTTTGTTGATTGTTGTCATTAATGGTTGTCATTGATGTCAACATATCTTGGTTGATTGTTTAAGGTTTGGTTTGATGCTTTGGTGATCCGGATTGGCATGCTCTAGATGTTGTGTTGTGATGATCTATCTTTGGTCATGTTGGTCCTCGTCCCATTCATTTTGCAACATGATGAGATACAATCTTATGGGTCCGGGCCGATTTGGAAGATGGCTAGCGTGCCTTAGAACATTGTTTGCATTGTAACATGTATATTCTATTCTTTGGTTTTGGATATTATGGTTAATATGTAGTGTGTTGATTTGAGCGAGGAGGTTCTGTATGGTCCACATTTCATTCCTTGCCACTATGGGAATGTTTTGTGGTGAACTAATTCAAATTGTGTTTGGCCAACTTAGGAGTTTATGGAAGCGTGGAATGGAATTATGTTTGGCCGACTTAGGAGTTTATAGAAGAATGGAATGGAATTGTGTTTGGTTCACTTAGGAGATTATGAAGGCATGGATTGGTATAAGTAAGAGTTGATTTCATCTAATGAAAGTAAGTGTGGTGAATGCGAATCTAAAATCCAGAAATTGTGTGAAATTATACAACCAGAGGTAGCAAATAGTGAGATTCTATCTAGTTTGGTTCACCTAGGAGATTATGAAGGCATGGATTGGTATAAGTAAGAGTTGATTTCGTCTAATGAAAGTAAGTGTGGTGAATGCGAATCTAAAATCTAGACATTGTGTGAAATTATACAACCAGAGGTAGCAAATAATGAGATTCTATCTGGTGTCATTGTTGGTGACAGTTATTTCAGTGGTGGATTCCCTTTCATCATTCTTATGAAAGTGAGCCATTTTATGTTGGCAGTGAGCCTAAATTTATCTTTGGTTGTAATAGTCAATCAGTGAGGAATTTGGCAATGACCCTTTGTAAAAATCACCTTAACTGATGTTTTATAATTGAGAATTAGCACTCTTTGTGGTTTTTCCCTTCTTGGCTTTCCACGTAAATTTTGGTGTTCATTGTGCATTGTGTTGTTATGTGCTTTCATGTTCATATTTGTTATATCATTATTTGATTGATTTAAGTTTGCTCCGGATTAATTAAGGTCAATAAAATTATTTTATAATAACCGATTCACCCCCCCTTCTCACCCTTCTTAGTTATTCAGACTATTCAACAATTGGTATTAGAGCTTTGGTTCCTCGAAGAAGATCTTAACTACTTGGGGTAGATCTGATGGCGCACAAACTGGCAATTCATGTATTTGATGGATCTGACTATAGTTTTTGGAAAGTGTAGATGAGAGGTTACCTGATTTCTCTAAGGTACAAAACTTGGAAAGCTATTGAGACAAAATATGTTGAACTGACAAATGGTCCTTCTTCTACAAATGAGATTTTAGCTTATGAAGAGAATGGAAAGGCAATGTATGCAATATTTAGTGCTTTGTCTAAGACTGAGTTAACAAAAGTCATTTCATTGAACAATGCTTATGATGTTTGGGAAAATTTGAAAGAAATCAATGAAGGAAATGATAGAGTCGAATTATCAAAGAAGTTGACAACTAAGCACATATATGAAAACTTGAGGATGGAAGAAGGTGAGGATACAACAAGTTATTTTTAGAGAGTTGACAATGTAGTAAATGAAGTAAAAAACCAAGGAGGCACTCTGACAGATGAAGATGTTATGGAGAAGATTTTGATGACCCTATTGGAGAGCTACAGTGACAAGATCTCAACTATTGAGGAAGTTTATGATCCAAATAAATTCACCAGAGAGAAACTATTTGGCACCTTGATCGCATTTGAGATGAGGAAATTTGGAAAAGAAAAGGAGAAATCTAAAACATCCTTCAAAGCCACAAAGACAGAAGAAGATCCAGATACTGAAAGTTCAAATGAGTTGGAAGAAAACTTCATAAGAAAACTAAAGAAAGGTACCAGCAAGTACAAAAGGTATGTTACCTCTTAAATGCTTTAGATGTGGAAAGATTGGTCATTTAGCAAATAAGTGTTCGAAGAAAAGAACAAGGCAGAAATTTAAAAAGATCAATAAAAAGCCCTATTATGTTAATGAGAATGCTAGTATTTCAGATGATGAATCAGATCATGAGGATTGTTTGTTTTTGGTAGAAAAGGATAAACCTAGATCTGATATCTCTAATATTTTTCTACAATCTAATGATAACACCGAAGCTGCATTATTTGTCAAAAGAAATAGAGATGAATGGTTGATTGATAGTGGATGTTCGAATCATATGACTAGTAACAAAAGTAAGCTTGTGAAGCTTGATTGGTCGTTTAGCAAATAAGTGTCCAGAGAAAAGAACAAGGAAAAAATTTAAAATGATCAATAAGAAGGCCTATTATGTTAATGAGAATGCTAGTATTTCAATTGATGAATCAGATCATGAGGATTGTTTGTTTTTGGTAGAAAAGGATGAACCTAGATTTGATATCTCTAATATTTGTATAGAATCTAATGATAACACTGAAGCTACATTATTTTTCAAAATAAATAGAGATGAATGGTTGATTGATAGCGGATTTTCAAATCATATGATTGGTAACAAAAGTAAGTTTGTGAAGCTTGAGAAATATGATGGAGGTTCTGTTAGATTTGGAGAATAAAACAACACAGATTGTTGGAATTGGTTCTATTACCTTTGATGGAAAACATAACACTAATAATTTTTACTATGTGAAGGGTTTATGTCATAATATTTTGAGTGTTGGACAAATGTGCGAGAATGGCTATAATTTTGTATTTCAGGATGATGGTTGTGAAATCTAGAAGAGTTTTGAAACTATTATTGCGGTAGGAAAAAGAACATGTGGTTATATGTATCAACTAAAAGGAGCTACAAAGAGATGCTTATTTTCTTAGAGCAATGATAGTTAGTTCTGGCACCAGAGGATGTGTCACATCAACTTTGACAATTTGGTAAGGATAAGCTCAACAAGAGAAATAAGAGATTTTCCAAGACTGACCAAACCAGACAACATTATCTGCAAAGGATGTCAAGAAGGAAAATAGACCAATGAAACATTCCAAAGAAAAGAAGAATCCTCTACTGGTTTGTTGGACCTTGTACACACTGACCTATGTGGTCCAACCAAAACAAGAATCTTACAAGGTGAGAAATAATTAATGCTTTTAATAGATGATTATTCTAAATTAACCCAGGTTGCATTTTTAAGAGAAAAATCATAGGCTTTAGAAAAGTTCAAGATTGTCAAGGCAAGAGTTGAGAATGAAGTTGACAGGAGAATCAAGTGTTTAAGATATGATATAAGAGGAGAGTTTACTTTTGATGAATTCAACAAGTTCTATGAGAAACACAACATTAAAAGACAGTTATTTTCCCCTAGAACACCTCAGTAGAATGGTGTAGTGGAAAGAATGAACCAGACAGTTCAAGAAGCAGCTAGAATAATGACCAGTGAAGAAAGTTTACCATAGGTCTACTGGAGAGAAGTGATGTACACACAGTAGTATAAACTCTTAATAGAGTACTATTTCAGATAAAATATGGAAAGACATCATATGAGGTATGGCATGGAAGAGCTCTCATAGTAAAGTAATTCAAAAAAATTGGAAGCAAATGCTACATCCGGAGAGATGAAGGCAATCTTGGAAAGTTTGACAGTAGAGATGATGAAGGCATATTTTTGGGTTACTCTACAAGAAGCAAGGCATACCAGTGTTACAACAAGAGACTGGAAAAGATAGTTGAAACTGCGAATGTGAAAGTAGATGAAGATGTTCAAAGAAATCCTAGCAAGAACATTGAATATGAATCAAATAACTCAAATACAAAAGGAGAAAAGGATAAGAAAGAAGAAGAAGAGATAAAGGAGGCTCTAGCAACTACAATCAAAACTCCAAGGTATGTACAGAGAAACCATTTAGAAAATTAGGTTATTGGAGATACGAATAAAGGAATCACCACAAGAAGCAAAATTGCTCAAGAACAAGCATTATTGTGTTTACTCTCATAAACTAAGCCAAAGAATATAGAAGAACCATGCAATGATCAGAATTGGGTGAAGGCAATGAAAAAAGAGCTTGATCAAATAGAGAAAAATCAGACTTGGGAACTTGTGCCCAAACCGACAGACAAAAATGTAATTGGAACAAAGTGGGTATTTCGGAACAAGCTGGATGAAAATGGAAAGGTAATGCGAAACAAGGAAACATTGGTTCGCAAAGGCTACACTTAGATCGAAGGTATTCATTTTGAAGAGACATATGCCCCTGTTGTTTGAATGGAAGCGATCCAGAAATTTTGAAGTCTATCAAATGGATGTAAAACCTGCATTCTTGAATGGAGAACTAAAGGAAGAAGTCTACATTGAGCAACTAGAGGGATTTAAGTCCATAAATGACCCAGATAGTATTTGCAGGTTGAAGAAAGCTTTATACGGATTGAAGCAGGCTCCTAGAGCCTGATATGAAAAATTAGACAAGTACTTGATTGGACAAGGATTTCAAAAGGGATTTGTTGATAGTAATTTATACTACAAAATTAACTCAAATCAAATGTTGATTGTTGTGGTTTATGTTGATGGCATAATTTTGGGAGGAAATGATGATATGTGCAAAAAATTTGCTAATGAAATGCAGAAGGAATTTGAAATGTCTATGATAGGTGAGTTAAATCTCTTCCTTGGATTACAAGTAAATAAGAACAACAAATGAATTTTCATTTCTCAGTCCAAGTATACCAAAGAATTATTGAAGAAGTTTGGATTTGAGAACTCCAAACTGGTTTGTACACCTATTGTTACCGGATGTAAGATGACAAAAGAAGATGACTCACCTAAAGCTGATGCAAGTATGCACAGGTCATTGATTAGAGGATTGTTATATTTGAATGCTACTAGACCAGACATTATGTATGTTATTTGTCTAGTAGCTAGATTTCAGCAAGAACCAAAGGAATCACATGTTGCAGTAAAAAAAAAATTTAGATATTTGAAGGGTATATAAGATATCAAGTTATGGTATCCAAAGGACTCATATTTCACTTTGATAGCCTATACTGATGTTGATTGGGTCAGATGTGTTGATAATAGGCAGAGCACAAGTGGTGGAGCTTATTTCCTTGGCTCTCGGTTGGTTTCCTGGTCAAGCAAGAAAGAAGATTATGTATCTTTATCTACTGCTGAAGCTGAACACATTATAGAATCCTCATGTTGCACTCAGGTACTATGGACAAAACAAACGTTGAAGGACATTGCCATATCATTTGATGAACAAATCTCAATTATGTGTGATAATACCAGTGCAATAAACATTTCCAAGAATCTGGTACAACACTCAAGAATGAAACATATATCCATCAGATATCACTTCTTGAGAGAAAAGGTATTAGAGAATGAGGTAATACTTGAATATGTACCTACAAAAGAGCAGATTGCAAACATTTTCACAAAACCATTGAGCAAAGATACTTTTGAGTATCTCTGGTAGAAGTTAGGGGTTCTGCCCCCTCTAAGTCTACAATTATTTGCACCAGGGTGTGCATTGGTCTAGGGTATTATATGCTCACTCTTATTTGGATCAATGCTTAGTGGCTTCCTCATAGGGGGAGCAAAGAGTTTTTTAGGGGGAGTTTTTTTCCTTCGTCCTTGATGTCAAAGGGGGAGAAGAAAAGAGGTTCCTTGATGATGTTGATGTTGTTGTTGAGTTGTTTGGTTTGTCGTTGATAAATTTTTCCATCAATGACAAAGGGGGAGATTGTTGGAATGTGATGTTGTTGATTGTTGTCATTGATATCAAGATATCTTGGTTGATTGTTTAAAGTTCGGTTTTGATGCTTTGGTGATCTGGATGTTGTGTTGTGATGATCTATCTTTGGTTGTGCTTGTCTTGGTCTCATTCATTTTGCAACAAAATGAGATACACTCTTATGGGTCTAGATTGATCTAGAAGATGGCTAGCATGCCCCAGAACATTGTTTGCATTGTAACATGTATATTCTATTCTTTGGTTTTGGATATCATGGTTAATATGTAGCATGTTGATTTGAGCAAGGAGGTTATGTATGGTCCATGTTTCATTCCTTTCCACTGTGAGAATGTTTTGTGGTGACCTAATTCAAATTGTGTTTGGTCGACTTAGGATTTTATGGAAGCATGGAATGGAATTGTGTTTGGCCGACTGAGGAGATTATGAAGGCATGGATTGGTATAAGTAAGAGTTAATTTTGTTTGATGAAAGTAAGTGTGGTGAATGCAAATCTAAAATCTAAAAATTGTGTGAAAGTATACTATCAGAGGCAATAAACAGTGAGATTCTATCCGATGTCATTGTTGGTGACAATTATTTCAGCGGTCGATTCCCTTTCATCATTCTTCTGGTAGTGAGCCATTTTCTGTTGGCAGTGAGCCTTTCTCTTTTGGCAGTAAACCTTTTTATCTTTGGTTGTAATAGTCGAGCAGGGAGCCCACCGACAGTGAGCCTTACAAGCCGTGAGCAATTTGGCAGTGAACCTTTGTAAAAATCATCTTACCAGTGTCACCTTAACTGGTGTTTTATAATTGAGAATTAACATTCTCCATGGTTTTTCCCTTCTTGGGTTTCCACATAAATTCTGGTGTTCATTGTGCATGGTGTTGCTATGTGCTTTCATGTTCATATCTGTTAGATCATTATCTGATAAATTTAAGTTTTCTCTAGATTAATTAAGGTCAAGAAAATTGTTTTATAATAACTGATTCACCCCCCGCTCCCAGTTATCTGGACTGTTCAACAAAGATATGCAATAATCCATGTCATAAAAGAATTAAATCCATAAAACAAAAGAAGGCATAATTTCATCCATATATATTTGAAGTATCCATACATTTTGTATATATTATATTTTATTATAAAAATACATTAACACAACATCGTACATGCATAATAATAAAGATCCATAAAATTTTTAAAAAAATAAAATTCTCCAACCATCCATGTGCACAAGAGAGAAGCAATGTGAAAATATCAATTGCAACCATATATTGATAAATGTCAATTGTGGTCATCAAAAATAACTTTCAAATAAGAGTTGAAAGATTGTATGCACAAATTGCTCCATCAAAGGATCCAAAACAGAAAAAAGTGCATGCAAGCATGTGAATCAGGATAAGTCTTCCCCCAATCCCTTGGTATCAGGGATTGGTGAGGCCCAAGCACAATAGGTGGCACCAATGAAATTGAAGACCCGACGTAAATAAGAGAGCCTCTGTCAGGAAAATAAGGTATCATCTACCCTGGTCCCCATGGCATGGAATCCAACGATTGTTCAATGGCCCAATAGGGAGGGCATTGTGATGTTTTTCTTCGGGAGGTTGGTGCTTTGTGTCCTCTCGTCCCATGGTTGGTGAGCATCCAAAGCTGCAATAGTCTGATAGTGGAGATTGATATATCTCCTTTGTATTTCTTCGAGGCATGGAAACAATATTACATGTTTCCTCTTTTAAGCTCAATGGAGGAAGTCCAACACTATAATTCTTCATTATTGATTATCGGCTGTCAAGGTATTAAACTCCCCAATCCCATCGTAGGCAGACAAAAGAAAAGCCCGAAGGGCCAATGATTTTCGGGGGGTGGGCGGGGGGTGTTGTGGGGGGAGGGGCGGTGGCGAGGTGGGGGCGATGTTTATTATGTGTTTGCATGCGATTTGTTGAGATAGCGGGGTGGTGCATGATAGCTTCCTGGCCCAACATTTTTAGGAAGTCCAATAGCTGTGTGTTCCTGATGTTCATTAGAGGTATGAAAGTTGTAATGTCTGTTCAATTATGTCAACAAACTCTCCAAATGCCTGTACAGACGTATAAACTGAACGTCCTGATTTCATCAGGGGTATGAAAGCATTAATGCACAATTTCTTTATGGCCCAAAGTCAATATTGCACACATCCTTGGATATCTATCAGAGGTCATGGAGGAGTAATGACCTCGCTTCATCTTGTCTACAAGTTGTGCATTCGCAGATATATTTTCTAGTGAAACCTGTGATAGGCAATGACTATGGTGCCATTTAGGGTTTTGACCTAGGGTGACTTCATAGGATTGAGGGTGAGCGGATGCATCCATGTGCTTTCCACTTACTATAGGCCCAATCTAGCAAAATGGGGTGCTGTGCTTGGTTTTGTATCGCTTAATCTCTTGAAATGGCATGGTATATGTAGCAGGAAGTGCTTAGTGCTATTGACATGCTAGCTAGCAATCAAAAACCAGATAAGAAATGTTTGTATTGGGCTGGTTTGCTTGTTGAATGATGCCGAAGTTTTGTGGGAAAGTGCATAGTTTTCAAAAGGGGCCTTCTTGAATATCAGCAGGTGCCAAATGAGATGGTGTTCCTTTTCATTCGCTACCCTAATCGTCATAAATGTAGGGGAGCTCTCCCAGATACCTTATGTACTTCCTTAGGCTTATTTATCATCTAGATCCTCCATCTTGGCAGGATTACATCTTCGCCATCCGTTTCATGAGCTACTATGCACAATTTAGGGTTGCATGTCCAACAGTGGTTAAAAGAGGGTTGGTTATTGGGTGGTCTCGAGAAGCTAGTAGGCGCAGTTTGTTGCAAGACAGCCACAGAAGCCATGTCTGGTTCACTGTTTGGATTGCAAATTTGTAGAGGCAAGACGGGATTGGAAGTGCAAGTGATTTTTATGGGTAAGTGTATCCAAGGTAGTATGTATATCTTGTTGAAGATTTTCCTTGGCCATTTTTTTGTTGGCATAAGTGTAACTATGGATGTGATGAATGTGACAACATTCTAAAACTATTGCAATTATTGTAATAATCTCTTTCATATTACACATGAATATATACAACTCTATTTTGGATAAATAGGTTTGTTTAGTCATTTTAATTTTGCAATCTTCTTTAGTGTATCAAAATATACAACTCATTATTTCTTTTGTTTCTACTTTTTCCTATTTAATAAACTATGACTCCAGTGTCCAAAGGGTAAGCATTAGTCTTGAACTATTCATACAATCTCAAATCATTAATTTAACAAAATAAAAATATTTACTAGTAGTGTAGGAATAAAACACTCAATGAACTCTGTATTCATGACCTCATAATATAATCAATGAATTATTCCTAAGAGAGCCTTGAAATAAATTTATCTCATGAGGGTTATTATTGCACATATTTTATTAGCTATAATGGATTCCTAACAACTAGTTGTTCTTCGTTTAGTGACAAACTTTGGGGCCAATTCAATAGGTTATGTTAGGTTGTCATTAATTTTGATTGTCACTAATTTTGGTTGTCCATTTTTATTTTTATTTTAATACATGTTAAGGTATACTCTTGGGAATACCCTCTCAAGTCTGTGCTGAGCTTGAAGAGGAGGAGATGAAACCCACTCTCGTAGAGTTTGTCTTCAACCATCCACAATTTGTTGATGAGTTGATTTCACCTACATGATGATAACCCTATCCTTGTGAGTGATATTTTGTTCTAGGAAGTGGAGCAACAATTTTGGGACCCAACATTCCCTATCTATATTTTCCTCAAAAGGAGGTTCCAATTTCTATATAAGAGGATCCAAAAGAAGTTAGACTCTCTAAAGACACAAGCCACCACTAACAACACCAAAAATCTTATGTAAAATTTTCTATCTTATAGGTTCTTTACTTTGAAAAAAAAAAATTCATTTAGTAATTAGAAAATTCAAAGTTTCCTAAGAATGGTAGCTTTGCGTTTTCATTTCTTTGTTAGAATAAGACTCTCTTTTTTTAGAATAAATTAAATTTATTTTCTTAGACAAAGTAGGTTAGTTTTGTTAAGTTTCTTGTAGAAGCCTTTAAACACAATTTTAAGTCACTTTATCAAATATTTAATTTTTGAATTGAAACTAGAAAATGAGAGATGTAAATACTCTCATCAAAATTAAAACACTTAAAATTATATTAGATCATCTAGTTTATTTAAAAATATACAAATAGAATAGTTTATGTCACTTGCATTTATATATGTCATTAGAAACTTCATAAAACTAAACCCGAAGCAAAGAGGAGTGAATCCATCAATAATTCTATGAGGCATCAAACAAACTCAAAATGAATGAAATAAGTTTGCCTCTCTTTCTCAATTTTTTTCCTCCTCACTAGTTGACAAGCCTAATGTGTTCTGGAGCAAGGGAAATTTGGATTGAAGCAATTCTAAAATAAATCAAGGATAATTTTCCTATTCAAGAGGATCACATTGAAGAACATGTCAATGAATAAAAACAAATATGATAGTAAATAGAGAAAATAGAATCAAAATAAACATAACAAGGATCGTCTAGATTCAAGGAAAACTCATAAAAACACAGACAAATACTAGATAATAATTGAACATGTTCCATAAAATAGGAAACAAAAAATATAACCTACTACAATAGTAGATTGAATAATTGTTCCAAATCAACATTTACAACAAAAACCAAACCATCCACCAACATCACACTCAACCTCATTGAGAAAACATAATATACCATAATAAAATTCTATTGTTATCTATAAAGTTATACTTCTGCATAAAGTGAACAACCCATTGGTCTAACCCTCACTCAACTAGCTCTTTCCATGATAGTAGGAGTGACTCAAGGGGCACCTTCTAGTAAGGACAAAAAAATTGTCCAAATTCCAACTCATTTGCATGGTTCTTGAGTCAATTTTAACCATAAAAAAATATATTTGCTAATGCTAGAAAAAATAATTAAGAAAACTAATGTGGTTTCCCTAAAGGATTTATTTTGGTTCATTAATTTCATTTAAAGAACACTCATTTTGATCATGATCTTTCTTCACATGATAGCAACATTTTACCTTAAATTATTTAGAAGGATTTAGTAGAATATTGAAATAGAAAGAAGAGAAAGTGAGAGACAAGATTATCTCGGGCCTAATTACTCAATCATGAAACTAATAATATAAAATCAAGAGTCATAAGATCAACCACCAAAATTATGAAATATTGAGATCCCCAATAAGTTATGATAAATTCACTTTATACTTAGTGCGATTACAATTTCCACTTACCATATCATTGAAGTTTTCTTGATCTTAGTATATTACAAATGACAAGTTTGGCCACAAAAATAAATGTACAATTTTGATATAGATGGGATAGATTAGAGTAAACTTTAAAAATATTTTTATCAAAAATATTATCATATGAGCTCAAATAAAGCCCTGGAAGTTCAAAAATAAGAACTTCTTAGCATCACCTAAGAGAATCTACATTTTTTGAAAATTTTGGAAACCAAAATTAAAAAAATGATCTACACCAATATGAATCTCTCATAAAAAATATCAAACAAAAAAATTGCTCAAAAAGGACTTAATATGACATAGAATGGATCCTTCGAAGTCTAAGTGTAAAAATTGAAATTACATTAGAGAGGAAATAGGCTATGACGAAAAAATTTGATGATGTTATGCTAATGTTGGTATAAAATATTCTAAGATTATTGTGTTATATTCCTGTTTACCAAAATATTCAAAAACCACTATTGGTTTTGAGAAATACCTTCTTATGTTGACCATTTCTAGTGGCTAGTGGTGCTACCACTACCACTAGGAGAGGGTAATAGAAACATAGACATTGTAACGAAATTTTTTTTCTCATACAATCCTCAATAAGAGGCTTATCCATAAGATCTAATGTAGGAAATCTATTAATCAAGTAAAAATATATAGCAACCACCTCTACCTAGAACTTTTACTCCAAGCCAACCTCACTAAGTGTACTCATAATCCTCTATATTAGTATCATATTCATTCTCTACTTTCTATTCTCAAATCTAATTTGGCTAACTTTGAATTAAGTACATGTCCATGTGCCTCAAAAATGACAACCTTTATATTTTTTAATGAATAATTATGTCCTAACCATCTTCTTACAGCTAGATAATTTATAAAGTAAAACTAGGTGTACTATCATCGTTGTGTATCTTTGGGAATGACTGGAACTTTAGAAATTCTAGATATAGATATTGCAATTAGTTGAGAGACATAGCCCAAGGTAGTTGAGATTTCATGGCTAGATCCCTATAACCATCTCATCTTCCTCCATAGCTATCTCATCTTTAGTGAACAATCATCTGAATATAGCTATAACTCAGAATGGACTACATCACTATAGTCTAAGTCTATAGCACGATATGATATCACAATTATCCTCAAGGGTTTTGTCAAAAAGAGATGAATTAGGAGAACTATTAATCAAGTAACAATATTTCCTCATAATTTTTTCACAAAAAAAATCTTCAAACTATCCCCATAGAGAATATATTATCTCCCTAACCATCATTTTGAATCTCTCTAAAACTCCATTTGTTATGGGGTATGTAGTTATTCATACATCATAATACCATCTTACCTACAAATTAAATTATTGAACTTTTCTAAACAAAATTCTCTCTCATTATCTATTATCAACACTTTAATCTTATTCTCTACCTAGTTCTCATAAATATATTTTAAATATTTAAACTTCAAGGAGACCTTGGATTAGTTCCTAACAATAAACACCCATTTTTTTCTAGCTAATTCATCAATAAAAAATATATAATATAGATATTTTCCTAGATATAGTATATCCAGATGATTGAATGCATATCACTATGAATCAAATATAAAATCCTTATATATCTAGTAGAGCTCAAATAAAATATAAGTCAGTTTTTTGTCCATGAATATAATGGTCACCAAGATAAAAAAAAAAACTAGAGAACAATTATTTAGCCCCTCTAATATTGTTTACATGAACCCTTTACACTAATGTGGCCACACATTTGTACAATAACATGGACTTATTTGATAGATTCTTATGATTCCATAAACTAGAAACTATATAATATTATATTTCATTGTGCTAGCATCAAAAATAATATATTTATTAACAAACCCATTATTTGGGATCATGGACCCACAAACCATCTTACATCCATACGTGAGAACCACCTAAGTTTCATATAAATTTCAAAATGTGTAGGATATTGTAGAGCTGTTTTTCTCTTTATATCTCTAAGGGTTTTTCTCATAGTTTGAGAATCACTCCTTTTTCGCAATTATGTGAAAATAGAATCTAGAATCAATAAGCCATACACCCTTATATCTATATGTAAAAATAAATAACATGTTCATGTATCACCACCATCATCATTGGAATATATTCCTTTAAATTATCATTAAACTTATATTTTATCTTCTTTCCCTTGTAGTATTTCATGATGTTTATAGTATTTTCATAGTTCCACCATTTGACATTAGGTGTGTCTTGACACTTAGATCTCCCCTTAGACTTATCACACTTGTCATTCTTATTTCTGATTTTCTTTTCCTTCACATGATTTATAATAATAAAATAAATTAGAGGAATTTTTTGTCTACCCCATCTCCTTAGAGAGTTATGCACTCACCACCTCATCCAGTTTTAGCTTTAATGGTGCTACTAATTACCATTACTAGTATATGTCATGAATTTAAAAAAATATATATTTTATCCATGGAACCAATTCTCTCACCATAATTTTTAATGAATTTAGTCACTCCATCATAGAGTCTCCACCATTAATTCCAAAGGAGTAATTTTTTTTATAGAAAGAGCTTGTTAACAAGGGAATTTTCCTAGTACAAGATCCCTAATTTATTTTATAGGCCCTTGGGTAGTTTCTCCTAATTTATTCAAAAGTATTGAATCCATAAGGAAAATTCAAACAATGATTCACATTTTATTTCCAATCACCACCCCTTAGGATTTTTCTTTCATGTGGGTAAGTGCACCAATCTGTGACACAATTTTGGCTCTTAAGATGCTAATTTTTTTTTTTTTTTTTCTGAAATCAGGAAAATCTGATTTGCACGAGAAAATGAAGATAGTTACGCTCAAAATTTCAAGATGCGGCAAGAACAAAAGTTGAAGTGCTCCGAGTCTAGTTTCTAAGCTACTATTGTTTTTTGAAATTAATGAAGATTAAGGGTCTCAAAAAGGGGGGGGCAAAATAGGTCCTGTTTTTATAAAAAAAATAGCATAGCACCTGAGGGCTCCCCCCTTTTTGGTTAACTTTTTTTTAGAATTTCAAAAATCCCAACAGTGAGAAATTAGCTAACACCATGTAGTTTATCCTCCTTCTTTTGGATAATTTTTTTAATGAATATATAATATTTTATGAATTTTCAAAGTGGACACATCCTGAAAAGCTGAAATTTGAGCGTGCTCCCCCCCAAATTTTTTGCAAACTAATCGAAAATTGATTTTTTTTCATCATGTGTAGAATGGAGTCTAGTTTCAAAAAACGTAATTTGTTTCACGTTCCGATGAAGTGTAAAAATCTATCCTAAACCTAGCACATGTTGGTTTTTGACCAAAAATGAAGGCATTTACAATAGAAGTCATGGATCAAAACCTTAACTAAATCAAAATGAAAAAAGAATTATATATTTAGATAGCTGAGACAGAGGTTAACGCTATCACGGTTTTTTTTATAAACTTGCATTGAAAGACATGCAAATGATACAGGGAGCACAGACGAAAATATGAGAAAATTTAGCAAATCCTGTTAATTAATACGTCTAAAGTAGGCCTTTTGACGAGCGCCAAATGACTCATCACATTTGGCGAGCGCCAAATGGCCTGCTTTGCACAAAACTAGATTTTTGCTTTCTCTGTCAGGGAAACTATATACATGAAATAAACATTTAAGTATAAGTTGACATTTACATATGGACATTTACTTTCTTATACATTAAGTTATATTTCATGTATATATAGGCAAGATGTTTGAGAGTGGTTTCAGATCTCTAAGAGTTATAATGCAAATTCTAGTTTTTGGAAGATCTTAAAAATTTTAGACTTAGTCAAATTTCAGTAATCAACATGTCAAATTTCAGTAATCAGGAGGTCAAATTTTAGTACTCAGGAGGTCAAATTTCATCTTTCTCTCTCTATCTCACTCATTTTCATCTCTTATTCTCTAGACCTCTCTCTCTCACTATCTCCATCCCTTTATGTAACAATATCTTCCTTGAGCTCAAGAACTATGTCTCTACATGTCCATCTCTCTCCTTCCCTCTCCAATATCTATCTCCCTCCCTCCTTCCCTCTCTACATTTTTCTCTCATCCCTCTCCTTTTATCTCTATATATCTCTCTCTACTCTCTATACCTACCTATCCCTCCCTCCCTCCCTCCCTCCCTCTCCTCTCTTTCTCTCTCTCTTTGCTTCTCTCACTCTCCTCCCCTCTCTACTCTCTATCTTGTCATTCTCTCTCTCCTTCCCTCTCTAGTTCTCTCTATCTCACTTCTCTCTCCTTCCCTCCCTCCCTCTAATTTTCTCTATCTCCCTCTCTCTCTCCTTCCCTTTCTACTTCTCTTTATCTCACCTCTCTTTCTCCCCCTCTCTCTCTCCCTCTCTCTTCTTTTCACCCACCTTTGCTCTCTACTTCTCTCTATCTAACCTATCCCTCTATACATCTCTCTCTCCCCCCTCCTTCCATCTCAATCTCTCCACCTTCCTCCTTATCTCTCTAATTTTAAGCTCCATCACACATCTCTATCACCTATCTCACTTCTCTCTTTCCCCTTCCCTCTCTGCTCTCTTTCTCTCTATCTCACCCCTCTCTCCCTACCTATTCCTCCCTCCTCTCTCTTATCTCTCTCACCTCTCTCTCTCCATCCCTACCTCTTCCTCCCTCTCTCCTTCCCTCTATTTTTATCTTTATCTCCTCCTCCCTCTATCTACCTAGACCTCTCTCTATTTTTTTCCCACCTCTCTCTCCATCCCTACCTCTCCCAATATATCTCCTTTCATATCTACTTCTCTCTACCTAGTTGTCCCTCTATACCTATTTCTGTCTCCCTCCTTGCCTCCTCTCTCTCAATATCTCCAACTTCTTTCCCTCTCTAATTCTCTCTATCACCTCTCTCTATCTCTCTCCTCCCTCTCTAC
>CM021107.1:275178925-275303951 GCA_007115665.2 Sequoiadendron giganteum
GAGAGAGAGAGAGGGAGGGGAGATATATAGACTCTCCCTCATCCCCCCATCTCTCTCAAGACTCTCCCTCCTACCCCCTCTCTCTCTCTTAGGTCTCTCACTCACTCACTCACTCACTCACTCCCTCTCTCTCTCTCTCTCTCCCTCTATCTCTCTCCACTATACCCTTAACCCTTAAAAAATATACCCTCTACCCTCTATCTCTCTCCAAATCCCTTCCCCTCTCTCTCAAGTCTCTCCCTCCTACCCCCTCTCCCTCTTTCAAGTATCTCTCTCTTACTCACTCCCTCTATCTATCTCCCCTCCATCCTTAACCCTTAACCATTAAACCCTCTACCCTCTACCATTTACCCTCTATCTATCTCCAATTCCCTCCCTCCCTCTCTCTCTCAAGTCTCTCCCTCCTACTTCCTCTCCCTCTTTTAGGTCTCTCTCTCACTCATTCACTCCTTATATCTCTCCCCTCTCCCCTCTACCCTTTATCCTCTACCCTCTACCCTCTACCATCTACCCTCTACCATTAACTCTTAACCCTCTACCCTCTATCGCTTTTCCACTCCCTCCCTATATCTCTCTCCTTTACCCTTAACTCTAAACCCTAAACCCTTAGCCCTTAAACCCTTAAACACTCTACCCTCTACTTCTATTTATCTCCTCCCACCTCTATCTACCTAGACCTTTCTTTGTTTTTTCTCACCTCTCTCTCCATCCCTACCTTTCCCTCTAACTGCTTTCATATCTACTTATCTCTACCCATTTGTCCCTCTATACCTATTTCTCTCTCCCTCCTTGCCTCCTCTCTCAATATATATATATATATCTCCTCTCTACCCTAAACCCTAAACCCTTAAAACCTCTACCCTTAACCATCTACCCTTAACCCTCTACCCTCTATCTCTCTCCCACTCCCTCCCTCTCTCTCAAGACTCTCCCTCCTACCCCCTCTCCCCCTCTCCCTCTCTCAGGTATCTCTTTCTCACACACTCACTCACTCCCTCTATCTCTCTCCCCTCTACCCTAAACCCTAAACCATTAAACCCTCTACCCTCTACCCTTAACCCTCCCTCCCTCTTTCTCTCGTTCAAGTCTCTCCATCCCACCCCCTCTCCCTCTCTCAGGTTTCTCTCTCACTCACTCAATCCATCTATCTCTCTCTCATCTCCCTTAAACCCTATACCCTCAAACCAATACCCTAAACCATCAACCCTATAGGTCCTCAACCCTATACCTTCAATTATCAACCATCTACTCTATACATTGGATCCTCAACCCTCATCTATCTTTGTCCCTCCCTCCTCTTCTCTCCTCATCTCTATCTCACTTCTCCCTCCATACATCCCATCTTCTCTTCCCTAATACCTCAACCCTATACCCTCAACCCTTAAAACCTTAAACACTCAACCCTCAACCCTCTACCCTCAACCCAATAACCTCAACCCTAATCCCTCAACACTTAAACCCTTAAACCCAATAAAACTCTCTACCCTAATCCCTCTCTTAGGTATGCCACTCACTCACTCCCTCTATCTCTCTCCCATTCCCTCTCTCTCCCACTCCCTCTCTCTCACTCTCTCCCACTCTGTCTTTCTCCCTCTCTCTCTCCCTCTCTCAAATATCTCCCTCTCACTCTCTCTCTCCCTCTATCTCATGTATCTCCCCCCACCCCATCCATCTCTCTCGAATCCCTCTATCTTGAGTACTCCCTGTCCCCCGAGTACTCCTTGTCCCTCCCACCTCCTCTCTATCTCTCAAGTCTCTCTCTCTCACTCCTTGTATCTCTCCCATCCCTCTATCTCTCACTCCCTCTCTCTCCTACTCTCTTAGGTATCTCCTTCCCACCCCCTCTGTCCCACTTTGTCTCCCTCGCACCCCCTCTCCCTCCCCCTCTCTCTCTCTCCCACTCCCTCTCTCTCTCTCCCTCTCTCTGAAGTCTCTCCTTTTCAGAGGAACATATTTGGCACTCGCTAAATGGGTTTTACCTTGAAATGGTAAAAATAAGGGTTGACCCCATGATTCAGGCCCACATTTTCCTGTGTTTGTCTAGTTCAATGCTTTATCCGAGTTACAAGCACCTTTTTTTTTGCAGTTGACTTCATATTGTACCAATATATGCTTGATCCATCACCTTTTTACCACCAATCTGCATGGTAGACAACGTAGAAGAAGATATTTTGAAGTTTCTACATCATTTTACATTATCTAAGGTAATATATTCATTTTGGTAAATTGAAATGTTTGTATTTAGTATATTTGTTTGTTTTTGACAACATAAACTAAATTTCCTTAATGATTTTATTAATCATAACAATTTGACTTAGTATTCAACATTGAATTAGATTGGATTTGCATAAAAAGTTCAATTTTTAGATTTGCATAAAAAGGTTCACTTTTTATGAGTTTGAAGAACAAAAAAAATAAAAACATGACATTTACTTAACATAAATTTACTTATGAATTCTATTTGCATTGCTTATAGTAGTCCATTTCTAGCATGGCTAGTGGAATTCATTGTATTTCATTATTTTTTCAACTAATTTGGAAAACCTCATTGCCAAATAAATAGTGAATAACGATAAGATATAGCATCACAAACCCTTCTTTGAATCCATATTCTTCATGACTTTGTTGACAATCAAAAATTTGGTTTTGAGAAAAATAAACACAAGAGTCTCTAGTTTTCATTTAGGTGGCAGCAATTTATACCCTAGGTTTGTGATTCTCATTGATTTTTTGTATTGAATGGTTTCCACCCAGGCTCTCTGCATCAATTTTTTTGTAAAATTCATTACTTACTTTTGTTCTATGTGTGTTTGTGCACATGTAGCATTTAAGGTCATGCCGAGGAAACGACTAAAGCCTCTAACACCAGAAGAACGTGCAGTTAAAAATGCAAGGAGAAGAGAATAAAAGAGTGTAGCTTGTGAAGCAAAGGAATTGCAGCCCATACAACCACAAATTCTGGTGCAATCTAAGAGAGATGTCAAATTGGAAAAACAAAGGGCACGAATGAGGAAATTTTTGTGGAAGGACAGGAATGGATACAAAAGTTGGGGGCACATCATAAACCATAGGTGAAGCTCAATGCACATCTCCAGTTGAAGACACATTGACAACAACATGTGGTTTTCTAGGTACATCAGAAATCACATCTCCAATTGAAGACACACCATCAAAAACATTGTGTTTTTAAAGTACATCAGCAAACACATCTCTATTTGAAGGAACTCCACAAACGACATCTCAAGTTGGAGGTACAACATCATTTACATATCAATCTCAAGGTATGTCATCAATTGCACCTCCAATTGAAGGTACACGATCTATCCCCGATGTTGTCGACCTTCCCAATACTGACACAAATTTACATTTGAGAACTCCTCCTAGAGTTTTGTATAGAAAACCTACATTTTTGATTGATATTGATTCCAATGTTTTGAAATGGATGCCTAATAAGATTCCAAAATGTACATGTCAAAGATATGCAGAAAGGATATGGAGTTTGTTTTTTGCGAAGCTAAGTGAGGGTGGAAGATGCCAACTATTTGTTGAAATGATGAGGCAACTCAAATTTAGGTCCACCATGAAGGTTCTTGGGCTAAGAGTTTTGAATGACTCAAGTGAAAATTCCATTGTAAAGAACTTGATGAGTGCATACGAGAGTGAGGGTTCCACCTCACACACGAAGGATAGTTGTGCCACACGATGTGTGATGACAACAACACTGTTAAGCAGTCAAACAAGGAACAAGGTGAACCTTACAAAGGCAAGTAAGTCTTTGAAAATAAGTAGATCATATCTAATGAGAGCCAAAGGAAGGCGTGAAAGAGTGGAGGATCCAAATAGCAATGAGTTATGGGCATTTTCGGGTAGAGTGCCACGGAAAGACGCAAGAATTGCTCAAGGATTGAGATCTTTAATTGTGAATTATTGGAAGGATAATAGAAGGACCTCTCCTAATCAAAGATATGTTTTAAGAAGGAGAATTGGTAGTATAAACCGTGAGCGACATCCAATGCATTATTTGGATACCACTCAAACCCAATTTTTTGTTGATTTTGTACTAAAGTTTCTTGAAATTAAAATATGTCAAAGGTATTTTGAAATGCTAAAGCCTTTTTATGTCAAAATAAATCACACACACACTACTTGTTGTTGTAGGGTTCATACTGATTTTTCTAACCATTATGATGTTTATCGACGTATATGTGTAGATATGCATACTGACAGTGTTTTGCAGTAATGTAACATAATGCCTCCACCTAAATCGTCAAGGAAATTTTTGTCTTCCATTTTATGTGAAAGAGAGGATGGTCAAAAATTTTACAAAAAATCATGTTTGGATGGCACATGTGATCATTGTGGTGGCATGCAACATTTACCAATTTTCCAACACATGGCTAGTACACACACAATTGGAGACAAAATTGTGGAATTTGGCAAACATACGACAGTGGCATACAGTCTAAAAGATGGGAAAGAAGCAAAGAAGTGTGAATTGGTCAGTGATAAGATTCCAGTGTACCAGTTTATTGGAATTTTTTGTGATCAGGTGGTTTATGATTATGCGACGCATACACACAGAGCACAATGGTTGGACTCACAAGTCAAGTTATGCAAGGACACATTTCCACTTTGTCATATCATTTCAGTTGTTGACTTCACTGGGAACTACACACTACAACCACAAAATGAGGTGCAATCACAATACTACAACTCCGTGCAGGTTGCTATATTTGTACATATAGCATTCATTCATGCAAATGATAGTACATAGGAAAATAGGAAAGTATTGAGGGAGTATCACTTTTACATCAGTGATCATCGCACACATTCTAGAGAGTTTGTTCAAGGTTGCTTTCATATGTTCTATGCCGATCTGGATAGCAAGCGCATACAATTTAGTCAACATATCATATGGTCAGATAATTGTACATCACAATTTAAGAACACCAAAATGTTTTACTAGTTGATCAGGATGCATAGGATTAGTGGTGTTCAACATATGTGGAACTTCTCAGAGGTCGGGCATGGAAAGGGGGAGCATGATGGAGCAGGTGCATGTATCAAAAGAGCCCTAGCATGAGAAGAGTTAAAGTACACAAACAATGTAAAGTTGACAGATGCAAGATCAATTGTCCAGTGGTGCAATGGTTCAATGGGTCTAGGTAGTGAAGGTAATTCTTTAGTTCATAGATTTATTCATTTAGTAGATGATACTAACATTGAAAAATATGAGGATTGTTGAACACTAATAGGATCGAGCGAGTTACACTCTTTTAGAAGCTCCAGTGCAGGTACATGGACTATCCATACAAGCAAGATGGCATGCTTTTGTTATGCATGTACACTTTAATCATGGAATGATTGTGAGTCAATAGAGTGGGTTGATGAATGGTCTGTAAGAATTCTAACCCCACTTGACACTTATCAACTCCCGATGGCTCTACAAATCATGAAGATGCAATCATCCATTGAATTTGATCATGTATCAGACCTACTAGAACCAGGTAATATATCTTACTTACAAGTTTTATTATGTTGCTTAGTAAATAAATCTAACAAGATGAACATATCAATGTAGGGCATGTTTATGCGGTGATTGCATATGAAGACAACTAAGAGGGTACACATTATTACCTGTGTCATTCTATCGAGGTCAAAAAGAATATGGAGTCCCCAGTTATAGACAAAGAAAACATAGAATATCCTACAAGTTCGGTGGTTGTTACTGGAACATGGCTTCGAAGGTATCCAGTTAAGAATGTTGCAGTTTGGTTATTTGAGGACTTCGACATGCATCAAAAAATTCTTCACTATTTGAACCTTGTCGTCGCCACCAATGTTCATTTGATCAAATATAAGGGTAGACCTACAAACAAGAACTTGTGGAAAGTGCGTGAGTCTGACCATGAGGCAATAATCAACACAATAAAGACTAGAGCAAACCCAAATGGTTCCCTGGATTGATTTGTAAGTATGCACATTGAATTTGTAAAGCCATTTTATTGATCACTCTTTTGGACCAACACCTTGCAATAAGGCTTTTTCACAATTATTGTTTGATGTCATATGCATTTACAACTGCCATTGATCCTTTTTTGATTGTGACTATAGGTAATACTGAAGTTTGTCAAAGTATATAAGACAAGAACAACATCGGTTGCTAGTGCAAGTGTTCATTGGTATGAGAAACATCGGTTACTGGTGCATTTTCTGGTTGTCAATCTTCTCTTTCTTTTCCATCTCCTAGATTTATTGGATTCTTATATGCTACACATTTTATGTTAAGCCTCTCAGTGATATATTTGAAATTTATACGTAGGGTCATCGAGAGATGATAAAGTAGTGAAGGGGCACATCACCATTGTAGGACCTTCAATCGACCTCCTTATCTAGCATGCATGAAGGTGATAGTAGGTCTCGTCAGCTGTATGACTGACATTATTTAGTTATTGCTCTTTTAATGATTTTTATGTGAGTCTATGTCTAAGATTGAGAGGCTTTTGTAGGTTTTTTGTGGACCAAATTCCTATGATACTACACAACCACAGAGAGGCTACTACCCATGTGTTTCGTAGGGAGTAGGGGATGTACATTTTTTGATACATTTTGGAATGCAAATAGTTGGGCCAACTAAGGTGGAATTGAAAAATGAAACTGGGCAGCAACTCCTTTTGTCCTTTTCTCAAGTACAATATATTTCATGATTTGTGTTGGAAATGGGAGGATTATTTCCCTGCATGTATTGCTACAAGTATTAAAAAATGGGAAAATTATCAAGATGTTCTTCCATTACTATTGTAATATTTGTCATTGACTTACTGTATTTTTTGATATATTAAAATCATGAGAAATTAATACATGCAAATGTGTATATTCCTTAATATATGCCTCAATTAAATGTAGTTGAAAGTTGCAAAGTGGTGCAACTTTCGTTCTGTAGCTCGTGTGACCAAACAGATTGTTCCAACGCATCTAGGTGGGTACCTTTATGCTAGACACGGTCCTCTTTTGCACCCAAACACGCAGAATCACTCTGAGCTACGTTCAACCGGATCGATCCCTTAAGGGTCCAAAGTGCAAAATGGCTGCAAACTTCAACATGCCATTACTCGGACATCGTGATGCTTAGAAAATTTCATCTAATCCTATGGGATCATGTTGGGCCCCTCTACAATAACCTTTCTTGGTTTTCGCTATCTTGGAGGCTTTTTCCTATGGTGGTGAATTTTCACTCGAGGAAAAAGTTGTCAAATGCAAGTAGTTAAAAGTTGCAAAGTAGTGCAACTTTCGTTCTGCAGCTCGTTTGACAAAACAAATTGTTCCAACATGTCTATGTGGGTACATTTACACTAGGCATGGTCCTCTTTTGGACCTAAACACGCGGAATCACTCTGAGCTACATTCAACCGGATCGATCCCTTAAGGGTCCAAAGTGCAAAATGGCTGTGAAATTCAACACGATATTACTTAGACACTATGATGCTTAGAAACTTCTTGTCTGATCCTAGAGGATCATGTTGGGCCCATCTACAATAACCTCTCTCAATTTTCTCTATCTTGAAGGCATTTTCCTGTGCTGGAAAATTTTCACTCGGGGAAAAAGTTGTCAAATGCAAGTAGTAAAAAGTTGCAAAGTGGTGCAAATTTCGTTCTGCAGCTCATGTGACCAAATGGACTGTTCCAACACATTTGAGTGGGTAATTTTATGCTAGGCATGGTCCTCTTTCACACCCAAACACACAGAATCGCTCCGAGCTACGTTCAACCAGATCGATCCCTTAAGGGTCCAAAGTGCAAAATGGCTGTGAACTTCAACATGTTATTAGTTAGACACCGTGATGCTTAGAAACTTCTCGTCTAATCCTATGGGATCATGTTGGGCTCCTCTACAATAACCTTGCTTGGTTTTTTCTATCTCAGAGGCTTTTTCTTATGGTGGTGAATTTTCACTCGAGGAAAAAGTTGTCAAATGCAAGTAGTTGAAAGTTGCAAAGTGGTGCAACTTTCGTTCTGCAGCTTATGTGACCAAAACAAAAATTCCAACACATCCAGGTGGGTACGTTTACACTAGGCATGGTCCTCTTTTGCACCTAAACACGCGGAATCGCTTTGAGCTACATTCAACCGAATCGATCCCTTAAGGGTCCAAAGTGCAAAATGGGTGGGAAATTCAACATGTTATTACTCAGACACCGTGATGCCTAGAAACTTCTCGTCTAATCCTACAAGATCACATTGGGCCCATCTACAATAACCTCTCTCGATTTTCGCTATCTCGAAGGAATTTTCCTGTGTTGGCGAATTTTCACTCGGGGAAAAAGTTGTCAAATGCAAGTAGTTGAAAGTTGCAAAGTGGTGCCTCATCTCATCTCTCTTAGTTGACCAAAAATTCATTTGCTCGTTCATTTCTCGTACATGAGTTAAAATTGACTTCAATGATTCAGAAATCCCTCTCCTATAAGGGTGGCTTTCGACATGCTTGGTTAATCTTGCAATTAATTGTTGAATGTCTCTTTTATTGTTTTCAATTTGATTTTGAATATTTTCTTGTGTTCCTTGAGGATGCCTATGAATTGATGGAGGGGTTTTGGGTTGTTCTTCTATAGGAGGCTCTTGATGAGGGGGTGATTGTGAATTCTCAATGTTTTGAGGTGGAGATTCATTCCTTGAGAATTAGAACAAAGTTTTATTAGAAAAATCTATTTAAAGTTGCATTCCAAATCAAATTCAAAATAAATAGAATAAAAATGCACACCTCTTTGCAATCTTTGACCTCTCTGACATGTTGGTGGCATTCTCATGGAAAATGGAAAGCTAAGGATGCAAAGAATGGAGGAGATTTGGTGAGTACAAGTTGCCGACCTGAAATCTTCCTTCTCAAGCTGTGGGTTGAAGACAAAATGAGGGTTCCAAACCCGACTTTTGCATTTTATGTCTAGAAAGACATTTGGCGCACGCCAAATTTGGTGTGCACCAAATGTCTTTTTGGTTTTAGACATTTGGCGTGCGCCAAAGGCCTTATTTCAAGGTTTTTTTGATCGTTTTTTCAATTTGGCACCTAAATTGTTTAACAGATTGGTGCACTTACCCATGTTAAATAACTTCTATATAGAAACCACTATACACAAATACATGTTAACAAGGAGATCCTCCACCTTGATCTTCCAAAGATTAGATTTTTTTCTATCAAACTTCTCCATATTTACTATATAATTTATTTCCATATATTTTCCTAAAACACAAGATCAACTACAAATTTCCCACTCAAGTAGGATTAATATAAAAATAAGCCTACACATCCATATATCTAACAATATAGCAAATATATGATACTAACTAAAATAAAATATGGACTAGATCCTACTTGATCTAATGAATATAATATTATACTTATTTAATCTAGGTAAATTCAATAGAGTTTTGGCATATAAAAAACACTTGGAAAGAACAAAAATAGAGGAGTAAAAGAATAGAGAAAGAAAACATAAGTTACACTAGATTCACTCTAGGAAAACTACCAAAACAAAAAAATTCAAATACAAAGGAATTATAGTAACATAACTATATAGAAAACATAAATTATTTATAGGTTGTATTTTTTCCTTTGTATATTTAGAAAAGAGTATGAAGGTCTTTATGTTTCAATTAAGCCTACTTTCTAAATATAGAGGAATTGTAGTATCATAACTCTACATAAAACCACCACCCTATGACATGTATATATAGGTTGAGGATACCCAAAATTACTAAAATTTTACCTTAAGGATATATGTATATTACTTTCCAATCACTATAGGATAAGGAATTGAAAGTATTAAGGGTATACCATGATATATGGGTAACGCTAGCCTTTACTTACACATATGGCCATCAATATTCAAACCTGAGAAAGAAGATATTAGTGAGCTACCAATCCAGAGCCAATTGTACAAACTCTCTCTATGGTTTTTGTTAGAGGATATAAAATCATTGATAATGCTATTAGAAAATTTTGTTCTTAATAGAGACTACTTATAGGATATAAGTAACCACTTTTTAAAAGAAAATTGTGTCAAGATTAGGCAAGTGATCAATATTTGTTCCTCGATGTGTTCCTAGACTTAAGAGTTATATTTTTAGCCCTACCTTTTATATGTTTCTCTCATAGAGGGATATGACACAGTGAAAACATGAGATATCATCAAACATATAGAAATAAACACATCTATTAAAATTAAATGGGTATAGAGAGTGAAAATTAAGAAAATTCTAGAAATTGCACTGGCTTATATTTAGGAAATGCCCAAAAATAAGAAAGGAGGTCTCTTGTGACATCACAATACACCCCTAAAATTCAAAATTTTGTGGACCCTATCATTTTATCATTTTTGTAAAGATGTGAGAGTAGTTTATTATTATTATTTTTTTGAATGTTATAATTTATTTGCCTAAAAGTAATTTGTCGAAGTCAGAAGTGATATAAAAACCTTCAAGGTCTTTTTTTTATTTAATTCATTAGGTTTTACTTTACAAAATTCAAACCTTTTAAATTCCCAAAACCTTTTCAAGTTCAAAGTTGTAAGTTGTATCAATTCTCTAAAGTTTTAAGTATCAAATTGCAAACCCATTCAAATTTCTAAAGTTGGTAGGTGGACATTAATATCATTTGAGACAATTCATTTTTCCACTTTTAAATTATTTGACCTATAAATCAATCTATATTTTCAATGTTATAGTTCTCATATATAAATTTAAAAGTATTCAAAGGTAGTTCTCTACATATAACATGATTTTCCCAATTTTAATGTTTTTTTGTTTAGAAAACCTAGGGTTTCTACAACTCTACAGTAGTTGGCATCTCCCTTGTCAAATTTGATATGTTCATGTCATTTCCAATTTAGTGTTTCAGTTAGTTTTTATAAGAAACTTGTGCCCTAATTTTGGGGGGGTTAAAAACTTTCTCTATATATCAATTATTTTGACTAAAAATCCCTTTGAGACCTTTAGAAAATCATAAATTACAAAAATTGATTAAAAATACTTAGGAATTTTAGTGTTTTTGGAATTTCTAGAAGTAAAATCATCTTTTTAGTTTATATTTTTTTGCTAATTGTGACCCGATTCCGAGGACTAACTTGTAGTTAGGAAGACTGATATTCTTTACATTTTCTAGATTTTATGCAAACTATAATGGGGTGAGAAGTGATAAAATTTAGTGTGGTTAGACCAAGAGTCTTTGTAGTTTGTAGTTTTTATGTTAACTATAAGTGAGTGCCACATGATGATTTACAATAGAGAAAGTTGAATCATTGTTGTAATTTATAGTCCAAATGGTGAATATTCATTGTTGTTTGTAGTCTAGAATACCAAATTTACTTACATTTTATATTTTTTCATTATTGCAATTGGGTTCCAAGCCACATAATGCAACCTACAAATTAGAGTCCAAGTCTAAAATACAATAAAACACCAAAATACTTATTTTAAAATTTTCAACTCCTAGAATTGGAATTTTAGGAATTGAAACATTAGAAATTAAAAAATTTATGTAATTTGAGTTTAATTATGTATATTTGAATTTAATTGTACAAAATTGATTCTACATTCTACAAATACTTTAAAGGGACTAAAATTAATTATTTTAAATAAATATAATGTGTCATTGTTAATAAATATAAAATATGGGTATAAAAGGGGAAAATGTGAACTACAAAATAAAAGAAGTAACTAGGGCCATGTTGTCGAAAGCATAGATACATGATGGTCTTATTTTTTAAGGGGATCTTCATAAGGGAAGAACATTCAAGTGGTAAGTGTGCACAAGTATTTGACATGCATATACACATCAAATTTTGAATGATATGTATTGAAAAATAAAATGTGAAAAGACAAGTCAAAGTGGCCCTACACATTCTAAAGTATTTCATCATTTTGTGATTTTAGAAGGAATGAATGTTGATATTCCTATCTAAATACTCCTATTTATATAAAAATATAACATATTATAAAGAATTAGAGATATTGGAAACCCATGGAAACTCAATTATAAATATAATATACCAAATTTTACTCTTTTCTTGGCTTTTCATGTTTCCAAGCCCTATGTAGTGTCAAAAATTGCATACCCTTGTAATTTAACCTACATTTTTATATACACTTAAGTGTCCATTCCCCTAGTATTTGTGTAGACTCATCTTAGCCCTTGCATCAACCTTTTACCCCTCAGGATGCTCAAGACCCCCTATTTCAACAACTACCTTTGTGTGTTAGTTTTGTATTAACCTTGTGTTTTCCTCATCTCGCACCATTTTTTAGCTTGATTTGTCTAAACACTAGCCTATTGCATGGACATACATGTGTTTTTCTAGTGTATCATGACATTTTAATGTTCAAAAAATTATTTCAAGCGTCTTGCCACTTGTCACCTACCTTGGTCAATGGAAATGACTCGAGATGCCTTGTAACAACTCGTGAATCTCTTTTTCCCTCCTCTTCTCTCTTTTAAGTCTATGTGTTCACTTCATTTTCTCACTCTCTCTCTAAGTCCTCTCTCTTTCTCTCAAGCTTGCACAACTCTCTATAGCTTTCTACAATAATCCCGATCTCTCACAATATTCTCTACAACTATCTTGTCTCTCATAGATCTCTCTTTCTTTCTCTCTCTCTCTCATTGGCTTCCTCAAGCCTTGAAGGTATATCTATTTGTCTTATTCCTTTGAGAATCTTGTGGTTTATCACATCCCTTGTTTATAGATTTTCTATCTTGTTTATTTATCCTTCTATTTATCTATCTATTTGGTTGTCTATGGAGGTAGAAACACCAAAATGAGGGTTTGATTGAGGCAGGCCCCAAAAAATCCCCAACGTTTTCCTTGGTCTTGTGTGTGCAAGTGTTGGAGATATTTATTTGTTGGATGCTTAATTGCTTGATTTTTTGTAATTTCTTTTTTTCTCTTCCTTTGTTTTATCATTTACATTTTACTTAATGTATATTTCATTTAGTTTTCTTTATTTCAGAACTGTTATTTCTTGTTATTTTCCCACAGTTCAAGAGATCCTAGTAATTAGGATTTTTAGTAGTCACTTAAGCTATTTTTTGTGATAGTCTTAATTTTTGGTCTATACAAGATGCCAACATACTGCAAGGACGTCCATGTGTCATGTTGTTGTCCTTGGCCGAGAGCTTGTTATCCTAAAAAAAACCTCTATGACTTACTCTTTCTATTTTTGTAACTCTCATCATTTTATCCTCTCACCTGAGCTCTGTTCCTTGAGGTAGTTGAGGACCATTTTCTCCTTTTAGACTCTTCTTTTCTTGAAACTCAAGGGTAGAAAATATCCTTCTCTACATTTTGGTGAACCTAATGTGAACACACTCTTGATACAAAAGAGGACAAACCCAATATTTGTCCTTCTAAGAAAAAATTTAGGGTGTTGTCTCGAACCCCTCTCTATGCTATCAAAGTGAAGATAACACATCATCCTTCGATTGAATTGTTTATATATTATTATTTTATATTTAGCTTATTACTTTCAAAATGTATTTACTATCTTCTTTTATTAGTTAAATATCTAATTTTATTCAAAGTTTTTATGGTGTTCCATTTCATGCATGTGATGGTGACTTGGTTTTGCCTATATCACTTTATATCTTTGATCCTTCTCATGAAATTCCTCTTTTTTTAGAGGATTTTTAATAGGAAGAAGATGAAATCATTGATACTTTTCTTAATTTTACTCTACCTTCTCTTCATTCCAATGCACTCTCTTCTAGAGATGATGCATTAGTGAATGATGAATCTCCTCTCACATTGGATCCTCCAAGGATAGATGTTGAGCATATTTCTTCAAATATTTCCTCTACAAGTCATAATGAAATCATAGTCTCTACTGCTCCTTAAGCCTAAGAGACCGATCATTTATGTGACTTCAGCTAGTCCTCCTACAAGGATTTGTTTTATTTGTGGGGTTCCTATTGAAAGTGAAACACTAGATCTTTACATGAAATTCATGCAATCTAAGGCTCCCTCTTATAAATTTGTAGCCAATACTTATAAAACTAGAAATAATGAGCATAATCTTAATCAACCTACTTCTTTGCCACCTTCTCAACAAAGCCTTCCTCAAACACCTAGACCTACAACTAAGCGATTGAGTGAATATGATCTTGTCAAGCAACTTCGTGTTACTCCTGCCAAGATATCACTTTGTGATTTTCCTCAAACTACTCTAAATTACCAAGGTATGCTTCAAGAATCCTTCCAAATATTATCTTTCCTTTTTTCACTAGGCTGACTGGTGTTAATGCATTGATAGATCATATTCATGTGGACTCATTAAATATTACATTCCATTCGCATGAACTCCCACCTTTGAAAGTGTTGAAGCAATAAAATCCTTTGATGATAATAGTTAACATTAATAATATCGACATTAGGCATGCTCTCATTTATACCAATTTTACACTCAATGTATGTAGTGTTGATGTGTTGGCTAAAATTAAAATTGATCCAGCCTTTCTTTCTTCTTCTTCCTTATATCTTCATGGGTTTGACAAGCCTTAGGCATGATATTCTTACCTTTAAGGTTGGGACCCATTTCCATACCCACCTTGGTATATGTTATACCATGAAATTACAATATAATATTCTCTTGGGTAGACCGTGGGTTCAAGCTATGGGTGCAGTCCCATCTACCTTGCATAAATCCATGAAGTTCATTCATAATAATCAAGTAGTCACAATCAAGGTGAAGAAATCTTGCAATATGAACTTAAATAAGTGAATTCAAATGTGAAATATGTAGATTAACCTTTAGCCTTAGTGTGAAGAAAGAATGAGAGAGAGATAGAGGAATCATAACACATGCAACAACAGATTTACATGGAGAACCCCCAAAGGGAAAAAAATCCACCACCGAAAGAGAGGCAAGTATATTACTAATAATCTGAGATATTACATGCAGCAATAGACTTCTATTATCAATCTCTATAAAATCCGGAAACACCCTATTACCTTGCAAACCTGCAAAACTTAATTAAATAACTCTAGCTCAAGGCCCCAATCTAAAGAGATTTGTGAGGATGAAAACCACCATGGTTTTACCAAACAAAAGGCAGAAATACCACCTAGAAAAAACCCACGCCTCCCTCCTTGAAATGGTCAAAAAATACCAAAAATAGCCTCTTTCAGATTCTCTTGCAGCTGTCATAAGACATCTCTCATGCATGGGCTCCTGGGGTCTAAAAATAACATATTCTGTCATAGGGAATTTGTCATACTGTCATAGCACCTTAGGAAAATTGTCATATACCTGTCATAGATTCTCTTACAACACCCTATTTTGACCCAACAACCTTATTTTAGAAGATTCCAAAGTAGGATGCCTAGCTATTTTGTCCTTTTTCGAAAAGGACAAACGGTAACGGTAACGCTACATTTACATTGTCTCTTTCACCACCATTGGTCAAACGGTTTCACCTCTTATAGGTAAATGTACAAAACACTTTAGGAAAATAATTAATTAAAGGATTTAAAAGGTTGATGGCACCTAAATCCTAGTATTCTCCCACTTGACATCATACATTGTAAATTACACCCATAGAGATAAAATTACATAGAATCAAACATAATGATCAAGGTCCATCGCCTTCCTACACCAAGAAAACTTATCTATGGTGACTGGATTCGTAAGATAATCTACAACATTATCCAAAGTGTCAACTTTTTCAATCAATACCTATCCATTCTCAACCATTTCTCGCACAAAGTGATACTCAACATCAACATGCTTAGTACGAGCATGATACATAGGATTTTTAGCCAAACATATGACACTCTAACTATCACATTTGATCCTCACTATCCTACAATCAAAACCAATATCATTACCAAGTCTTTGTAACCAAACTGCCTCCTTAGAAGCATGTGTAGAAGCCATATACTCTGCTTCATTGGTAGATAAAACAACTGTAGGTTTTCTTTTACTCATCCAACTCATTGCACCTCCAATCAAAGTAAACACATAGCCACTAGTGGACCTTCAGCTATCCAAGTCACATCCCCAATCCACATCAACAAAACCATGTATGCCCAATGACTTATCAAAATTATTAGTACCATGATAAACCAAACAATAATCATAAGTGCCTTGCAAATATCTAAATACCCTTTTAACAAAAGTCCAATTTTCTTTACTAGGGTTAGACATAAACCTGCTTAGAACTCCCACAACTTGGGCTATATCTGGTATAGTACAAACCATTGCATACATTAAACTACTGACAACACTAGCATAAGGAACTTTAGACATTTCATCAATATCATCATCTGATTTAGGACACATGTGTAAACTTAACTTAGTACCCACAAGAAATGGAATATTTACTGGTTTATAGTCCTACATATTAAACCTCTACAAAATGGTGTTAACATACTTACTCTAACTTAACCAAAGCTTTATGTGAACCCAATCCCTAATGATTTCCATCCCAATAATATATTTAGCAGCCCATAAATCTTTCATATCAAATGTGCCAGAAAGTTGAGTTTTAAGTTCCTAATCATTGCCTTACTATTACCAATGAACAACATATCATCCACATATAAGACAATGATCAGTATTTGATCATCAATAACTTTAAAATAAACATAATGGTCCTCTTCACTTCTAACAAAACCCAACTTTAATGCAAAGGCATCAAACTTCTGGTACCACATGTCCTAGGTGACTGTTTCAAACCATATAGAGACCGTTTTAACCTGCAAACCTAGTGTTCTTTTCCTTTCACAACAAAACCTTTAGGATGTTGCATGTAAATTTCTTCCTCAAGATCCCCATGCAAGAAATAAATTTTAACATCCATTTGTTCTATTTCTAAATCATAAGTAGCAGAAATGGATAAAATGAATCTAATAGAAGTTAAACTAGCAACATGAGAGAATATTTTACCAAATCATTGCCTTACTATTACCAATGAACAACATATCATCCACATATAAGGCAATGATCAGTATTTGATCATCAATAACTTTAAAATAAACATAATGATCCTCTTCACTTATAACAAAACCCAACTTTAATGCAAAGGCATCAAACTTCTGGTACCACATGTCCTAGGTGACTGTTTTAAACCATATAGAGACTGTTTTAATTTGCAAACCTAGTGTTCTTTTCCTTTCACAACAAAACCTTCAGGATGTTGCATGTAAATTTCTTCCTCAAGATCCCCATGCAAGAAATAATTTTAACATCCATTTGTTCTATTTCTAAATCATAAGTAGCAGCAATGGATAAAATGAATCTAATAGAAGTTAACTTAGCAACATGAGAGAATATTTCACCAAATCATTGCCTTACTATTACCAATGAACAATATATCATCCACATATAAGACAATGATCAGTATTTGATCATCAATAACTTTAAAATAAACATAATGATCCTCGTCACTTCTAACAAAACCCAACTTTAATGCAAAGGCATCAAACTTCTGGTACCACATGTCCTAGGTGACTGTTTTAACCTGCAAACCTAGTGTTCTTTTCCTTTCACAACAAAAACTTCAGGATGTCACATGTAAATTTCTTCCTCAAGATCCCCATGCAAGAAATAAATTTTAACATCCATTTGTTCTATTTCTAAATCATAAGTAGCATCAATGGATAAAATGAATCTAATAGAAGTTAACTTAGCAACATGAGAGAATATTTCACCAAAATCAACTCCCTCTCTTTAGGAGTAGCCCTTGGCCACTAATCTGGCCGTGTACCGTTCCAACTTACCATTTCCACCAAACTTCTTTTTATATATCCACTTACAACCAATGGCCTTTTTTCCTTTGGGAAAACTAACAACATCCCATGTGTCACATTTTTCCAAAGACATCATCTCATCCTCCATGGCTTGCATCGAAGACTAACATTCTTCTGAAGATGGAGCCTCCCTGAAAGATCTAGGTTCATCATCAGTACATAACAAAGAAAATTTACAATGAAAATCAGGTGGGCTATACTTGTCAACTAGATTTCATTGTCTTGTGGACCTTCTCAAAGGTGGAGTAAGAGGTTCCTCCTCACGTTCATCCTCATTGTTTTCAACTTCTTTTGTTATAACAGATTCTTCAGAACTCTCTTCTTCTTCTCCATCTTCTTGTTCGTCTCTCTGTTCTTCCACATGTGCATCTTCTTGCTTAGTTTCAAAATGCATTATCTTTGACTTTTCCTTTGGTTGCTCATCTTCAAAGTTAGCTCTAAATTCCTTGAAAATTACATCTCTAGTAAGTATTGATTCATCTTTCATGTTAGTGGATTCCAAAGTTTATAACCTTTAACATTTTCACCATAATCTACAAAGATGTATTTCTGAGATTTGGGATCCAATTTAGACCGCTTCTCTTTAGGCACATGAACAAAAGCCTCACAACCAAAGACCCTTAAATGTGAAACTGAAGGCTTTTTACCCAACCAAATTTCATAAGGTGTTTTATGAACAAGAGCTTTACAAGAAAATCTATTGATTAAATAACAAGCAATACCAACAACTTTTTCCCAAAAGCATTTATCTAACTTAACACTACTTAACATGCTCCTAGCTCTTTCCATTAATGTACGGTTCATTCTTTCTGCTACCCCATTTTTTTGTGGTGTGTAAGGTGTAATATTTTGCCTAACAATTCCTACATGTTTACAAAACTCATCAAATTCCTTAGAACAATATTCACCCCCATTGTCAGATCTCAATACTTTTATATTATAATCTGTTTTGTTTCAATCAATGCCTTAAATTCCTTAAATTTGGTGAAAAATTCAGATTTTGTATGCATAGAATAAATCCAAGTATATCTTGAGTAATCATCAATGAATGAAACATAATAACAATATCTACCCAAAGAATCTGTATCCACTAGACCACACACATCTGAATGAATTAGTTCTAACAATCCATTAGCTTTATTAGATCCTTTAGGAAATGATGACCTATTTTGTTTACCAAACACACAATCCTCATAGAAATAATTTTTACCAACAGAATAATTATAAATACTGTGAACCCTTATTTTATACCTGCACAAAAGCAACAAACAAACATAATATTAGATCATATGCAAGCTAAAACAAATATTCCCCATGAAATCCATTTGCTAATACTCAAACTAGGAAAATGAAGAACAAAATATAGAAATGAAAGTAAATCCTAATTAAGCAAGTAAACTCATGATTCCATGGGGGAGTTGGTGCCAATTGATGTGTCGAAATCAGCCCTTTCCCAACTCCTTTGTAAACTTTGATGATTTGATCCACTTGATGGTTGAATTCTTGCATAACCTAGCTAAGAACTTCATAAAAAGAGATGAGAATGGCTATGCTTGAAGATGGATTTGAGTATAATAAGTTTACTCAAATTGTGGATGTTAGAATGACAGGAAGAGTCTCTCATTTATAGATTTCCAAAATGGAAGAGAGAGTGAAAATAACCAATGTGGGATCATTCAACATCCAATGGCCCAGTGCCACTTGTCAAGATGTGAATGGTTGAAGAATGAGCACATTTTGGTCAATGTGCATGATAAATGCTATGAGATTCAAATTTGAAATTTGAATGTGGCATGTTGGAAGGAGAAAGAAATGGAGTTAATGTCACTTGTCTCAATGCACAAGGACATGTAAGAAGAGTGAATACCTTGTTGGGTGTACAAGTCCACTTGCACTTTTGAATTCAAATTTGAAGGAATATTCCTCCTTTATTCCATGTTGAGAGAAAATAGGTAATTTAATAAATCAAAGTAATTGATTTATTGTGCAAGTTGCATTCTCTAGAGGAATGGAGTGATTATGATTAGCATTAATCATGATTTGATTAATTAAGAGGGGGAATTAGCTGATTTGACCATTTTGACTTAGATTTTAGGATTTAAATAAATCAAAATGAGAGGAATAATGATTTTAGACTTAATTAAATAAAGTTTGATTTATTTAATTAAAGAGAATGGTGTTGGATTTAAACCAAATAAAGATTTATTTAATTTAAATGAGATGACTTTACGGATTAATTCAATAAAATGATTTATTTAATTAAAAGGGATTTTTAGGGTTAATTAAATTAAATTGATTAATTTAATCAACAGGGGGAGAAAGACCTCATTAAATAAATAATGATTTATATAAATAAGAGATAGAAGGTGATGATAAGCTGAGAGTGAGATTCAGGAAAAAACGATGTTAGTAAACCAGGATCAGGTGCAATTATATTTTCCATGTCTACAAGTATCGTCTACTATTTTCTTATCAAGTATGTTCCTAAGACCTTTTTCACCAATGTGACCCAATCTATGGTGCCACAACATACATATACTTCTAGTGCTAGTTACAAAGGAGGGGCTACAAAAAGTAGATGCATGTAGAGTAAAAAAATTCCCTATCTGAGATCCTTTAGCAACCACCAAACTTCCCATTACCATCCTGCAACTAGACTTGTCAAATGTAACATGCATTATAGTATCGTTCAGGTTGGAAATCGAAATTAAACTTTTTGTAAGTCCTGGAATATGAAAAACATCATCAAGTATTTTAATGCTCCCATCACTAAAACACAACTTTAACTTTCCTTTACCGATAATATTTTGTGAGCTATCATCACCCATCAAGACCTCTCCTCCATCATATTCTTTGTATGTAGAAAACCACTCCTTATGAGGAGTCATATGGAAGGAAGCACCTGAATCAATAAGCCAAGCATCATTATAAACTGTGTTAGTTGAAATAATCAAAGCATTAGAATCACCATTATCAGAAGACTTCTCTGTGGAGGAATCTACATTATTTTTCTTGTTTCTACATTCCTTCTTCACATGTCCTTTTTTACCATAGTTCCAACACTTCACTCTACTCTTTCTAGGGGTCTTAGATAGTCCTTTAGACTTATCCTTCTTCTTATCCCCTTTAGGCCCTTTTTCCTTGGACCTACCTCGCACATGCAAGGCATCTTGGGAGCCAATATGCATGGAATTTCTCCTCATCTCCTCTAAAACAAGTATGGGAATAATATTATCCATCTTAGGTTCTGCACCACCACTTGTTATAGCAGTAATTAAATTTTCCCAAGATTCTAGCAAAGAGAAAATCAATAAAATGCATTTATCCTCATCTTCTATTTTAACATCAATAGATGCAAGCTGACTTATAATAAAATTAAAAGAATTCAAATGTTCAGCAATAGAATCACCATCCTTCATCTTTAATGAATATAAACACCTTTTGAGATACAACTTGTTAGAAAAACTCTTAGTTTTTAGATTTCACCTATCTTCCTCCAAAAGTTGTATGTTGTATCTTTTGAAGAGACATTCAGGAGGACAGAGTTAGTGGGACACAACTGAATGGTACCTCGAGCCTTTTTGTCTAACTTCTTCCAATTTTCATCCAACAAGGTTGAAGTAGATGGCTTCGTATCAGTTGAAACTGGTAACCATTGATCTCTCTCCTCACGGAGATCTTCCACTTTCAACTTCTACATCTCATAACCAATACCATTGAACTTCTCAATATATTTATGAGAGGTGGAGGCCATGGTATACAATCTTTCACAAATCTGCAAAACCCACAACACAAAAGCTCCCACTGCAACAAAAAACCTTAAACACTTAAAAGGAAATTGTCCCTTCCTTAACAGAACCGTTAGCTCTGATACCAAATATTGATTATCAAGGTGAAGAAAGCTTGAAATATGAACTTAAATAAGTGAATGAAAAATTGAAATATGTAGATTAACCTTTAGCCTTAGTGTGAAGAAAGAATGAGAGAGAGAGATAGAAGAATCATAAGACATGCAACAACAGATTTATGTGGAGAACCCCCGAAGGGAAAAAACTCCACCACCGAAAGAGAGGCAAGTATATTACTAATAATCTGAAATATTACATGCAGCAATATAATTCTCTTATCAATCTCTGTAAAATCCGGCAGCACCCTATTACCCTACAAACCTGCAAAACTAAATTAAATAGCTATAGCTCAAGGCCCTAATTTAAAGAGATTTGTGAGGATGAAAACCACCATGGTTTCACCAAACAATAGGCAACAATAACACCTAGAGAAAACCCATGCCTCCCTCCTTGAAATGGTCAAAAATTTACCAAAAATAGCCTCTTATAGATGCTCTTATAGTTGTCATAAGGCATCTCTCATGCATGGGCTCTTGGGGTCTAAAAATAGCATATTTTGTCATAGGGAATCTGTCATACTGTCATAGAATCTTATGAAAACTATCATACATGTCATAGATGCTCTTCAAACACCCTATTTTGACCCAACAACCTCATTCTAGAAGACTCCAAAGTGGGACACCTAGCTATTTTGTCCTTTTCCAAAAGGACAAATAGTAACGGTAACACTACATTTACATTATCTCTTTCACCACCGTTGGTCAAACGGTTTCACCACTTATGGGTAAATGTACAAAACAATTTAGGAGAATAATTAATTAAAGGATTTACAAGGTTGATGGCACCTAAGTGCTAACACTGATGATATACACTTACGCGAGATGACAACTACTGGTCAAACTTTGATTGCACCTACTCTTAAAAATATTACCCTTCATTATTTTTAATGCATTGACATCTACTCCAGAGGTATCTATCACAAAGAATAATCTTGAGACAAATGTCCCTAAAGATAATCCTCTTGAAGTAGTAAATACTCATTCTACTCCTACTTCTCCTAAACTAAATGCATGTCTTGGTGATGATTGGGGTTCCTTGGACTTTACAAAATCCTTCATTAGAGAGTATAAAGTCAAGCCTATCCACCTTAACATCTCAAAAATATCATTCAAACCTGCTATTAAAGATTATTATTTTTTATTGTGGGATAATATGAAAACAATTGTAATATTCTTAATGTTGATCCTCCCCCTCTTCAGTAGTTGCTATCATGTTATCATTCTAGATTTAATATTCTTTCTAAGCATGGCTAAAAATGAAATGATATTGGGCACATGGAACAAGGAGTTAAGGTCCCTTTAGAATTGACACCTTTCTCTTTTACAAGAGGTTTAGGTTACAATCCTTCTCATTTATCTCCATCCCCTCCTCCATTTTCTTTTGTTCTTATGTCTTCTTATTGTGAACAGTCAAACTCCTCTTCATAAGAGAAAGGTTTGTTTCTTGCTCCTCATCCTTTATCTAAGCAAGAGCATATTTTTATGAGGCTTCTCAAATCCCACTTAATTACTCCTCCTCCTCCTACACATAATACATTTCATAAACATGATAAAAAAAATTATTATTTTTGTGCATATCATCATGTGCCTAGCCATTCCACTAGTGAATGTAAGGCCTTGGATGAAAAATTATAACTTCTTGATTCAAGTGCCATAACTCTTCCATCTTTTGATGCACCTATATTTTCTTATCATGACAAGTGATATCAAGGTTTACCTTTATCTTGTTTATTCTACCTGATAAGAATTTTCTCATGAGGTTCTTACAACTCCCTTGTATTATATCTCTACCCACTATGTGACATTCGTATATTTTCTTGCTCACTACCATTCATGGTGGTACACTATTGTGTGCAACCATACTTTCTCTATGATAGCAACACAATAGTATCTAGCATGGTTTCCCTCACCTACACACTAGGGGCAAGGATAACTTGTTTTGGGAGGTACACGTCCCTCTTTAGGGTTTCCTCTATCTTTTCTTCTCCTTAGAATGACATGTGCTGATTTTCTTAGCACACATCATTCTAAGGGGAGCTATTGTATCTGATAGGAGAGAGAGGTAAGGTGGAAGAGATATAGGAAGAGGTAGGTAGAGAGGGATAGTGAGGGGATAAAGAGAGAAGAATAGAGTGAAGAAGGCAGAGAAGTAAGGTGGGAGGTATAGAGTGAGAGGTAGGTAGTGAGAGAGAGGATGAGGGGAGTGTGAACAATGACATATTGAAGGCTAACTACACCTGATCCACATGAATTCAATGCATATTTAACCCACTAAGCATCAATCCCAATAAGATCATTCACTATAAACAAAGAAAAAGAAGCCATTAAAATTAACATTGTAAATCATGAAAGCTTGAAAAACCTCTAATCTAAGACATTGAAACTTATCCTATTGGGGGAGTGGTGTCACTTTGATGTGGAATGGCGACCCTTTCCCAATCCCTTGGATAATGAGCTTGTTTCAATTAATTTTATTGAATAAAAATGATGAAACCATCAATATATGTGTATGAAAACATGATTTAAAGCTAAATGAATATGGTGCAAGCTATTTTAACATGATTTATACTAAGATGACTCATATGGTTGTATGCAAATCTACTCTAAATGTATGAAAGCTTACAAAGATTAAAATCCTAATTAACAAATAAGCTAAATGTATGCATCTATGTTATCATGGAAGCCATTAATGGAAGCTAAATTAATATGCAAGTAAATAAAATTAAAATGATGTTAAATGTGAGTGCAAGTGAAAATGACTTTAACAACATAAGTTTGATGTTAAAATATGGATCCATTTGTCTCCAAATAGTGCTTTATTTATAGGAGAGCAAATGAAAAATGAAGGGCTAAGATTGGAAAATCTAGTCAATGGTCAAAAAGGAAAGAAGATGGAGGCATGGATCATGGATTCTCATCAAGGGTTGAAAAAGCAAGTCGGTATTTAATCAAGGGCTTATATTCATCCAAACAAACACACTTTTAACCTGTAGAAGAGGTTGCAAGTTAACTTGCACAAGAAGTTTTGAGTTAACTTGCACATGAAGTTTTGTAAGAATATTCCCTTTTTCAAATGAGTGAAGAAAAAATAATATATTCTTAGGAATATTCTCATGAGTGAGCAAATAGATATTTTGCAAATTAAAACAAATTTTAATTGTGTAGAAGGGGAATGCATATTCCATGAGAATATTCCCCTTTTGGAGGAATGTGCAAAGGAGGAATATTCCCTTGCAAGTGGAAGAATTAGTAATTTGATAATTAAAACAAAGTTTCAATTATACAAATTAGGGGAATTATATTATATTCATTAAATAATTGATTTAATGCAGATCAAATGAAAAAAAAATGGGTGAGATTGATTTGATCACAAATGAAAGGAGGATGAAACATGGATCAAGGATTCTCATCAATGGATGAGAATCAAAGATCACATGGATCAAGAAAAGAGCAAGGGCTCACAATCATGCAAACAAACACACTTTGCAACAACTTTAAAAAGTTGTTTCAAAGTTTGTTTGGAGTAATCCTTACCTTTTTTGGAGGAAAATAGGAAAATATTCCTTTGGAATATCCCCTATACAAGTGGATGAGAAGGAAATTAACAATTTAGTTAATTAAAACTAAATTTGAATGTGCAAGATGAGGAATTTGAGGATATTCATTAAATTATTAATTTATTTAGTGAAAAGGAGATGAAAATATGATATTTGATTAAATAGTTTAGGTAATTTAAGTAAATAAGAGGACTTAGGGTTAAAATTAAATAATTTGCATTATTGAATCAAATCGGATAAAATGTCAATGTGAGAGGGGGTGAATTCACCCAATAGGTCAATTAGATTAATAGGTAAAAATGAGGCAATTAATTAAATAGATAGGCTAATTTAATCAATTAAGTGAAAAGAGCATGGGTTTTAGGACGAAATGATGTTAGTTAGCCAATGTGATCCATCGAGACATTTTTAGGTGTCTACATTTTTCCCCTATTTGAAGCAATGCACTCGTTGCATTGGTTCAAAGACTGATGTTGATTTTGATGCTGATTACGATGCAAAAATGGATATTGATTATTTCTTTAAGATGTTGATAGCCAATCTAAAGTTGATTCATTGATTGGTAACATTGTTGAGGATTCACAACAATGCAAGGATAGTGTTTTCAAGATATGAACAAAACAAGGATTGATAGAGAAAGATATATCCCAATGATGAATGATTTGATAAATTGATCAAAAAATTTCGACGCTTTAATATCGATATGATTGAAATATTGTTGGTTGCCCCCTCAAGATATTGATTGAAGAATAAAGTGTTCTGATCGGGCTCATGATAGGTGAAAATTAGACTTATGCTTGAGATGCTTGAGATTTCAGGTTGCTTTGAATCAATGAGCTACAACTTTTCAAATTGTTGAGTTGAAGATGATATAGATGCCCCATTGTGCCCAGCACAAGAGGGATTGCTAGTAAAGAGGATGAAAAATAGTTCCTAGAAAGCTCACATGTTGATGTAGATAGATTTCATGATTTATAGACAGTCATCGGTTATGGGTAGCCTCATGTATATATTGATGTATCACATATATTCGAAAATTGGATAGAAATTTTAGTAAGGATAGAAGAATAGGAAGAATAAGATGGATGGATTGACCATTGATTTTGAAAGATTGATTGGTTCAAAATATCCAACAAGTCTAGTATCCACTAATAATTTATTAGAGATGGTGATGTATGATGCATGATGATGATGAATTTCTCATATCTTGGGATTGGTATTTTTTGTCATTCCTTATTGTTTGATATAACACATAGACATGACACATCAAGGTATTGATAAATAGGATGGCATTGTATCTAGTGTAATCGACTTTGACTCTGCAAACATATAGGATAGTTCTTGTTTGCATCTTGACATACAAAAACCTTTTTGGAGTGTAGTTTAGTAGTTCAAAATATATTGGACCAAAGCATACGAAATAGTCAACAATGTACTCCAAACAACTTCCCAACACACAACTATGAAAGTATGCACCAAGATTATTTTACACGAATACCCACAAGCACATCAAATGAAATACAATGATCGATGCCCCATTACTTTCTCTCTAATTAATTTTGATAGACATCATTGAGAGGTCCTCAAAATGGGTCATTAAGATAAATCATAAGAAAAGATCAAAGACAAATAGTCAATGTTATCTATATCTTTTGCCAGTTTAAATTTAGCTAAGGACATTTTTGATACTGATGTCCATTGCAAGAAGGATACATCCTAGGACATGTTGATCAAGGGTTTTTTTATGTTAGGATGATGATGAGCTTTATGATAAGCCACTGATACAAACTTCACTGACATGTTTGCCTATGACCTAGACTTTAGATTTTTGACAGTTAAGTTCTCAGTTTATGACTTGTGAAACTTGCTTTCTACTTTTTTTTCGAAAGGTTGAAGGTGATGATCAATTTCGTATGGATGAAGGTTTTACTGTGGGTGAAAGGGAAATGGGATGGATGGCTTTGGGTTTTTTGGAATATTTAAATGTTTTTGGTACTTTTGAAAAAAAATTGAGACTATTTTTTTGGTATTTTAAATTTTTTATGTGAATGTTTAGGTTTTTGATTATTTGAGGTTGTTTTTGTATTTTTCTAAGATTTTCCAAATGTTTTGGGAGTTTTTCTGACATTTTGAATGTTTAAGGCTTTTCGAATATTTGAATGTTTATGGATTTTCTAGGAATTTATGAATGTTTAGGGATTTTCTAAGTTTCTGACCAACAACATAACCTAAAAGGCTATCCTAGGGGCCTTGAGGGTTTATCAAAGATAAGCCTTGTCTATGTTATACACACAAAAGCCTCATAAATTGGCTGACTTGATTTATTGACAATGAGAGATTAACAATTGATGGAATATTAGTTTATTATGATGGACTCGTAAAGGACTAACCTAGGGTGTCTTGGGGGCACATCAATGATGGCCTTGCTTACGTTCAAGTTCAGAGACCCATAGTTCAATAAGGGAACTATTTTTTGGATCTTTGATGTTTTTTGGATGTTTTGGATTTTTCATTTACAACTTTCTCGAATGCTTTTGGGATTTTAACACAATGTTAACGAGTGTGTGGATATGTGATGATTTCAGTGATTTGTTTTGGGATTTTGTTGAAAACCAAGATAGGATTTATTGATTTGATTGATGGATTGATGATGATAACATTGTTGAGGATACACAAAAATGCAAGGATAGTCTTAAGCAACATGAGGATTGGGAAGGATATCCTAAGGTGATAATGGATTGATTGGATAAGTTTGATCAAGCTTTTGAAGCTCGATTTGGAGAAAAGTTTGTAGGAATGAGTTGATGTGACGTTGAAGTGCAAGGTAGATTCAACTGATATGGATCATTTGGATTGATGTTTGATAAAAGATAAAGCTATATCATGATGCCGATGTCATGTTATGATGTATAAGACATGGATCAAGAGTTATTTGAAAATAGGAGTGCAATAACCTACCCCCAGTGTCTAGCAATGTTTTATAGATCAATGAACACATCAAGATAGGTAATGTATATGGAAAGATTTTGACAAAGTTTTATCATGATAGATATGGGATATATGGGACTTCATAAGATAAAATGTTAAAAAATCTTGTCAAAAAATTTCAATGATTAGAGTTGAAGTATATGCCGAATCTTTATCAAGATCAAGATAAATGGGAATATCTAGATAAATCTAGATTGGATGGATGGAGGGAACATTGGATTTATCATGACAAGGATGAGATGCTTTTGTCTGAGAAGGATCATATAGACACTTGATTCTACTCATGAATCCTGTTTGCTAGTTTTCATCATAGTACTCTCCCAAAGCCCCACCGTAGTGGTTTTCACTAGAGGATTTTTATTTTTACTATTTTCTTGATTTTTTATTTTTTATTTTTTATTTATTTTTGAAGATTTTACCCTCATGTTGAACCACCTAGTGGTACTGATGTAGAGGCCACTATCATAATGTTCCAGTGATATTCTACTTGAAAAATATTATTTACTAAGATACGAGCACTTGGGTGCAATCTTGAAGAACTTTGATTTGTCTTGTGGATACCGAAATTAACTTTGTCTATGTGTGCACATTGTGATAAAGTTCCTTCAAAATCCTTATGATGAAGAGTAGTTGCCAACACACAGTCAATGCGAGAATTGGATACCATAAATGATGGTGATACACATGAAGGAATAGGAGATGGATTGGTTGATGGTTTGGAACCTTTGACTCTCCAAACTTGGGAAGATGAATGATGATGGGTGGGGATAGAGTTTTTCATGGAATTAGGACCAACCACTAGATATACTTTGTTCCTTGATTTAGAAGCTTGTTTCTATATTTGAGGACTCTTATGATGGATATATTTCTTTTTTTTATTTTTCCCCATACTTTCTTTGACTAATGGGTTTTTGGAGGGATGATTTTCTTTATTTTTTTGTGTTATTCATTTGTATTTGCTTCATCCTTTTTGCTTGACTAATTCATTTGTTTTGATTATCTTTTCCTTGCTTTGATGGGAATTCTTCATTTTACATTGGTCAAAATTTGTGTATGAGATGATGGGTGAATGCCAACTCAATATATGGCTAGTTGTAGTGTTGACAATATTTTCATCATAAGGATTCTTCATGCCCCATTTGTTGATGTTTGTTGTAGAAAAGATTTCCCCCGACATTGTGAAGGTATGATCAATACCTAATCCCTTTCCTTGATAATGTATCCTCTAATCCATAGCCACTGAATATGACTTGTCATGAACACATGATATTGCTATGGATTCCTGTTGTTTAGGAATAGGAAGTGTTTGCTCTGATTCTATGACATCATTATTTGTTGATGATGCTTCAAAACATGTTGATGTTGCTTCAAAAGATGTTGATGCTGACTCAAAAGATGTTGATGATGCACAATCCTATTCAAGAATATGAACTATTTTCTTTGATTCTATATCCTTATTTGTTGATGCTTCTTCAAAAGATATTGGTGTTGATTCAAAATATGTCGATGATGCATAATCCTATTCAAGAATATGAATTGTTTGCTATGATTTTGTGATATCCTTATCTGTTGATGCTATTTCAAAATATATTGGTGTTGATTCAAAATATGTCGATGATGCACAATCATGTTCATGAATATTAACTATTTTATCTAATTCTATGACATCGTTACCTATTGATATTGCTTCAAAAGATTTTGGTGTTGATTCAAAAGATGTTGATGATGTACACTCACTGTAAGAATCAAGAATCTCGACTGCTACTTGATCTTTTGTGAGAATATCAGGAGTGGGAGGCTCTTGTTTTAGAATAATAACGTCTATGTGTCCATTAGAAAGAAACATCTCAAGAGTGATATTGGGGACATCTTTGGAGTTTAAAATAGTTTAGAAGATGTCTCTCAGCTCTTTGTGAAACTTTGGGGATAAGGGTTCTTGATCTTGACTCGATTCAGAGTAACTTTTGTTATCCTGAAGAGCCTCTTCTTGACATGATCCTTGGGTGGATGATATATCATCAGTAAAATACTCTTCAAAACCTTTTGTGGGTATGGGTGAAATAAGGGATATTTCTTGCTTGTTTGGAACTTCTTCAACATGCCCAATCATTTAGTCATATGTGGGAAACATATCACATTCTGATATCCACTTGATTTCATTATGGTATAAAATAGTGCTAAACACTATTGGTGGGTTTGGACTTTGTTTTAAAATAGTATCTTGATATGTGTCTGACTCCTCCTATTGTGATGAATAAATATGTCCCACCATGGTATCACAAGTATTGTTTACATTTTTTGAGGTTGATGCCTTTCCTGAATCTTTTTCTTTGGTATGGTTAGGCCTAGGGTTTGTGCAAATTTTTAGATTTTCATTCCTAGATTTTTTATCGACATGAATGTCTGCTTGTTCGATAAGATATTCTATTAGATGTTTTATTCTAACACAATTTTGTGTGTTATGACCTTTGTATCGGTGAAATTCACAAAAATGATCTTTTCTATGGCTATGAGATTTGACTTGTGGCTAATAATAGTTTGAGAAATCTGGGAGTGTCATAAGATTAGACTATATCAACCTCTTCAACACATACTCCATAGGTTCCCCTAAGGAAGTGAATTTTTGTTTAGGAGCACTATTTGTTCTTTTTTGTCTACGTTGAGTGTTTGTAGCATTGATCGTTGGTTGATTGTTTGGTGGTTGTGTGTATAGTTGTTGTGTGTTCATGGGTTCGGTGTTTTCTTGTCTAGGAGTACTTAAGACCACCTTTGCATCAACAAAACCATCACTAGTAACATTTTTGTTCTTGGCCCAATAACGAGGCTTGTCATTAAAACTAGTGGATGGGTGATTGTCTCTATATACTTGTGTGTTTCCCTATGAGATTAGGGCTCTCTCAATGTTAAGGGCTCTAGGGACAAGCTCATAATAAGAGGCAATGCACTGCATTTTCAAGTGGAAGGATAGATTTGGATCTATATTTTCTATGATAATCCACACTTGTTGTTCGTCGAGAATGGTCCACTTGCTCTTACTAGCTTTTTGCCTCCATCATTTCAAGAAATTGGCGAAAGATTCTCCTTTGTTTTGTTTCAGAGTATATAACTCTTCTAAGCTTATGTGCATGCCGAGATTAAAGGAGAAGTGATCTATGAATTTTTAAATGATTTCTTGGAAATTTTTGATGCTTGGAGACAATTGAGAAAACCAATCCATGGCAAGACCTATTAAACTTCACAAAAAAAGGTGCATCAAATAGGACTCATTATAGGTGACCTTCATACACATGAGATTAAACTCTTTGATATGGTCCATAGGACTGCCTCTCCCTTTGTATTTATCAAATTTTGGGACTTCAAAACTAGAAGGGAAAGGTATCATGGCGATTGAAGGTATATGGACATAGGTTTCATGTATGGGGGTTCTTTGTCTTTCCTATCTAAAGACCTTGGATTTCTTGGGATAACGCCTGAAATTGTGATGCTATATCATATTGCATGTTTGGTGGAGGAACATTTGGTGTGATGATGGATCAGTTGTACATGGGATTTTGATATGATGATGTGTTGTATGGGGTGTATGGTGGTGTGAGGTTATGTGAAGGTGATTGAGGTGTGGATTTGTATGTTCCCAATATATTTGGATTGACGATGTTTTGTTGAGGATTATAGTATGGACCCTGTTGTTGTTGTTGTGCGAGAATTTGTTTTTATTTTGCATATTATTGAGCAAACATTTCTTATTGTTGGGCTTGTTTTTGTTGAGCTTGTTGTTGCATGACTAAGGCAGCTTTTTTGACTTGATGTTGTTGTTGCACTACTAAGGAAGCTTGTTGGACTTGTTCTTGTTGTTGTGTTGCTAAGGCTGCTTTTTATTGTTGATGTTTTTGTTGTGCTGCTAAGGTTGCTTGATGTTGTTTTTGTGCTACTAAGGATGCTTCATGTTATTTTTATGCTACTAAGGCTGCTTGATGTTTTTTTTGAGCTCTTTTTTTTTCACGACTGAGGCAACTTTTTTGGCTTGATTTTGTTGTTGCGCTACTAAGGAAGCTTGTTGGACTTGTTGTTGTTGTTATGTTGCTAAGGTTGTTTTTTTTTGTTTATTTTTTTGTTGTGTTGCTAGGGTTGCTTGATGTTGTTGTTTTGCTACTAAGGATGCTTGATGTTATTTTTGTGCTACTAAGGATGCTTGATGTTGTTGTTTTGCTACTAAGGATGCTTGATGTTATTTTTGTGCTACTAAGGATGCTTGATGTTGTTGTTTTGGTACTAAGGTTGTTTTTTATTGTTGTTGTGCTACTAAGGTTGCTTTTTGTTGTTGCTATTATTAGATGGCTTGTTGCTAAGCCTATTTTTCTTTTTGTAAAGCTAAGGCGTGAACTTGTAATGTAAGATCAGTTGTTTGCTGGGACACTTGTGATGGATTGTGGGTGTTGATGATTTGGATGGGTTGTGAGCTAGTGATAAGATGTTAGGGGTTCCCTTGGTTCAACATTCCTTGCAATATGGTGGGTTGAGATGGAGGAATGTAAGTTTGAGGTCCCATTTGATTTTGCATGGTGAGAGGGACTATGGGGAAAGATAATTATGCCATTAGATATTGTGATGGTAATGAAATATTAGGACCTTGTAACTGATTGAAAGGATTCCCTTGACCGATCTCTTGAGGATTTCCTTGTTTTATTTGAGGTGGGATCAAGGTATTACCTTGGTTAATGGGCTTTGTAACCAAGGTGTTGTTTTTATTTGGGTCAGTGATGGATGGGTTTGATGTCGATGGTGGATTGACTTGGGTAGCTTGGGTAACCACTTATTTTGATGTGTTGATGGGTTTGTTGGAACCACTTGTCAAGGGTTGACTTTGTGTGAGTGTTAACTTGCCTTTGTTGTCCTACTTGAGGCACTTGGTTCACATTACCTTGTGTAACATTAGGCATACTTGGGGTATTTTTGGTGATGGATGATGAAGGTTGCACTCAAAATATTGAGGTCATGGTGGAATCATGGAATGTAAGTGGTTTATCAAATGTTAGTGTCCAACTTGTGTTTTGGGGAAGGTTGGTAGTTAAGGGAATGGTTGTTTTGTGAATACCCAAAGTTGTGTTTGTTCCTAGACATGAAGTGAGACCAAGGTTGGTTCCTAGCCTAGTTGCAAGAATAGATGTTAAAGTTTGACTTGGAAGAAGGGATGTAGATGAAGTCAAGCCTTGTGTCAATGATTGTGAAAAAAAAGATGGGGAAATTAGAGCCACAATTTCTACAACTTGATGTTACATGATTTCTTCCCTAGTAAGTCCAAATGGGTTGTTTATAACATCTTCAATCTTATATGGTCCTGATGGAGATGATGGTTGTTGACATGGGGTAACATGAATTCTCAGATCAAATTCTAGAGGATTTGGATCACTTGAGGTAAATGTGACTTTGATTGTCTCCATGATTCTCCTGTTTTGTGATCTTGTTGTTACCATAAATTGTGGGTCACCTATGAGAGAGTTGTGTTGAGATTTTTAATGTTTGAACTCTCTAGTTGACTCAAATCTAGGTAAAAGGGATGCTCTATGTCTTTTTGGAGCAATGATGATAATGGGAGATGAAAAGGTGGATGATGTGGAGAGTGATCTTTGCAAACTTTTCAGGCCAACACTTTTGACTTAGAGTTTGATGTTTGATGTTTGGATAAAGGATTTTGATGAACTTGAGAATTTTTAGAGTAGACTCGTGACCTTCAAGATAAACTAGATCAAATATAATAAGTAACTTGACAAAATGTATGGAAAAGGATACATTTCACATACAAATTTTCCAAGTTAGGGGTTGTTTTGATAGATGTTTAAGTCAAAAAGTGCTAGGGTATTCAAAAGTTTTATAAAGTTTGCTGAAGTGAAGGATAAAATTTAATGAAGCGGTGGATGAAATGTTTGACCCAATGTTGACCTAGAGTGAACCTTTATTTTCCAAGACCAAGGTAGTGAGAAAAATGCTATACTTCTAAAGTGATAATACTCCAAGAACTCAATGATATTAGAAATAGGACCAAATGATTGAGTGAAACTCAATGATTTTGGATAATGGAACTCAATGATTTTGACAATAGAACGCAATGATTTTGGACTCAATATTTGAAATATTTTCCTTGTATGATAGCGGGTGTAAGGTTGGGTTGTTCAACTGGCATGATCAATCACCAAAATGGTCACATGGGGTTCAATTTATCAATTTTATCTTTCTTAAGTGAGTTTCTTTTACCACAAACACTTGTCTTGATTAATTTTTCAAACTAAATGTCTATGTCAAAACATCATAAATTTCACAATGTCCATTTTGTGAGAATCATGAGGTTGAAGCCGTAATTGCCTATGTTGTCTTTTGGAAAATATGGATTGAGATATAAGTCAAGATATATAGAAATCTCTAAGAATAGAAATCCTTAGGAAAAGCATTAATATCAAGGCTAATTCAAGAGGTATCCATATTTGAGCCAAAGTGTTTCAAATTTTTAGGAAGATGGTGAATGTTTTTTTTTGTAATGTTTTGGAACCAAGTAATGTAGTCAACTGACTCACAATAATTTACAATCCTAGGATAAAATGGCAATACTTGTTGATTCCCCACTTGGATTTCTCCAAACACTAAGACATTGCGAACAGTTAGATATTTGGTGACACTGGCTCCCCTCCATGCCACAGACTTCTTGGGACCACCAAACCTCAAAATTCTAAAGATCCTAAGATCCTAAGGATTTTTCTGTTTCAATGAATAGTACAAATGTGGGGTGGTTTCAGAATGACTGTTCTTGCACTAACAAGTATTAAGGATTTTGGATTCTAAACAATGGTTTGTAATAAGGGCTTTTGGTTCAGGGGATACTATGATAAAATCCCTTGAGGGGTCTCCCAACCCTTAAAACAAGGTATTTTCACATCATAAAGATACTAGGGGAGAGCTATCATGTACCACTTCTCGTTGATCACAATTTTTATCACAACCACACATTTATATAGCGGTTCAGAAGAGCTTGGCTTTAGCTCGTTACCGCTTGGGTCGTTCCCTCATTTCAAAGTGGGGAGGCAGACCTTCTAAAGATAAAAAATAGCAAGGGAACTATGTTTGTAGTCTGATCATCCCTATTTGTATGAAATAGGAAGAGAGCACACACCGCATATTTTCCCTACACTAGCAATGGGTTCATTTTTAATCTGAAATGAAAGATGTAGGTGATTTTGCAAAGTGTTAAGGAATTTTTCCATTTCTCAAGATCGTCGAGTGGCCCAAGAGAATTACACATGCATCCAATAACAACATTGTAAATCAAAACACAACAAACACTCATAAATTTTAACCCCTAAAGCTAAGATGAATTTATTTTATGCAAAAAATGAAATGTTAAGTTGTCTTTTTCAATTTTAGTCCTGTTTGAGTGTTCTTTTCAAGACCCAATTGAAAACTAGTATGGTCTTAAAACGTGAAACAAAAAAAAATTACAAATGGGTTATAATTTCCCCAAAAGTGTTGAAACACTTGTTACAATTATAGTTCAAATGATAATAGTATGTTTCTTTTCTTGAAGTTGTATTGTCCAAACCTACAAAACCCAAAAAACCAAAACAAGAAGTTAGAGACATGTTAGAAATGCGATGAAATCAAAAATTTAAAGCACATGTCAAACTTTAAAGCAAATGAGAGGTTGTTTGGTTCAATTTTATCCAACTTTGAAAGCTAATTAATTCTATCCTTTCAAGTGTTTGAGAAACATTTTTAGAAAATTAGACTAGAACATCAACTTGAGATAATGACAACTTTCTCAAATCTTGATCAATTTTGAAATCCTAAAATGTTTTGGAAAGCTAAACATGATATCTCCAAAACCTAGCAACCTTTCTACAAGATTAGCCACGTATAATTCATTAAAAATTAAGGAAAATCATGCATTTAAGAGATTAAACCCAAAATTTCTCCAAAAAAATACCCAAAACATTAAAGTTCTCCCTCCTTCTAGCACCAGAATGTGACCAATGACATAGTGAAGGATAAATACACCCGATCCATAAAAATTTGAGGCATATTCAACCCACTAACATCAATCTCAATAAGATCATTCACTGTAAACAAAGACAAAGAAGCCATTAAAACTAACATTCTAAATCATGAAATCTTGAAAAACCTCTAATCTAAGACATTGAAACTTATCCTATTGGCCGAGTGGTATCACATTGATGTGGAATGGAAACCCTTTCCGATCCCTTGGATAATGAGCTTGTTTCAATCAATTTTATTAAAGAAAACTATGAAACCATTGATAGATGTGTATGAAAACATGATTTAAAGCTAAATGAATATGGTAAAAGCTATTTAAACATGATTTATGCTAAGATGATTGATATGGGTGTATGCAAATCTACTCTAAATGTATGAAAGCTTTAAAAGATTAAAATCCTAATTAACAAATAAGCTAAATGTATGCATCTATCTTATCATGAAAGACATTAATGGAAGCTAAGCTAATATGCAAGTAAATAAATCTAAAATGATGTTAAATGTGAGTGCAAGTGAAAATTATTTTAACAACATAAGTTTGATGTTAAAAGATGGATGCATTTGTCTCCAAATAGTGCTTTATTTATAGGAGAGCAAATGAAAAATGACGGGCTAAGATTGAAAAAGCTAATCAATGGTCAAAAGGGAAAGAAGATGGAGGTATGGATCATGGATTCTCATCAAGGGTTGAAAATACAAGTTGATATTTAATCAAGGGCTTACATTCATCCAAACAAACACATTTTCAACTTGTAGAAGAGGTCACAAGTAAAATTTCCCAAGAAGTTTTGAGTTAACTTGCACATCATGTTTTGTAAGAATATTCTCTGTTTCAAATGAGTGAAGAGAAAAGAATATTCTTTGGAATATTATCATGAGTGAGGAAAAATATATTTTACAATTCAAAAAAAAAGTTTAATTGTGCAAAAGGTGAAGGAATATTTCATGGGAATATTTCCCTTTTGGAGGAATGTGCAAAGGAAGAATATTCCTTTGGAATATTCTCTTGCAAGTGAAATAATTAGTAATTTGATAATTAAAACAAAGTTTGAATTATGCAAATTAGGGGAATTATATGATATTCATTAAATAATTGATTTAATGGAGATCAACTGAAAAAGCAATGGATGAGATTGATTCAATCTATCAATGGTCACAAATGAAAGGAGGATGAAACATTGATCAAGGATTCTCATCAATAGACGAAAATCAAAGATCACATGGATCAAGAAAAGATCAAGGGCTCACAATATTGCAAACAAGCACACTTTGCAACAACTTTAAAAAGTTGTTTCAAAGTTTGTCTAGAGTAATCACTACCTTTCTTTGGAGGAAAATGGGAGAATATTCCTTTGGAATGTTCCCTATGCAAGTGGATAGAGGGAAATTAGAAATTTAGTTAATTAAAACTAAATTTGAATGTGCAAGATGAGGAATGTGAGGATATTCATTAATTTATTGATTTATTTAATGAAAAGTAGATGCAAACATGATATTTGATTAAATAGTTTAGGTTATTTAATTAAATAAAAGGACTTGGGGTTAAAATCAACTAATTTGCATTATTTAATTAAATCAAATGAAATATAGTGTGAGATGGGGTGAATTAACCAAATTAGGTCAATTAGATTAATAGTTGAAAATGAGGCAATTAATTAACTAGCTAGGCTAATTTAATCAATTAAGAGAAAATAGGATGGGTTTTAGGATGAAATGATGTTAGTTAGCCAATGTGATCCATTGAGACATTTTTAGGTATCTATGAGGAGTCAAAGAGAAGTAGAGAAGGAAGGGGAGAGAGAGATAAGGGGAGAGAGAGGGCGGAGGAGTGAGAGAGGGAGGTAGAGGTAAGGTGGGAGGATAGAAGAATAAGTAGGTAGAGTGAGAGGGTGAGAAGAGATAGAGATAAGTATAGAGGGAAGGTGAAAGAGTGGTAAAGAGGAGAGAGAGAGGGTGAAGAGAGATATACAAAGATATCTAAAGGGAGAGAGGGGGATCAGGGGGGTGGAGGGAGAGGTAGGTAGAGGGAGGAAAAGAGGGGAGATAAAGAGAAGTAGAGAGGGAGGAAGGGAGAGGTAGAGATAGATAGGTAGGGTGTGAGGGATAAAGGGAGAGGTAGGTGGACAGAGAGAAATATGGAGATGGGAGATAAAGAGAAGTAGAGAGAGAGAGAGAGAGAGAGAGAGAGAGAGAGAGAGAGAGAGAGAGAGAGAGAGAGAGGGATAGAGGGAGAGGTAGGTATAGAGAAGGGAGAGAGGGATATAAAGAAGGAGAGATATCTAGAGATATATGTGACTTGGGAAATATAGAGGGGGAAGAGAAAGGGAGAGACATAGGTAGAGGGAGAGGGAGACAGAGGGAGTGAGGGAGATACTAGGGAAGGATAAATAGATAAATATATAAAAAAGGGAGAGGTGGAGAGGGAGAGAGAAAAATAAATCCAAAATTTATGTACTTATATATTAATAAAGTGGAAATATCAATGATGTATCAAATATGAAAATGAAACCCTAATATGGTTGTCAAGGATGGGAAGGGTAAGTAAAATTAATTTCAAAATCAAGATAATAGAGAAAGATGTAACAATATAAAATCAATGAGGAATTAGTCATGCAAAGAGTTTCAAATATAAAAATTGAAATGTAAATATCATAAAAGCATATATATTAAAAACCCTAATATGAATAAGAAACCACAGAAAAATACTAGGTTGTATCGGATTGATTGGGTTTACTGAAATAAACAAAGGAATAAAGAGGGACAAAGAGAGAGGAAATAGAGGGAGAGGTAGAGAGATAGGTCTAGAGCTTGGGATAGATAGAGATGGAGAGATATAGCGAGAGGGAGAAGTGCATATAGAGAGAGAGAGAGAGAGAGAGAGAGAGAGGCAAGAGGGAGAGATATAGAGAGATAGCTAAAGGGATAGGGAGAGAGAGTTGACATTGAGTTAAGTAGAGAGGGAAGGATGGAGGGATGGAAAGACCTAGAGAGATAGTTCTAGAGAGAAAGAGAGATCTAAATAGGGACAAAGAGAGAGGGAAGGAGGAAGGGAGGGAGAAGTAGAGAGATAGGTCTAGAGCTCAATGAGAGAGAGTGAGAGAGAAAGGACTAGAGAGAGAGGTCTAAAGAGGGGAGGGAGGGATGGAGAGATAGATATATAAGTGTAGAGCTTAATATATTGTGAGGGAGATGTCTAAAGAGGAAAAAATACAAAGGTATGGAGGGAGAGAGAGAGGTGGAGTATTTTGAGATGATTGATACAAAAAATCTCATGAAAAAGGGACTTTGTATGCGAAAGTAGTGAGTGTTTGATGTTGATAAAATGAAAGATGAATTTAAAATGATTATAATTAATTTTTTGTATAATATATAAACACTACCTATTCCATTGTGTATAGCTCTAAATCAACTTTCCAAGGCTTGTAAAAAATTAAAATTTTGATAAGAAACACAAAAGTTATGCCCATTTTACTCAATAGGGATTTTTGGGCTTTTATATCTATAATTCAAAATAGATATTTGTTTTGTTTTTTAAAATAGATATATGTTTTGAAGATATAAAAATAGGTACCCATTTTCTAAAAAGTGGATATCCACTTTTGTCACATAATTTTTTTCCCTCCATTTTTTCCTTAGGAAAGATTTGGAATTAGGATTGGGAGTTTCAAGCATAAAAATTCAACTATTCCAACATGTTTAGAGGTTTCAACCTCTTTTTAGGACTTCACCTTTCATGCTGACAAATTTTTTATCTGAATTTGATGAAAAGAAAAGTGTTTATTCATAAAATTGTCAGCATTCTACCAATATAAGATATGATTTATTTTGAATTTAATAGATAATTATTATTGATTTTATACATGCACTATGTGTAAAGTTCTGATTGATAGGCTTATTCAAAAATATCTATAAAATTTAAATGGTTACACATTTTTGAACCCAGAAGATTTGTCACACTTTATGCTTCATAAAAAATAGGTTGAAAAAAATAAGTTTTATGAATTATTGACCAAGTCAAGGTCAGGGAAAACTTTAAGAAACCCTCCCATTGGTGAAGGTGTAAAATATTGGCGAATCCTGTATACTTCCCAATAAAAAATATTAATTTTATTGGTGAATTTTTTCGTTTTTCGGGGAAAAAAATAATCCCAATTGGTGAATATTTTATAATCTCTAGAAGTCTATGGAAAATCGTGGCGAATTGCAATTTTTTTTTATGGAATAAAATATTTTTCATTGGCGATTAAAATCATTTTTCAAACCAATTTTTTTTTTCCAGTGGCGAATTAATCTTGTTTTCAAAACAAAAAAAAAATGTTGGCAATTAAAACCTTTTTTCAAAGAAAAAATATATTTTCATTGGCGAATTAAACAAAATCTCAAACTAATAAAAAAATTTAGTGCCGAAATAAATGGATATGCCAATAAAAAATCATAGGGAGCATTCAATGAATGTTTGATGGATGACTGTAGTTGCATTCTAGAAGTAAATCTCAAAGAACTAGACTTGAGAATTGAAACCTCTAGAGTAACACTAGAACCGTTAGATTTCTAGAAATCAATGGTTGAGATTTTATTACCGTACAAATGGTTATAGATTTTTTTTTCTCAGCAATGGGGCGACCTCAGTGGGATGCACAAATTTCGAAGTGTCAGCTCATTTAATGAGTTATACGGTGCCATTAAGGGATGTCTTCTCAAATTATTTCAAATGCCAACTTGAGGTTTAACGTAATATTTAGCAGTAGATTGGCACTCTTTCTTGGCAAATAAATTGTCACTTCTTGTCGGTGAAGTTAAGTGAGCCTGCATACGAGGAAAGGTGGCAGCATTTTAAACTCTAGACTTAGAGTTTCCTCAAAATGGTACTTCCTGGTGATATCAGGGAATGGGAAGATGAACCTATGCCTGTCATGTAACCAGATTTGAATTGGCATGAAGAAGAGCATTTCGACATCATTTCCCAGTTGCATTTAGTGACGTGGAAAGAGAAAACCAGCAATGTCAAGTACAACATGGTGATTTTCATTTTAGAAGAAGAAGAAGAACACGCTGAATTTCACAATTTAGTTATGAAAATATAGTTAGAAGTATATAGAGTCCCGACACCTCCAGTGGTTTAATAACATGCATGAATCCTTTTGTGACATGTAATGATAAAGGGGGGGGTAGTCTAGTTTCAACTTTTGAGCACTTTTTGATTGTACAAGGTGTGGGGTGATAAGTCTGTGAATCCACATTTTTGGCATTAGAGAGATAAAATAATATATTTCTAAATTTGTGTGTTTATTAATGCCTCCTTTTAATTATGAATGAATTGTGTTTCTTCATGATTGTTCTTCAATGTTTATCTATTACATCAGAATGCATATATTTTCATCTCTGAGACTTTGTGTTAGGATTAATTAATTTGTTAAAAGAGAAACTATCACTTTTCTTTACTTATTTTTTGCATGTGATCATTGATTGTGAGAAAAATAGACTTTGTGTCATTTGTTTTAAAATATCTTGCATCTAATTTCATGGTTAAAGTGACAAATATGTACACCAACAAGCAAAAAGAGTTGCATTCCGGAAGTAAATCTTTGAACCACTAGACTTGTGAATTGAAACCTCCAGAATAACACTAGAACCATTAGACGCAAAAATGTGGCGAGATCAAGGCTCATCGCTCATCACTCATTATGTCTTTTCAATGCCTGGACATTGTACATCTCATTTAATTGAAAGTGTGGTTGTCGTACTGCTAGTGTTGGCAGTGGCAGTGGCGGCGATTAATGCCATATGTGATATGAACATCTGAAGCAATCTCTTAGATAGCTCATAGCTTTAATGAAACAAGATTTGTAATGATTTCATATCGTTTGAATTTTGAAGGCACTGGTGAATTTGACATCTTGTCAGCTTGAGGTATAGTTATCATGTAGCCAAACATCAATCAAATTAAACATTTTAACTATACACGAATCGTGATTATCATTATACCCAGTCTGGTAGTGGCACTGGTGGCCCATAAATAGGGATAGTGAATAGTGGATAGTGTCATAAGGGTTTTCATTTTCTAGGGTTAATAAGGATTCATGAAGAAGATGATGTGGTATTATTGGGGATACTATAAATTCTCCTGCCTATAGTTATGTAGTTACAAATTAATCAGTAAAAGATGAATTTCCTTCAAGTTCGGAATGGGTGGAATTGGAAAGAAGTTGATTTGGTTAACTTGACTTCTCAAACAAGTTTTGAACCAAGATGAGGAGCTTTGATGGAGGTAAGTGCTATACCAATGGATGGAAGCTACATGCAAAATATGGGAGCATATTTTCTACTCCTCTTGTATCTTCATAGCTCCCTATTCCTCAGCATGGTTGGCCAGGCAAGCCCCATGCACTTATTTTCAAAGAGACATTTGTATTACATATTTTGCATGACTCTGGTTCTAAAAGGGGATAAGTAAATTTTGTATCTTCATAGCTCCCATTTCCCCAAAATGATTAGAACCCCTTTCCCCCAGCATGGTTGGAAAATCCACCAGTAGAAGCTTGAAATCATGCATTTATTTTCAATGCCACATTTGTATTACATTGTCACGAGCAAAAGCTTGGAATCATGCATTTATTTTTAGAGTTACATTTGTATTAAGTTGTCACCAACAAAAACTCGGAAATTGGAATCAATTTGTAATCCATTGTCATGAGCAACAACTTGGAATAAATTATTAAATTGGAATAAAATAAATGGTTGTGTAGTGTTATTCTTCGTTATTCATTTACACTTATAGTAAAGAGTTATTTTCTGAGTTCAGAACTTCAGTGTCTTGATATATTCAAATCAGTTTTTTTCCTTTGAGAAATTAAGTAATAGGGTAAAAGCACAAAGCTATGCCACACTTTATAAAGGAAATGGCCAATGTTGATCCAATTTTTAAACTTGAATCGCTAAAAAGTGGCATATATGTTTTGAATTTTGAAATGATGTTAACTAGTAAAATATGTATTTTTAGTATATTTTATGTTTGTATTTTTCTTAAATAAAAAAAATTTATTTTAACCTACTTTTTAATAAATTGACACTATAATTTAGTTGTTGATAAAATGCTGAAAAATGAAGTTGCATGGGACATCAAACTTTTTATAGTAATTTTTTTTTTCTTTCAAAAATTTTGTGTGTATTTATAACTTGAAACTTTAGTGCATGGATATATTTTTTTCCAATTTTGATAAATTTATATTTTTAAATAAATATTAAAATGTTTGTGAATCAAAAAATAGTTGTTTCCATCAGACACCAACTTTCATATTAAATATTTATCTAAAATAGAAAAAAAAATATACCATCTTGAAATAGATTCTTTTATCTAGTGCATCATACTTTTTATATTTTTTTTAATAATTTTTAGTATTTTTCCTTGGCATGGTAATCATCCTAATATTTTGTGTTGGTAACCTACTTTTAGTATAAATAAAATATAAAATATAAATAATAATTAAACTATTAAAATAAATATATTTTTGAAAACTACACTTATGGATCTACAAAAGTGTATTTTTATATCTTTAAAAAATGTTATTTACATTAGCAAGATTTATTGAAAATTCAAGTTTTACAAATAATTTTATTTTTTTGATAAATTGGACTCAAAGTGGTGCTCCATATATTTTTAGCCAACAATTTTAGTTAAAAAAGTTGTGGAAGTATCTAACTTAGCTAGAATGAATCTTACTAGATCATATGTTTGACCAAAATTGACTTTTAGTTAGAAATACTTAAATTTAGTTGTGTTGATAAGCTGACTGAAAGTGTGACACAACTTTGTGCTCTTACCCAATATACTTTATGCAATATGCACTTGATAATACATGGTTATAACAAGCCATCGAGGGAGTGCAATCATTCATTCCATTGATGTTTATGTGTTACAACTATGTACTTGCTTTTGTTGACTCTATTGGTATATAGGGGAGAGCACCTTATGAGTCAGCCCGGTAGAGTATTGTTACACCGATACTAGGTTGTGAGCTATTTTCTTTAGGCCATCGACGGGGCTGTGACGGGGGTTCCACTGATAAAGAATTGTTAGGCCGATGTTGATGGTATTGAATTTTGTTAGCAATGGGGGAAGGACTACGAGTACAAGATTTCAAATATGTTTATGGATGCAATGTAGGCTATAATATGGATCTTGTCACACAAATTTCTACAATTTGCATTGATCATAGAATCAAAGTGTGGTATATTTTTCTGGTATATCTATTTAAGAAATAAATGCATGCAGATTTAAAAGTAAAACATAAAGCAATACAAATGAAACAAGAAAGTTGCCATCAAAATGACAAAAAACATTATAAACACTAAATGTTGTCGTTATTGACTTTTTTTTTTTTTTGATACATAAGAGTCATAGTTTATTAATATAAATCTGAAGTACATGCATCTGCCATGCAGATAATTTAAGAAAAAATATATCATGCTACCCCTCCCATCAGAATTTCATTTACAACAACCAAATGATATCAAAACAGACCCCAAAAAATACTAACCAAAAAACCCCATTAGTAATATTGACATCGATTAACTAGATGAGACTATCAAAGCATAGACGAACCAAAAAGTATCATCTATGAGACAAAGAATAACTATCATTGATTCACCAGTTTACATAAATTTATTTAACCGTGCAAATTCTTCAAATTCCTCGTTCCAATCCTCATTGTCGACCACCATTAGACTAAAGAACTTTTTTAGAAAAATCATAGCAACCACGACAATCGCCCGATGGCACATTAATCCAAGTCCTTGCAAATACATGAGAAATGGGTATATCTTCATTGTATCCTTCGTTCTTAGTCTCTCCACTTCACAAGGCCGCAAGCAACCTCTACCTTCTACCACCACATGAAGAATCTCATCCATCCCTCCAAGCAAGTCATGTTTAAACATTTTGAGCATTAAGCTTCTAGCTTCTGCTTTCGGCACCAAGTTATCCAACAAAGAGGCTAAGAACCAATAAGAGTCTTGTAAATTATCTCTTCGATACTCTCTACTTTTTAGGTGGCCAGAACCCAGAATCATTTTCACAACCACTAACACCATTGACTCATAATTTAACAAAATCCGCTTGAGCCTTTGGCCTATAATGGCCCTAAAGGAAGTTAGGCTAGTTAGCTTCTCCATCATCTGAAGTGAGATGGGGGTATCGGCCCCAAACCAAGCCAACTCTTCCACATAAACCTCAATGACAAACTTGGAAGACCTGATCATTTGGCTCTGCACTAAAAACTATCGGCAAAAAAGAAACTACACTCTTCAAGTTCACAGAAAAAGCATTTTGTAATGAAATGCACAGAGCGATAGGATTGCAAACTTAAACCTCTAGAATCACCCTATAACCGTTAGATTTAGAAAGTTCAATGGTTAAGAATTTGCAACTTGTAGACCTAAGATATTTCATTCACTTTAAAGTTCCAATTTCAATAAAAAAAGCATTTAAAGCACTTTGTACTGCAAAGTGTCAATTGCCAAGTGATTATTTTTTAAGTGAGAGGGTCAGCACACAGGGAGATTTTTTTAAGTCCTTTGCAAAATTAAATTACCAACCCCTTGGCCTTGATACCAATCCTAGCACACAAAAGTTTAAAACAACTTTAAAACATAATGTCATGTTTATTTTTTTAAGTTAATATCATAAATTACTCAAGTTTCAATCATTGGATGAACATTTGATGTATGGTTGTAGTTGCATTTTGTAATGAAATACACAAAGTGATAGGCTTGTGAACTTAAACATCTGGAATCACCCTATAACCATTAGATTTAGAAAGATCAACGGTTAAGAATTTGCCACTTGTAGACCTAAGATGTTTCATTCACTTTAATGTTCCAATTTTGAGAAAAAAAGCATTTAAAGAACTTCGTAATGCTAAGTGTCAACTGTCAAGTGATTTTTTTTAAGTGAGAGGGTCAGCACATGGGGAGATTTTTTTAAGTCCTTTGCAACATTAATTTATCGACCCCTTGGCCTTGATGCCAATCCTAGCACACAAAAGTTTAAAAAATATTTAAAACACATGTGTCATGTTTATTTTTTAAAGTAAATATCATAAATTGCTCAAGTTTCAACCATTGGATGAACATTTGATGTATGGTTGTAGTTGCATTCTGTAATGAAATGTGGTCGCACCCATAAAAGGATATATAAGTCACGGAAAATCCTAACTTGGAAATTGGACATTCCAACAGGTGACTAACATCTTCTCATGGTCATTCATTTATTTGTCAAACTAGGGAACGTATACTTGAAATGGAGCGGCATTGTATGTGCACTAAGAACCGGTTTTAGCCATAACTTTCTAGAAGTAAATGCTTGAAAGGAATTCTAATTCTGATGCAGGGACATGAAGTAAAGTCTTACTAACTTAAACATCACTTAACTAAAGCAGAAATCATAATAACAATTACTGGAAACAAAAACCATGAATTGGCCTTATGCTGCAGGAATAGACACAGGGATGGATTCCTTATGCTACAAGAACAGTTTAAGACTGAGTTTGCATCAAAGCTTATGGAAATGGAATTTTGACAGATAAATAACATAAAGCAAATAGCTAACTACAGATACTCACTAAGTGGGCCCCCTTAGCAAGCATCAACCAATTACGCAAGAATATAACTCAAAAATTCATCAGTTCTTATTCATACTTCTAAATCTCATACATGGTTGTTGCTTGTAAGAAACTTAATGCAAAGCTTTGTTCTTCATTATAATAGTAAACAATTAAAATCTATTGTATCTCTATTCTCTAGTCTAAAACTCTCTTGATCAACCTTGTTCACTTGCGCAGGAGGAACCTTTATTTAAAGAGAAATGACTAACAAACTAATCAACTAATAGAGGAAGATGCAGGTATAAATGCCGCCTAAGACGGAGGAACAGACTTCATAAATGCGAGTCTATCCGCTCAACTGTCTCAGAGGAAATCTAGAGCTCCACTCCTTCCTAGATCGATGATTCATTTGGTTCTTTCCCAAAGACTCGGACAAAAGAATTCGTGCTTTGAATGACTCCTTCGTTGGTGCGTTGAAGATGACCTTTTCCTATGAGTTCTGCTGTGTATTGACTTGTTCATATCAGCTCCAACAACCTGTAGAACACATGGCAACAGAGGCAAAAGAAGGCATGCACTCATAATAACACGGCATTCTTAATTAATCACATGCATTCAATTCATCTTACTTATTCAAACACTACATTCATTGCATCAGTCAATTAGGAAGTCAAAACAGGGCTATGATTATAGATAGGCTAAGGTATTTATGCATCAAGAGTATAGGATTTCTTATCATCAAATACTACCCATAAACATTAAAAGTTTGTAACCATAGAGTTTAAACATTCATAAAAATAGAGCAAGAGTTTCTAAAACTTATAATCATGACATCCAAATTATAGCCATATTATGGGCTCATCATTTGCCCCCTACTTTATCCAATGCTGGTCCTCCAGCATTAGTCTTTCTGGTTGTATCTCAGAAATCCATAGGATTCACATGGCCTTGTAATGTAGTCCCAAATCTAAAGTAAAAACCCCTGCAGTTCTGCCATCTCTCATATCTTCTGGCCTCTATATCTTCATTGAGTTTCATGGCATTCTAAGGATATAATGGCCATAGTAAAGTAGGAGGTCTAAATGTTAGTGGCATCCATAATTCAAATCTTTTCTGGAGGCTAATCTGCATGTATTTTTCGGACCCCCTGAGAGCTGCTGTTAAATGTAGGGGACTATGAGGCTCAGACTTCTTCAAACCAACCGTCAACTTTTCCCATCTGGTTTTGCTACTGGAAGCTACAAGCTTCCAGAACGAATATGGTTGGCACTTGAACTCGTCATAGACTTGTTTTCTTAAATCAAATATCCTCATCATGATTGTAGGATCATAAAAACCATACGCAACAGAAAGCCAGGCCCTCAAAAATTCTTTGGGGTCTGTGCTTTCTAATCTCAGGGGAAGAGGTTCTCTTCTCTTAGTCTCCTCATAGTCTTCAAATTGCTTTCCATAATTAACTTCATTCACTACCCAGGACATTAGTGATCTTAAATGGATGTAGCCAATAAATAGGAGTGGATTCCACTCAGTTTCATCAGGAATTAATAAACCATGCAAATAGAACTCACACATGGAATTCCTCAGCCAATCAGATGCCATTTGATATGCATCATAAAATTCTTTAGCAGTGGTAGGAACAGGGTCAAGGTCTTTAGAAATCCTCATCCACTGAAACCACAGAAACTGCTATTTGAGGCACATTGCATAAACTCTAGGCGGTGGCCTACATTCCATAATCTGACCTACTACCTTCATCATTTTATTCATCTTTTCCTTTACCTCCTAGATTTTTTGTTTTTGTCTTTCAATTTCTTGCTTCAACTTCTTTTTCTCTTCCTTCCATAGACTCTGTTGCATTTGAGTTTCAGCCAGAAGGCGGAAACTCAAAGTCTGAAGTGTCACAGGATTCCAAGTTTCCTGAAGGTGCTCTAAGCATTGGGTTAGCAGTGGTTTCTTATATCCAACTAATGTCTGGCATGTTTCAGAAGATAATAGGGTTGCATTGGATGTCCCAGGTTGCTCCTGCTCTTGCTGCAAGATAAACTCTTGTTGCAGGTCAATAGGGGATTCTGCTTCCTTAGAAATTCTTTCAACTGCCTCAACCAAGTCATCAAGACTCAGAATTTTCCCCCCGTCAGTACAGTCTTGCTGTTCTTTCTCAACTTCCCCTATTTCTTGTTGCATTTCAACAGGAATTTCTGAGGTGCCGGGTGGGAAATTCTCGGATGTACTCTGAAAATTTTTAGGAATGAATTCCTCAAACTCCTTAGAAATGACAACTATTTCCGGTTGGGTAGAAGATGGTGGGATAGCCTGACTTTGTTTTCTTGCAGAAGTTCTTCTTGGTAATGCAGTTGAGGCAGGAGATTCATGGGAAGCTTTTCTTTTCCCAGGTTGCATGGGGGTTTGAGAATTGGAAGGAGAGGATGATGAAACTGCGGTGGCATCGGGTGTTGCTGCAGAAGAAAGTCGGTAGCTTGTTTTTGCCTCTTGGCCTGAGGGTAGTCTCCTAGGGTATGCCCAGGGCTAGATGGTTCATCTATCTTGGTTTTCCCTTTTTCACTCCTTGTTGCAGACCTGGTTTTAACACGGGTAGAGGGCTCAGTTCTAATGCCTGCAGGACTAGGTGCTGCAAGAGAAGCAAGGGAATCTTTTTTAGCTTCTCTACTTGAAGACTCTACTCATTTTCTCTTTTTCTTGGGTCGTGCAGGCAATGTTCTTGGAGGCTCAGGAGGCTGTAACCCTTTCTAGGCAACAAATTCTTGCCAAGAAAGGGGGGAAACATCCTTCAGGAAACGGTTAGTCAGTTTTTTTAATGAGGGCATGATGAGAAACTGAATTGTCTTTCCCTTTCTGGGTTTCACTAGCACTGCGCTCTAAAAGTTTTAACAAATTTTTTGGGACATTTACAACTAATCCATGCCTTATATGGCTTAACAACTTTAAATGATAGGAGTGCAAAAAGGAAAAGCGTCCCTCGCAAGTTAAGTACCTGATTATATAGGAGGCATACTTAGAGTAGGGGTAAGGTAGAGACACTCTTCTGCACCCTTGCTTTGAAATTTCCAAGGGTCCGTCACTTGGAATTATGAATTCTGTCCTTCTAGAGACAACATCCCTTCCTATAGGAAAGTCTTCACTAGCTGCAGGAAGACCTGTTATTTCTACAATCCGTTCCTTAGTGACTGCTACTGCTAAGCCCCATACTATGGCTTCTCCCTCGGAAAGAGTTCTTAAGAATTCGCAAGCAACCTCGTCATCGAAGGAATCGATGCTTAAGAAGTAATTCAACAATCTGCATATGCTAAATGCTTGCACTATCTGCGGGTCTTGTGTTAAGGCTTCATGAGCCACTGGTTCATGACGTACAAGCTGACCACCCATTTTCTCAATCATTTCTGTTATAAACCCTAGATCTCAACTTCTTTTGAATATTTCAAAAACTCTTTTCTTTGCTCTACTTCTCTCTGTTCTGCTTCTTTCTCTTTTTGCTTTAAAAGAAATAATGTAAAAACAATTGCATGCAATGATTTCAAGGAACTACTTAACTAGCAGTTAACTTGTTGATCTAAAAAAGGCATGCATTCATTTGGTGGCATGTATGATAAAAAATTGTTTTCACTAAACGTGGCCATAGCAAAAAGGAAAGAATTGTTTCAAATTATCCCCGCCCCCTACTTAAAATGTGACATATGTCCACACATGTGGGAAGTATAGGCGAGGCATGGGGAGTAATGATAGAATTGACTGATAGACATAATGCAATAAATGAACAAATAGAATTAATGAATGATATGATGAATAGAAAGAATATCGTGTACCTTTTAATAAATGCCCGCGGATGTTAGTAGATTTCATAGCATAATCGAAAATGACATTTTTGGAAAGAAACCATAAATGAACATGGTACGGGAGATGGATGATGTGGATGGGTGATATAGAAAAGAAGAATGAAATGAGTGATTGATGGCGATGGATAATGATGAAGAAAGTGTCTTTCATACAAAAAACCTTTATTATGGACGTTTTAACATAAGTCAAAGAGATGCTGCAGGAAGAGGACCGAAGCCCTTTGCTGCATGAAGATCACTGGCCATAGGAGAAACAAACTACTACATAAATTCCTCTTTTGAAGCCAGTTTATGGTACAATTGAAGACGGTGTCCATTAACCAACAATTTGAAGCGGACAGGATCGATTGTTACTAGTTGTACCAAACTGTTATCAAATACATTCTCAATTTCATATGGACCAAGCCACCTTGTTGTAAGCTTACTCTGATTTTCTTTATATCTGGAGTCGTAGAGTAAGGCCCAATCACCAGCAGAAAATTGCTTAGTCTTGATATGGTGATCGTGCCACTTCTTCCTTTGTTGTTGCACTGCTTCAGTATGCTGTAGGGCAGCTTTCCGCAACTCATCCAATGCATTCAACTGGGGGAAGCGTTCTTTTTCCATTTCAGAGAGATCAATCTGTAGCTGCAGAGCAGTCCTTAAGGTTTTATGTTCAAATTCGATTGGCAACATAGCAATCTTACCATAAAATAGCTCAAAAGGTGTGAATCTTGTAGTAGTTTTCCAGGTTGTCTTGTAGGCCCAGACTGCTTCTGGAAGATGGCTGCTCCAATCCTTCTTATGTAGCTTCACTGTTTCGGTGAGGATTGCTTCCAACTCTCTGTTAATAACCTCCACCTGGCCATTTGCTTGAGGGTGATATGGGCTTGATTTCCTGTGTCTGATTTTATAATCATTCATCAATGTTGTAATCAGCATTGATGTGAATTGAGCTTCCTGATCAATGACGAGTTCCCTGGGAACTCCAAATCAAGTGAAGATTTGTTCATAAAATAATTCAGCAACTTTGTTGTCAATGGCATGTGCCATTGCCTTTACCTCCACCCATTTGGTTACATAGTCAGTGCACACCAAAATATAGGACTTTCCATTGGATGGTGGGTCTATAGGACCAACAAAATCCATACCCCATTTATCAAAGGGGGTTACTACCACTTGAGGCTATAGAGGCATTTCATCAGTCTTTTTTGGTTGCCCCATTCATTGGAATTTGTCACATTTCCTGGTATATGCTACAACATCTTTGTGTAAAGTGGGCCAATAATACCCTCTGTTAAGTACCTTCATTATTGTTCTTTTAGAGGCAAAATGGCCACCACATAGCTCATCATGACAAGCATGTAGTATGTCATATGTCTCGTCTTCCCTCACACACCTACACATGACTTGATCTGGTCCAGTATAGAACAAACAATCTGCTATCCAGGAAAAGTTGAAACTCTTCTCAATCAGCAGCTTTCTCTCTTTTGGGGAGAGCTGGAATTTTGTTGGTTGCCAAGTAGTTCACAATATCTGCATACCATGGGGTGCGAGCAGCAATATAGTATAGATGTTCATCAAGAAAACTATCATCAATTACCTCGGATGTAGCAGGTGTAGCTATTTGAAGTCTTGACAGGAAATCAACGACCACATTTACTTTGCCTGGCTTGTCAATGACTATGATATCAAACTCCTGCAACAAAAGTAGCCACCTTGCTAACCTTCCAAAAAAGGCAGGTTTATTCATAAGGTACCATATTGCTGCATGATCAGTGTGAACAAATACTTGATAGCCAGTTACATAATTCCTAAACTTATTCAGGGCATACACCACTGCTAGCAACTCCTTCTCTGTGACAGTGTAGTTCAATTCTGGCCCTTGTAGATTCTTGTTGATCAAATAGATAGCATGCTCAATAGAATTCTCCTTCTATCCTAACACAGCCCCTATGGTATGATCAGATGCATCTGTATGCATGTGAAAGGGCAGACTCCACTTTGGTCCTTGAAGAATAGGTGCTTTAGTAAGTAGGTCCTTCAGGTGCAGGAAAGACTTTTCACAGGCCTCAGTCCAGTGAAATTCAGAGTCCTTAGTTAATAAGGCATACAATGGACTGGCTATTTTGCTGAAATCCTTTATAAATCTCCTATAACATCCAGCATCGACTAGAAAGCTCCTTACCTCTTTCTGCTTGGTAGGACAGGGTAGATTAGAGATGACCTCAATCTTAGTAGGATCAACTTGTATTCCTGCAGCAGAAATATAGTGACCAAGCACTATTCCTTCTTGCATCATCATGAAGCACTTTTGACTGTTCAATGATATGTTGTGATCTTCAAATCTCTGTAGTACTTTCTTCAAGTTTTCTTGAGCTTCCTCAAATGTTGTACCATAAGCAGTAAAGTCATCTATATATATTTCCATGCAATCATATGATATGTCTGAGAAGATGCTTATGACTACCCTCTAGAAAGTTGCAGGTGCATTACAGAGACCAAAAGACAAGAATGAGTAGGAAAAAGTCCCCCAAAGGCATGTAAAAGTAGTCTTTTATTGATCTTCAGGAGCAATTTTGATTTGATTGTACCCGCTGAAGCCATCTAAGAACGAGAAGTACTTTTTTCTAGCTAAATTATCTAGAACTTGATCAATGAATGGAAGAGGAAAATAGTTTTTCTTTGTTGCCAAGTTGAGTTCTCTGTAGTCTACACATACCCTCCACTTTACTCCTTTCTTAGGAACAATAACCAATGGGGAAACCCACTAGCTATCTGAGATTGGGTAGATAAAACCAACATTCAACATTTTCTGCAACTCCTCTTTAACAATCTCTCTTCAGGCTGGATTTATTCTTCTTTGAGGCTGCCTGACAGGTCTAAACTCACTGTTAATGTATATGCGATGTGTACAGAGTTTGGGGTCTAAACCATTCATGTCACCATATTCCCAAGCAAAAGCTGACTTATGACTGGTAAGCATTTTAATCATGGATTCTTGTTGCTCATTGGTGAGGTTTTTATTGATGCTCACAGTTTTTCCTGCTGCTACCTCAATTTGGGAGGTTAAATCAACCATAGATACTTCAGGCATAAATGACATTTCTACCTCGTGGGTAGGAAGGTGTGTAAGCAGTTAGTTTCTGCAGGATAATGAGCTGATGTAGGCAAAGGAGGAATGGTGTGCAAGGAATATGGATTTTTTTCACAATCAAAGTATTCGGTACCATAGTTATTCAGCAGGATATTGGACAGTATACCCTCTTCTTCTTGTTGTGCAATGAAAAGATCTCTAGTAATCATCATTAATTTGGCCATGGAGTTCACCTCCTTTTTTTCTCCCAAATCTGGCCAAACAGCTTCTCCACACTCAAGTTGGGGTTGGGCTGGAGAATAGAGGGTGAGCTTCTTTTTGTTATACCCATCAGATATTGTCATGTTACCTGATCTACAACCAATGTAAGCATCGACAGTAGCCAACCAAGGCCTTCCTAGTATGACAGGATATCCCCCCAATGATGCCTTTGGAGATAAGAGCATAAAGTTAGTAGGGTACTCCCAGGAATCCAAGGTGACTACAAGGTCTTCAACTACCCCATCAGGTTTGACAGTTGAACTATCAACAAGCTGCAATATTGTAGGTGTAGCCCTTAGGTCTGAAATACTAAGTTTTACAACCAAGTCTTTTGTCATGACATTGATAGCTGCCCCAAGATCTACTAAAGCATTCTTAATTTGCACCCCATTAATATTGATATCCACAACAGGGCTTCCTGGATCAGAATATTTTGGGATGGTAAACTTCCCTAGCATTAAGTCAGAGAGTTGGCCTATGACATGGATAGTTTGAGGGTCTTTCTTTTTCCTCCCCGGTTTCTTCAGACATGCCTCCTTAATGGATTTGTTATAGATAGGTACCTCTTTGATTGCTTGGAACAAGGGAATTTTCACACAGATATGCTTTAGTTGGTCAAGGATGTCAAAGATAGGTTCTTCTTGTTTTTTAACATTTTCACCTTCCAACCTTTGTGGGAAAGCAGGGGACACTTCATTAGATGCCTTAGATAATGATGGAATCTAAACTGGCTCAATTAGTTGGGAAAGGTCATTTGTATCCTCATCTTGGTCAGCTTCTTCAGATGACAATTCTGAGATTATGGGAGGAGATGGTATGATCATAACTCCTACATAGGATGTCAAATTTGAACAAGAAGGTATGAGGGTCTTCTATAATCAAGTCATAGAACTTTGGGAGTAATGAAGTAGGGATATTTTTGAGATTATTGTTGTCATGGAACTTAGGGAGTGGAAAGAGAAAAGTAGGCACTGCCATCCTTGGTGGTGGTCTTGGGTTAGCTCCTGGCTGCTAGACAACAACGGCTAGCGGATTGTTATGGGTATGTGGGTTATTCAACTGTGATGCGAGTAAATCAATATTATTAGGTATATCAAATAGGTTCAAACTGATCTCTGAGGAAGAAGAAGATGAAGTGATAAGGTCCTATCCGGCATCCAAATATGGTTCTTCTGGGACAATTTCTGGGTCAACCTCTGGGTTATTTTCTTGGATATCTAAATTTCTAGGAAGGAATCTTCCAAATTGGTCTCTTCTTCTACACATGTAACGGACTTAACTGAAATGAAAAATTTCTAAAATTCTTGAAAGCTAAAACTATTGCTAAAAATGGTTAGAATAGGTTCTCAACTTGACACCATCCCCGGCAACGGCGCCAAAAATGGTCGCACCCATAAAAGGATATAGAAGTCACGACAAATCCTAACCTAGAAATTGGACATTCCAACAGGTGACTAATATCTTCTCATGGTCGTTCATTTATTTGTCAAACCAGGGAACGTATACTTGAAATGGAGCGGCACTGTATGTGCACTAAGAACCGGTTTTAGCCATAACTTTCTAGAAGTAAATGCTTGAAAGGAATTCTAATTCTGATGCAGGGACATGAAGTAAAGTCTTCCTAACTTAAACATCACTTAACTAAAGCAGAAATCATAATAACAATTACTGGAAACAAAAACCATGAATTGGCCTTATGCTGCAGGAACAGTTTAAGATTGAGTTTGCATCAAAGCTTACGGAAATGGAATTCTAAAAGATAAATAACAAAAAACAAATAGCTAACTACAGATACTCACTAAGTGGGCCCCCTTAGCAAGCATCAACCAATTACGCAAGAATAGAACTCAAAACTTCATTAGTTCTTATTCATACTTCTGAATCTCATACATGGCTATTGCTTGTAAGAAACTTAATGCAAAGCTTTGTTCTTCATTATAACAGTAAATAATTACAATCTATTGTATCTCTATTCTCTAGTCTAAAACTCTCTTGATCAACCTTGTTCACTCGCGCAGGAGGAACCTTTATTTAAAGAGAAATGACTAACTAACTAATCAACTAACAGAGGAAGATGTGGGTATAAATGCCGCTTGAGATAGAGGAACAGACTTCATAAATGTGAGTCTATCCACTCAACTGTCTCAGAGGAAATCTAGAGCTCCACTCCTTCCTAGATCGATGATTCATTTGGTTCTTTCCCAAAGACTCAGATAAAAGAATTTGTGCTTCGAATGACTCCTTCGTTGGTGTGCTGAAGATTGCCTTTTCCCGTGAGTTCTGTTGTGTTTTGACTTGTTCATATCAACTCCAACAACCTATAGAACACATGGAAATAGAGGCAAAAGAAGGCATGCACTCATAATAGCACGACATTCTTCATTAATCACATGCATTCAATTCATCTTACTTATTCAAACACTACATTCATCGCATCAGTCAATTGGGAAGTCAAAACAGGGCTATGATTATAGATAGGCTAAGGTATTTATGCATCAAGAGCATAGGATTTCTTATCATTAAATACTACCCATAAACATTAAAAGTTTGTAACCATAGAGTTTAAACATTCATAAAAAGAGAGCAAGAGTTTCTAAAACTTATAATGATGACATCCAAATTATAGCCATATTATGGGCTCATCAAAATGCATAGAGTGATAGGCTTATGAAATTAAACCTCTAGAATCACCCTATAACCATTATATTTAGGAAGATCAATGGTTAAGAATTTACAACATGTGGACCAAAGACATTTCATTCACTTTAATGTTCTAATTTTGAGAAAAAAAGAATTTAAAGCACTTTGTACTGCTAAGTGTCAACTATCAAGTGATTTTTTTTAAGTGAGAGGGTCAGCACACGGGGAGATTTTTTCATGTCCTTTGCAATATTAATTTACCGGCCCCTTGGCCTTGATGCCAATCCTAGTGCACAAAAGTTAAAAATAACTTGAAAACACATGTCATGTTTATTTTTTTTAGTTAATATCATAAATTACTCAAGTTTCAACCGTTGGATGAACATTTGATGTATGGTTGTAGTTGCATTCCATAATGAAATGCATAAAGTGATAGGCTTGCAAACTTAAACCTCTAGAATCACCCTATAACCATTAGATTTAGAAATATCAATGGTTAAGAATTTACAACTTGTACACCTAAGATGTTTCATTCACTTTAATGTTCCAATTTTGAGAAAAAAAAAAAGCATTTAAAGCACTTTGTACTGCTAAGTGTTAACTGTCAAGTGATTTTTTTTAAGTGAGAGGGTCAGCACACGGGGTGATTTTTTCAAGTCCTTTGCAACATTAAGTTACCAACCCCTTGGCCTTCATACCAATCCTAGCGCACAAAATTTTAAAACAACTTTAAAACACGTGTCATGCTTATTTTTTAAGTCATCATAAATTACTCTAGTTTCAACCGTTGGATGAACATTTGATGTATGGTTGTAGTTGCATTCCATAATGAAATGCATAGAGTGATAGGCTTGCAAACTTAAACCTCCAGAATCACCCTATAACCATTAGATTTAGAAAGATCAACGGTTAAGAATTTGCAGCTTGTAGACCTAAGACGTTTCATTCACTTTAATGTTCCAATTTTGAGACAAAAAAGCATTTAAAGCACTTTGTACTGCTAAGTGTCAAATTTCAAGTGATATTTTTTTAAGTGAGAGGGTCAGGACAAGGGGAGATTTCAATCTTCACTCTTCAGATTGCTCATTGTAGTGCACCACCCTGTTTTGGATTCCACAGTTCCACTTCCAAAAAATCCATTCCAGTTTCCATGATTGTCAACATTAATCTTTTCAAGAGTCGGGACTCAAAATCCGGGTAAGTGAAAGAATTCTTGTGGCTATGTTTCATCATTTAACATTTCTTAAAATCTTATTTTGTCAAACTTTGAAATTTGGGTTTAGAGATTTAAGAATTAAGAAAAATTAAGGAGGACTAATAGGTATTAGGGAGTTCAAATTTCACAACTTCACATTGTATAAGCATTTCTACCACCAATACTACTAGAGCAATGTTCGATACCATGATATTTATGATTCTGAAATGTATGGTAGGTGTACCTCAGAACTTAGATTTTCATCTTAGAATAAGGTTGCAAAGAAAATGCAAGTTAATAGTATCAGTGCACCATGGGTAACTGGATTATGGTGCATGATGTTACATGAGGTTTTCCCTTGCCCATAATTTATCATGGTCTGTGCCCAAAATTATGATGATAAAAAAAGAGAAATTGTTAATAAAGATAGAAAAGAAGTATTGTTATCCATTAATTTAGAAGAACTTGGAAAAGTGTTGGGGTTTACAACCAAAGAATTTGGAGACATCCACATTGACCTAGAAAAGCTTGCTAGTGATTATGAAGCAGTAGAAGAAATGGAGAAAAATGATTTCTTAAATAAAATAGTTTAGGATAGAAACAAATTGAAAGGTGATCATAAGCCTCCTTATGATTTGGATATTTTTAAACCATGGTTTCAGGATATTATTTCCATGCTAGCATTTTTCCTTGATCTGGATAGCAATTTGGAAGTGGGTGCAAGCCTCCTTGAAATGGCATTTAATATCCATTATGGTGTTCAACATGTCAAATATAATTTTATTCAACACATTGTCGAATCCATGTATAAATAGTTTTTAATGATTAAAGCAGGTTCCACCAAGACATTTAGGTTCACAACCTACTTGTGCTATCTTTTTCTATTCAAATTTAGATGAATGTTTCAAACCAACAAGCTTCAAATTCAGCCCTATAGAAATGTTTAGGAAAATAAAATGGCTCCAGCATATGAATGGACCACTAAGATAAGGATGCATGATTCTCGAAGAAACTGTAGTCATTTTGTAGACTACTTTTTGGCTCTATTGCATCAAGCAATTACAAATACTCCAATGCCTAGACTACCTATGTCATGTAGAAACTGCATTCAACTAGGAAAAGAAATACAATTCGCTGATTGGTACTTAATGGAAGAATATACTGTGTTAATATTTTATGGATCGAGAGTACAACTATACAAACTTCCAATACATGTGATAGAAAGGGTTTTTGCATTGGAATATGTAAGGCAGGTGCAAAGTGTTAATGAACTACACTTTCTTAGTTAGCAAAAGAAGACCCCATTTCCTTCTTTACCTTTTTCATGTGGAGGTTTCACATTTGAGAGAAAATCATTTAGTGTGGCACATAATCTTTTGATTTTTTTTTATTTTGATGCTATCTATCAGTATGATCCATGTGACATCATTAAATCAATGATTGTGGCCAATAGGAATGTTGCAAGTAGAATTCAGTATCAAAGTAAACCTTTTCTTGAAAACTTGAGAAACAAGGATTCTTGGGATGACGTCAAAATAGCAATGGAGAAAAGTGTTGTTGAGAATGGTATTTCTTTTGAACAATTTTCGGTAGAAATTATGGCATTGCACTGAAAGACAATTAGGAAATGCAACATTTTTTATGAAAAAAGTAATAAACCATCTAGTAGAGTTAAAATTCCAAGTTCTCTAGAGAAGGAAGTTACAGATAAAAATTGGTCACGATAAAAATTTACTACCTTTTGGTCTATGAGGAAGGAGCTCGGTGATCCAAGAGCTCTTGAAAAGTATGGAGATAACAAAGAAGATAAAGAGTTTAGCAAATTGTGGAATATAGAGCATCCTGACGAACATGGAGACAAAGAAATTGATGATGAATCTAATGATGATAGGCAAGAAGTAGAACAAAGCCATGTCAATTATAAACCTGGTTTAAGTGAGGCCACAAAAGAAGCATATACTTTAGGAGCAGTCATAGCTGAAAAAATGGGTTATGAAGGTGGTGGTTTGGGGTCCCAAGGACAATGAGCTCCTATAGTAATAGATGTACAACATAGAAAACTAGTTGATAGATCTCGCCTTGGAGGTAATACAATAGACCAAGGGCATACAAGTAAAGCCGAAACAATTAAATTTGTTAGAGCTTCTAGTCCTCATCCTCATGGTTAGATACAATCACAACTAGGACATGCCCATGGTAGAGAGCTTAGAGCAACTGGCACTACCATTGATGGTGATGGTATGGGTAGTAGTACTAGTAGTGGTCAACATGTGCTACAACAACAAATTACACACAAGAGGAAAATAATACAAGATACCATAGAAACACCAGGTGATCAAGGCAAATAAAAGAGGCAAAGGATTTTGACAGGTCCAAGTCACACTATCAGTAGATCCACCAAAAATGAGTTATTTCCAAGCACTCCCCCACTTCCAGTTAGTGTGGATGCGACATCATTAGCAACTCCAAGTACTCCTATTCCTTCGACATTCAATAATTCCATTGTTCCTGCGTCCCCAAGTTATGATTTCATTGAAGAGTTTAAAAAGAAACCAGACTTGTATAAAAAAGAAAAGAAGCAACTGATGGAGAGTGTGTCTGTTGTAACATTAGAGCCTACAACAACCATGGTATTACCCACATTTGACACAAATAAAGAAATCATGGAGTAAATTTTTTTTGTTTCCACAGTTCAAAATAAACGAACAAATCAGATGGGTCGATCTGAATACCAGGTGACCAATTTTCAATTGGATTTTTCTATCCTAAAAAATAGTGACAAAATTAATGTATCAAAGAAGAAAAATGAATTGGTGTACACATCATTGCCAAAGAAAGATAGAGAGAAGAAAAGGTTGCAGACCCAAATAGAAAAGTTGTAGGCAGACCTAGCAAATGAGAAAGGAAAGAGGAAAGCAACAGATAACAGGAGCAATGAATTATAAAAAGAATAAAAAAATATGCCTCTACATCAACAAGCAAAGAGGATAAACCAAATGAGAGAGAAGTGAATGGCCTAAAGTGAAGGCTAGATGAGAGCAACAAGAAATATGATGAGGAAAAATCCACTTCAAAAAAATTAAGACTAAGCATTGTGAATGGAAATGCACAGTGGGAACAAAAAATAGAGAAACAGAGAAAAACAAATGAAAGATTGGAAACAAAGCTGATGGAAGAAAAAGAAGAAATTAACTCCTGTCAAAATAACTTATTTGCATTTTGTAGAGATACAATGAGGCATATGAAACAACAAATCTAGGATGAAATAATGCAGAGTTTTCATCATTTGTGTGACATGTTTGAATTGATTGATGCTATCAAACAACATTATAAGAAGCTCAACAAATATTTAGTGGACAACAAAAATGTGTTGGAATTAGAGAAATTTGCAAATCAAGTTCTAAAAACACTCTACAAAGTTAGTGACAATGATTTGAAATCAAAAGGGATTACTAATCGGATTGATGCCTCAATGAAGTTGTCATCTATCATTGAAAAGTGTTAGAGAATACTTGGAACAAAGGAATATTTCCATTTGGTTGCAGACAAGATGAAGGTGGTGGATGAAAAGGTAAGGAACTTCACAGAGCTTGTTTTTCTAGAGGATTTTGACACAAATGACCAATTCATTTTAAAGGATGATTTCAAAAAGAAGATGGAGGGTGCAAGGAAGATTGATTTGGACTAGCTTCCTCAGAACCCAGATGTGGTGAACTATTTGGATTCCATCAGAACACTGATAACCTTGAATGCAAAATTGACTAAATAATTCAAGACAAGTTCCACTTCCAATTACAATCATGAAATGTTAGCAAAACTTAAAGTCAAACATCAGTTAGAACAAATGGAAATTTCACCACCTAAAGAGCGGAAGTTGCTAGAAAAGGTGATACAGTGACTTGATTTTTATTTTTTAATCTTTTATAATATGAGTTTCGAAGTTCCAACTCAACTCAATGCAGACTTGTCTTTGGGCATTGGAAAGATTTTGTATTTCCAATGCCTATATGTACTCCATGTGAAAATCAATTAAAAATCTCAAATTCAGACTTCAATAATGTGATGATGTTCAATTATCTATATTATTTATTTTATCATTTGAAGAAAAAGTATGTGGTTTCAAATACGAGATACACATTAATGATTGAATTATTGATGATGTTCATTGTTGTATATGCTACTAATACTATTGTTGAAATGTTATTAAGAATTGAGTTGAGTGATGAATCATTGAGTACATGTTCAAGTTTTACTTTTAACACAATTAAAATATGAACTATAAGGTGATGAACTACTAGCTCATTGTATTTACTTCTTGGTAGAGCTTCCAAGTTATGGATGTTGAACTGTTAGCTCATTATATTTACTTCTTGGTAGAGCTTCTAAGTTATGGATGTTGAACTGTTAGCTTTTGTTATGTTGGGATTAAAAATCCTAGTCAGTATCCACCAACTTACACCTCACCCACATCCCACATATTGCAAAAATACACTACATTTTATTTTATGCTTAGCACAAATTGCAGAGATTTGTGTGACCAGATCCATTTTTTGGCCCACATTACTACTTGATCACATCCATAAATAAATCTAAAACCCCATGGTCACAGCCCCTATTCCTGAAGAATTCAAATTCAATGTATTGACAAAATTAAATTTACTTCCACACACTCAATTTGAATAACATAAATATCCACTTTGGAGATAGCAAAATAATTTAATAACATATAAGCATATGAATCCACAAAAAATGAACACTCGAAAGAAAACCGGTAATTATGTGTAACCTTCTCCATTGTATTGATCTTCAAATGATATGCATTATAAAAATAGTTTATGATATGAGATGGATGGGTAAATTAGTGCAATCTATTCTCTATCTTCTTACTATTTTCTACTCTAAAGTCTAATTAAAAATGATTTGATGATCTCCTATTCGGGTCTTGATCTCTCTTATATATGAGAGGCAACAAGCTACAAACACATTACAAAAATTCATGATGTTTGATAACTAAACATAACTCAAATAAAACAACATCGTAGGTGAATGCATCGATCCGTTAATCTCCAAGAAGAAGCCCGTGATCACCTAAGATCTATTCAAAGCTTCTACTCTATGATAGGGTGCTCATCATGTTGTCAGCTAGCATTCTTACTTTGAATCTGATGGTTGTCCGGTTGCATCTGACACATCTATAATTTGGCTAATAAACAGATTGATTGTAGAGAGGTGATGGATGTACTCCTGTTTAGCATAGATGTCCACATTAGAGATCGCCTATTTCATATAATATTCAATATACATTATTTTTTCAATTTTCTTATGAGTGTTTTGTAAAACCATATCCTTGTCATTTATTTCTTGCAACACAACAGTTAGAATCCCAACAAACTCTTCCTTCCAATCATCATATTCTCATGAATTTCCAATGTCATTATGAAGTGTCAGGACTGAATCAAAGTAGTAGAAATCTTCCTCAACCCTATTATGATATCCATTATGTGATTCTACCAGCTTGTTATATGTCAGCAATATTTTTCCTTTCATGATATTCTTATCTACGAGCTCCTTTTTTTTCTCCATCATTCTAGGTTACAATCGTTCATTCTCCATCAATGCAATGTGTGTCTATTTGAATAGTTTTCAATATTCACCAACACACTTCATCATTTTGTTGAATCTTTATTTTATCATTTCAAATACAATGTTATATTTCATGGTTTTCACTTCTTTCTCCAATTCTTTGCACTCCCTCTTGGATTTCAGATGGCAATTCTTTCAATAGGTTGCACCAACCAATGCATCAAGAAATCTCTTATCATTTTCAAGCCATGGGGAGTACAAATCTAATGTGGAGGAGGAAGGTGTTATTTCTCTCTAATTTCCTAGCTCCTTCTTCATTTTGTCATTTTCCTTAATCAGTTTTTTGATCTATGCTTTGGTAAATTTTGCAACATTTATGTTCAATTATGTTGTCTCCATAGGGTTGGTATCCCCTACTCATTGAACCAAGAGATGTCCAAACACTTGGTTTGGCTTACTAATTATAGCAAGTCTTTTATCATGGGGATACAATGACCAAATAAGCAAGTTGGATTTGTCTGGGTTGTACCCAAGTCCTGCATACATTTTGTCATTTGCTTCTTCTATTAAGTTCATTGTTTTATGCCCTCTTTTTCTAAAGCTATCAAATAAAATTGAAGAGCTAATATCCCACCCTCACAGGAGCAACTCTCTAGCTTCTTGAAGTAATTCCCTTCCTCTTTTAGGAGTGATGAACTCCATTTCCTTATCTACCTCCCTTTTCAATTACTCCAGAGCGATTGCCTCCTGTTCAAGAGTGATATCCTGTATCTTTTGTCTCATATTTTTTTCCTTTATATTCATAAACAAATGATTTAAATTTAAAAGATTTGACAAAATCACAATCAGAAAAAACTATTATCTAGCCCTGACCCTCACATCATCAAATAGTTCATTTGATGCCTCAAATCTTACAATATTCTACTCTTGAGGGGGCTCGTACTATGCAATCATAGTAGCACTTATGTGTTTAACCTGCTCATCCTCTTCATCATCCTTCTCTTCTTCACTTATATCAGTATCTACAAAAAAGCATACCTCAAGATTAGCCTATGAAGGTATGTAATCCAAGGGCTCTATGTCTTCAGCTTGTTCTCTTGAATAGGTTGCATGAGGTGCATAAAAAACAACTGGGGGAACATCCTTTACCAGTTCATTGACATGAGCGATGAGTTGCTCAATTCTTGTTAAAGGATCTTGTATCTCACCAAATGCCTTTGAATAAGATAGGACAATTTTTCTCTTCCATTCCTTTGCAAGCATAATCTTGTTATAGGTGGCCATTCTTTCCTTGGTGGAAGCCTCATCATGGTTTCTTATCACATCTTTGATTGAGAATAAATGTTCATACCCTGATAGCCCCTACAATAATCTCACCTTGTGAATAAACCCTTTTGCATCGAATTGTTTCCTTACATCACCTAGAGGTACATTGTATTGTGCTAATTTAACATCAATTTCCCCATATCCTTCGTTGGAAACCATTGTAAAGTCTCCAAAACATAAGGTGGTAGGCATAATTGATTGTTTGCTATGTCCTTTGAGGTGTTTGGCATCAGATTTTGCCAATTGCCTCACAATTTCTAAATAAACAATTCGGTCAGGAACTACTCATGGCATGAAGTGTGGAGCCCCTTCGAACCCATAAACCCTTATCACTGTACAATTAGGGAAAGCATACCAGTCTCCCCAATTATGATTCACTTTATTTCTCCAGTCATTTTCCTTTGTTGTTAGAAATCTTTGTACTTCTAGGGATAGGTTATAATCGCACGGATATCCGAACAACTTCATCAATGGTTTTACAAAAAAATCTTCAAAATAAAGGTAATGAGACCTACCAAATCGGCTGTCCCACAATGAATTCCACATTTGTACAGGTTTTAAATCTCCATTTTCATCTGTATTTTTTATCCTTAATTCTTCACTCCAGACCCCTCTGACTTGTCCCTCGTACAAAAGCAAATGCATAAGCAAATAATAGTTTTCAAAATTAATATTATCACTATTATTTTTAATCTTTTCAAGCCCTCGATGTAGGTCATTGGCCAAGCAACTAGCATAATCAAATGGCCCAGCATCCTTGCTCTGTATGTCTACAGCTAAAACCATTGGTGCAATTGACATGAGAGACAAAACCTCTACTCCCAAAACCTGACCAACTAAATAATAGGTGTATCGAAAATACTCTTTGAACTAATCTTCATGGAAAGGAGGGTTTTCAATGCTAGAGAACCTCTTGAGTTGGCCTCCTTCATCCTTGGGCCTATGCAAAGGTAATTTCCATCTCTTATAGTTGGTATCCATGTGGCGATACTCTGTCAAGAGATCTTTGACCATGAATGATAAATTCAATGAACACTCTAACTGAAATACATTAGAAATGAGATCCCTAGAAATAACAAGCATGCCACCCCCGCCATGTGACTGAATAGTTCTTTTCTTGGGGTCATATTTGATAGAAAGAGATTTAATTAGCTCTATGTTCACAAACACATTGGACACCACAAGTTTTCCCAGGTTCAACCTCCATGGATTGCAGACTAGTTGAAACCTAAATTGTTTTTTGTAATGGTACATGAAGAGGTTGTACCCTCATTGTGGTGTCCAAATATCCCCTAAGCCCTTATGTTTGCCCCATAGTCGATCAATGGAAGGATTCATTTGAGCACTCCTCTTGGGTCTCGGCCCCGACCTAGGGCATTGATCTATCGGGTCTTCATTTAGTATTCTCTTAGGATTTTTAATGTCCAGTTGATCCAAAGTCTTAGACTTTTCGGTTTTTTGGCTTTTAGCTTTTCGTTTGTCTTTACTCTCTTCCATTATTTAAAGCTTAATCTTTTGATGAAAATATCTTCTCAGCTCGGTCTGAAGAACTTATGTGAGTCTCATCGAGTCACCTCCATAGTCCACCGGTCTTTGCTACGTCAGAACTCCAAGTTTTTGCCTTTCTGCTTCTGCCCTAAGAAAAATCTTCCAAGATTTTGTAACAACTATGAAATCAACTTGTGATATAATTCACTTCAATTCTGATTCATAAATGCACCATCCTTGGACCATCTTTCAATATTGTCATCGTAGAAGAACATTTATTTCAAATATCTTCAAGTCAACGATGCCTCCGGATGTCACATCAATCTTTCACAGATAGCCACCCTCTCCATTGATGGACACCTTTCCTTCATTCTATTGGTGGGCACCTAGATAATGTTTCCTCGATGCACCCTAGTTCCACCGATATACTTTATGCATTGGATAATTCATGCCAATAGTTATAATTCATTTTACTTTTGTTGAAAACTCGACTCTATCGATATCTCGGGAGAGCACCTTAGGAGTCATCCCGATAGATTATTGTTACACTGATACTAGGTTGTGAGCTATTTTCATCGGGCCATCGGTGCGCTTGTGATGGGGGTGTTGGTGTTTTAATATGCAACCTAGCTAGGCTTTGAAATTCTCTAAGAGGTAGCCAACCTCTATATTAAAGAACCATAAAGGCTAGTGGCCAATTCAAAAGATTCAGTCAAAGACTGACATCTCCTACACTTCTGGCTTTGCAGGACCAAGGTGGGTAAACCTATACAATGCCCAAAACTTAATTCACTCATACACCGACATTGCTTTATAAAGTAGATAATTCACAATGAAAATACACTAAGGAAGCATTGACAACTTCAAACTTGGCTAAATTATCAGTAACTCAACCCTCTCTTAGCCATTGGAAAGCAGAACATACCACAAACCAAATAGTAAGATTAGAATGATTTTGCATTTATAAAATGTTTTTGAGATACACAAAACTGAAAAAATAGATCAGTGCCAATTCTGGGCCATGGAGTCGAACACATAAAATGAATTCTTCAACAAATAGACCTCAACTAGTGGATTTAAATTGTTAATGCTTTGCATCAACTTTTAGTGACTTGCGCCAACAATCCCTCTCTTATTATCAATCAAATTCTCCTTATCAAATCCCATCTTCACACCTGAAATCACAATCACCTGCTCAAAGCATTTTAACCATTTCTTTGAAACAGAACAATGAAAAGACAAAACAATCTCATGAAAATTGATATGATAAACTCAAAGACACTTCGTATTATTGAATTTATATGACTAAATGTGTACAAATATGGAGACAATCTCAAGATATTCATGAATGTGCAAATACCTTCATGATTTTGTTTGCATAAAACGAGCTATATTTACTCATGAAATCAAAAAATTACAGCTTGCAAACTCGAGAAATAACACATAATTTACAATTCTCTATCTACCTAGCCCAATACAAAAACTCAAAACCCTTTACAAATGAGAAAAGAAGACAAGATATAGAAGAAGAGAAGCAACCCAGAGCAGCCATAAATTTGATCTGTTGATGCCATCTGGAATCTTCATTCTCGTTGATCAAACTGAAAAGAATCTCTCATCTCTCTTCCTTTAAAGAAAAAAACTTATTCTCTCAAAATTGCCTCTGCTCATCATTGCCTTGCAACTGGAAATCTGCCCATGTGGAGAATTTCATCATTTCTCTCCGCTACTGGAAAAAACCTCTTTCTTGTGCAAAATTTTGTTTCTGTTCTTTATTTGCTGCACATTATACTTTATCCTCCAAGTATTAAAGTTCAATAACTTTAATATTTAAGGCCTTGAATTTATTCTATGGTCCAACAAATAATATATTTCCCATTGAATATTTCCTCATGTCATTCACCTTATTGCATTTTAAATGTTGTGGATGCACTTTAATTTATTCATTTCAATGAATAAAATATTTCACATGGTGAAAATTCAATTAAAATTATTCCCCAACACATTAATATCTACCCATAAAAAGGATAAATCCACTTTATCTAGTACCCACGATGAATATTTAACTCACTCTCTATTTAAAAATTTCACCCCCATTGATAAAAATACTCCACCTCCTTCATGCATTTACCACTTACCTGACAACAACTAAAAATAATTTCTTCGTTGTTGTTCACTTTACATTTTAAAATATTTACTAGCAATAATTTGAAAATTTGGTGAAGACCATTGTCTACGGGCCACTAGAATATTTCACCCGCCCGCACCAAAAATGTCAAATTTTCCCACCATATTTGGAGGCAATTTAAAATTTCACCAGGCCTCATATTTAATGAAGTATTTCCCTATAATACTTTACTTTACTAATAAAAGTGAAAACCATATTTTACCCATGCATGAAACAACACTTGGGACCACCATTCACTTGCCTCGCACACCTCGCAGGCTTTTGGCCAACGTCATCACTCCTCATGCGAGGACTGTGAGGTTTTCCCTAAATATTCTTCTTTGTTTAGTGTGTTCCCATGCTCTGCACTTGGCCGCCATTCACAAAATGCTCGAGCCTCCTCCTCTTACTATGGTGTGTAGCCTTGTTCGTTTCACTATGATGGATGGATTTTCCTTTCTGCAGGTCATGCCTCCCTTAGTTTCGATGGATGTTCATACTCTTTGCTCCATTGTGCTTGCCCCTGCAACCATGGTGACCAACGCACCCCTCCATAACAAGCCACACCCACCAACATTTTCTTCAAAGTTTCATACGCCTTTTCACTGTCTATTCACACTTGTCTCTATTGTTAGATGGCGCCCCATTCTCTATGTTGGCACATTCCTCCTTCACTTGCTAGCCACGCCCCTCATGCCTTGATAGATTTCACTGCCTGGCACAAACTACACCCAGTGCATTGGCTAGAGTTTCTAAAGAATTTTCAACAAATCTGCATTGCTGCGCCCAGTCATGGCGCCCAATGAGACCACATCAATTGGACATTGAAAATATCTCATGCCTTGTCTATTGAATTTCCAAGCATTCAATGAGTGTTGTTTTCTTTCATGTGCACTGGTTCCTAGGCGTGGTGATGATGTAGCCTAGCATCCTTCGTTCAATGTTCACAAGCTATTCACAATGGCTCGAGCCCTTTACCAGTATAATGGACTTCATACGTTGGTAGTCCTATTGCATAAGATTGTCCATGTAGAGGTCTCATCCATCATGTTGTAGAGTCTTGCCCTCTAGAAATTTCCAACGCATTTCCAACATATCTGCATTTTAAACATATGCCAGGCATGGTATCCTTCCCTGGTTCAATGGATAAAAAGTGTGGAGCTCCTCTTTACAACTGCCAAGTGCATTTGCATTAAAATCTCTAAAGACTTCTACAAACTAGAATTTCCTCAAACAATTTTGATACATTTCCCACTATTGGTGCAAATTGCTCTCTTGTGCCTTGATGGATCTCCACAACCTTCTCCATTGTAGCTACTTGTTAAAAAAGTTTCTTTTTTTACTTTTAATATATCCATTTTGTTTGCATCTTCAATCATGAGGTTTTGTTTCCCCTATAGATAGTGCCCACCTATGCAACATCAAAATATTCCCTAATCTCGTGCACAAGCAAGGCAGGAAGGATGTTGTCAAAGGTTGTCGAAGTGACCCATTACCTCTTCCAATTGCATTTGCTTTGAAGTTTCAAAGCCATCAACATAATTTACTTTATTTATTTGTTAGACCCTTCCTATCTCTTGGAGCTACAAATTTAATATTAATCTTCAAACTTCTAATTCATCATATACTCCTTTGCTTTAGTTCGCTGCTAATCACCAGTGCTCTAAAATTTGTAATGACTTCAAGTTAAGTACTGCAATACATTTCACCTTTAAATTTATATATGACTTACCTTCTTAAGCTCATTCTTTAGTATTTCTTTGGAAGGAGGGTCACCAAGAAGTAGGTTATTCTTATATATTGATTCAATCCATTTCTCAATAAAATACATCATGCATTATCTGAGCCAACACAATCACAATAAGACACCACAGTAACATGTGCTCCATTTACGAAGACTGCTTTCATAATATCAAACTGATCCCATTCAAGAGGCTTGATGGTCACTCAAGATACCAAGCAAATTAATGGTGCTTGTTTCAAATGTTAAACTTTTGTCATCAAGGTCTTCCACTCACCTCCTCATTTGCACACATATGTCAAATCCCATTCAAAACATTATTTGAATTATGGTGTTCAGTGCCAGCTACAAATGCATTTTCTTCACATTCTGCATTTAAAACTTCATTAGCAACCCTTTACTTTCATAATTTTGTAGAGCATGTTGGGTCCCCATGTGGACCCGACTAAAATAAAAATTTGTTTTCAGACAAGTTTCATGCTCAAATTGACCTGTCACAACCTTTGAATGCTCCTGAGATGAAAAAGTGAACTAGGTTGCAATTATAAACTATTTTCTGACACTCTTGAAAAATGGGCAAAACTGGCCCAGTTGCCTCAAGAATCAATTTGGGAAATTGGTCAAACGACCCCTTGGAGTCACAAAAACATACATACACATAGAAATTTGACCCAAGAATATAGTGCAACAAACAGCTCAGACAAATATATCACTAGGAAAAAGTTATTAATCAGTAAATTTGCCTACTAAAACTTCTACAATAAACAATTGTTCTGAACCAACTCAAACTGATCCAATTGTTATTTTGCAAAAATATCAAATCAACCCTTGATGAGTTGCCACTAGAAATAGTATATTATTTAAGTTTCCTGAGCATGTGTGTAAAAGGAATTTGCTTGAATCATCACCGGTCAAAAGATACTGACGGTCAAAGTTAGCCTCTCTGAAATGCTGTCAAGAATGCAGATGCAAAACTGAACAAACTACATTCGGTTTTGATCTATTAAAAATATAAAATCAGATCATTAGACTCTAAAAACTGACATGTGAGATCATCTTGATATGGATAATACGAAACAATTTTCGTTCTAACATGGCAATCAACTGGTTACGAAATCCAAACTCAAACAGGAAGCTATTTCACAAAACTGAATCTAGAAACAACAGAACAGTGTCAAAAACCCTTCAACTTCACTTTTCGAAACTCTATCAAAACTTATTGTGGGAAGCTGAAAAATGAAATGCATATTCACATATGTCAATTGAAAATGTCTACAAATGTGTTTTGCACGACAATCAACAGGATTTAAATTACAAGCCTCCAAAGTGGGCTACCCAAGCAGATTCATCAGGTGCATTTTTGAAAGTGCATAAGAAATTTTTTGAAATAGGCATCTCAAATTTGCAAAATTTGAGAGTGCCATCAATGTCTTCGACTGGGGATGTATGCCCCCTATAGGCATAGCAAGAATCTAGATCTCTGGAGAATAGACCAAAAGCTGAGTCCATCAGGTGTTCAAATTGCTCCTTTATTCAACCTTCTTTTCAACTTCACTTGGTGACCCTAGGTCACCAAATAAAAAAAAAGGGGGGGGTTAACTTTTACCCCTATCAAAAACCAATCTATTAAAAGAGTTGATCTCCCTCAACTCATGCTTGCCTCTATCAAACCATAACAACACACTGACTGCATCTTTGCAAACAACAATACCAAACTGCCCTTGTGCAAATGAAAACTTGTTCTTTGTTCAGCTTCATTACATGGCAACCAAATCAAATAAGTCACATCACTGCCACTCCCTTCATTCTCTGATTTTTCATCAAGTGATAACATTTGAGAATGGTGATCAAAACCACATGAAAGCATAGCTTGATCACAACCATCTGCCTGATGAAACATGTTGGCCTCTCCTAATAGCCAATCATATTCAAGATCATCAACATGTTCACAATCACTATGCATTTGAAAGTCAAGCATACTTTCAAAATGTTGATTATTATGTGGCAACAACTTATCACATAAATCACTCTCAAGCTGAAAACAAATTTCAATATTCTGCACATTGCCACACTCTATGAAAACTTCTCCCAGCTAACAAAAATAGCACTCACATTCTGCTTTGTGGTTGGAACTGTTAAACTCAAATTGATTACTAGTTTGCATATCAAAATTAAAACTATCACAAGAACTCACCAAAAGATCTTGTTCATCATGGAAACCATCTCCAAGTGTATGCAAATAAATACACTCATGCATTAGCACACTTTGTAACTGTTCATCATGTTGATATTGAGATTTATCAGAGATTTCTAACTCATCATCATCAATAATCATATTGTCATCCTCTGAACATAAGGTATCAACCTCTTCAATATCACAAGTTTTCTCAACAACGAGCAATTCTGGTTCAGAAGCATAATCTAATTTCTCATTGAAATCATCTTCATTCTCACTCAAAGACTCATGAATAGCCTCATTCAAGTCAGAAAACAAAGACTTGTCCAAATCTGCATCACAATCTTCAAGATTTCACTAATTGGATGCATAAACCTCATGGTTATCTTCTGCTTGAAACTCATCAAAATAGATTTCTGAACTTGCATAAGTGTCCATATCTTCATATTCATCATACAGTGCATCATTAAAATCAATTTGTTGTTTGTCTTCATCCATATTATCATCATATTGATCAGCTAGTTCATCATTGGAAAGAGAATCAGAGTCACTTGCATCATACCTTGCATCTTGAAGGCCATCATCACTGTCAAAATCAATAGGGGCTGCACACAACAACTAAGAGTTGTCCTCATGTGCACATTTTTGATATTTTGTGGTCAACAAATCTGAAATTTATTCACAACTCAATAGATCATTATTTTGATCTATTGTTTCAACCACTTCCTCTCCTTGACCTTCACCTGAATTGGATGCAATATCAAATTGCAAATTAGGACATATCAAAGTATCATCATCTTCAAAGTCTGTGATCTCAATGGGCTGATCATAAACAAGGCTTCCCCAACTACAAGAGATTGGATCATTAACAACCTTGTCAAACACATGGTCACCATCCGTTACTGAGAACAGACTATCCACTTGTTCATTCTTACTCATTTTTGGGCTGTCATAAGAACAATCCACATCACTTTACATTTCAACATCAGATTGGGTGTCATCATTGAGCCTATCACTTGCATCCTCTTGAAGGTAGACACAAAAATCTTCACTATCAGACTGAAAACCATCAATGGTTTCCTCATTGCAGCTGCTTGTGGCCTGTCTTTCAAATTGAAATTCATCACACACCTCCTCATTTGCAGCTGACACACTGATGTTCTCAAGAGAATTTCCTAAAATAGAAAGCTCCCTTGTCTCACTATGAAGACTTGCATCATTTCTACACTCGACACATGTAGGATTGACTTGATCAATTGTATCATCATATGTCTGATCACATATCTCTTCTTCAAAGAGTAAATCCAACTCATATTCTTTTTCAAGTTCTTGACTCGAAAGACTCAGCTATTGATTTTCATTTGGGTACATTTCTTTTGTAAGTTTTTCAAAGAAAACTTTCTCATCACTTGATGATGCATTCTTCTCATCTTTTACCTTCTCAAGTCTGCATTTATTTGAAGACATTTGATCATTTGCATTCACACCACTGTTGATTTCATCAACATGTTTATCCAAAAGTGAAGACAACAAACTTTGCACATATTCATTCCTTTGTTTCTCCAAACCATCGAAAACTGAGTATGCCATCTGCATGCTCAGTATTTTAAAATCTTTTAACAATGCACTAGATCCTTCTTCATAAGCTTCAAAGTACATATGAATACAATCAGAAGTGCTAGGTCTGAAACTTTCTGGGATTAGTGAAAGAGCAACAACAAATCTATGACTGAAATCAATACTTGACTCTTCATCTTGGTTTCTAATCTCCTTTAATCTTGTAACAAGATTAGAAGGCTCTCTTGAAAATTCTACACTATAAGCAGCCACTAATTTATCCCAACAAGGAAAGGACTTATCAGGAAAGCTTAAATACCAATCCTGAGCTCTTGCTTCAAAAGATCTGACAAAAAATCCCATCCACATATCTTGATCTCTGAATGAATGTTTCCCCATGAAGCTAGAAAAACTTTGAACATGTGCATCTCCTTCACATACAGTATACCCATCAAATATAGGCATCTCCTTATAAACTTGAGCTGACATACTTTCAGTTTCATAGTCAACCCATGAAAAATCTAACTAAGCATACAATGGATCAAAGGAATTGATAATAGGTGCAATGACTTGACAAGTAGATATAGTATGATTGTCTCTTGACCGGGCTTGTTGAGATATTTGGTGCCTTTCATCCATTTCTTTAAGTCCTCTTTCAAATACATCATTCCATTCAAGACTAAACCTAGGCTTATTAACTCTTGGGTTCTTACACTTTGGGGTATTAGATGCTTCAAGATTATTATACTTTTGACACTTCTTGACAAGCTGAATCAAAGTGTTCACTGGTATAGCTACTTTACATTGGTGATCCATGGATATTACAAATTAAGGCTCACTCATTGTATATAATTACAAGCCTGACCACATGATGGACAACAAGGATAATTACTGACATAATGAGAACTTGGGCTTTAAAATTATAACAATACAAATGGATGGAAACCCCATAAGGTACAAAAATGCATTCTAACCATCCAAACTAGTAGATATTGAGCACTAAACAAAATTATTTCAATGGAACTACAGTTACATTCAACAGATCCAACAAATGGAAGTGTACAAACTTAAATTTACCGTTCTTTCCCTTTGTCAGTGCTAACTCACTCAATAGGGAACCAAAGTTTTTTTTCTAAGAAGTTCAAATATGGTTTTCATACACAATTTTCTTGAAAACCAAGAATGAGGAATAACTAGAAACTTTGTAGCTGCTACAAATTGTCTTCCTGGCTGGTAATATTTGTAGATCTGGAACTTTCTTCAAATTTTCAACAGGTTATATTTATAGAGTCACCACCTCTTTTCACAGAGTACTGAACTTCACGCAGTATGAAGTTCCTTTACATATAAACTTTTTTATGAGTTCCCTCCACCAACAGAGCACCATAGATTAAAAAATTGTTCAGGTTCACTACAAAAAATTCCTCTCCAGGGTTGAAATCCTTAAAAATTTGAACTAAATTTAGAATGGAAAATCATTTGACTTTACACAATGACTCTTAAGGCTAGATTCTGCAATAAGAATTTTCTCCAATTCTCCCCAGCGGAGTCGCCATTCTATTGGAGTTTTAAAATGCAACCTAGCTAGGCTTTGAAATTCTCTAAGAGGTAGCCAACCTCTATATTAAATAACCACAAAGGCTAGTGGCCAACTGAGAAGATTCAGTCAAAGACTGACATCTCCTACAATTCTGGCTCTGCAAGACCAAGGTGGGTAAACGTATACAATTCCCAAAACTTAATTAACTCATACACCGACATTGCTTTATAAAGCAGATAATTCCCAATGAAAATACACTAAGGGAAGCATTGACAGGTTCAAACTTGGCTAAATTCTCAGTAACTCAACCCTCTCTCAGCCATTGGAAAGAAGGACATACCACAAACCAAATAGTAAGATTAGAATGATTTTGCATTTATAAAATGTTTCTAAGATACACAAAACTGAAAAATAGATCAGTGCCAATTCTAGGCCATGGAGTCAAACACATAAAATGAATTCATCAACAAACAGACCTCAACCAGTGGATTAAAATTGTGAATGCTTTGCCTCAACTATTAGTGACTTGCACCTGTGAACCCCTAAACCTGCAAATGCACAAAGAAGTCAAACATTGTTAGTGTTAAATCAAAATGCATGTAAAGATTCGAAGGATTCCCCATGAAATCCACTTATTAAGCTAAAATTAGGAAAATGAAGAACATGAAGCAAGAAACTTGAATTAAATCCTAATTAAGCAAATAAGTTAAAGATCTTATGGGGGAATTGGTGCCAATGATATGTTGCAATTGGCCCTTTCCCAATTCCTATGGTTGCAATGTGGATTGATTAAGAAATGGTCAAATCTCCAAAGAGATTTGAGCATAACCTTGGTGCAAATGTGAAAATGATAGGAATGTATGGATGAAGATAGCAAAATCAGTTCTCACTTGAAGAGAGTAAAATTGCATATGAGTTGTGGATGAAGATTGAGGAGAAGAGTCCCCAATTTATAGATTCAAATCTTGGAAGAGATGGTGAAAATAAGCAATGTGGGACAAAAGATAGTCCAATGGCATTGTGCCACTTGTCCAAATGTGATTGGATGAGGAATGTGCAAGTTTTGGCCAATGTGCCAATAAATGCAATTAGGTGGCATTTCAAACTTGAGAAATGACAAGTTGAAGAGGGAAAAGGAATGAAGTTAATGTCACTTGGCTCAAGGTCAAGGACATGTAAGAGGCTTTTAATGCCTTGTTGGAAGGACCAAGTCCACTCGGACTTTTTGAATTCAAATAAAGAATATTCCCTTTTTGATGCTTTGTGAGGGAAAATAAGAGAATTAATAAATCAAAGTAATTGATTGATTGTGCAATTTCCATTCTCTAGAAAATTTTAGTGAGAAGGATTAACTTAATCAAGGATTTGATTAACTTAATGAAGAATTAGGTGATGTGACAATTTAGGCTTAGATTTATGAATTGATTTAAGTTAGAAATTGAGAGAAAATGATTCATTAAATAAATGATTTGATTTATTTAATAAAGAAGGAATGTGTTAGATTAAATCAAATAAGGTTTAATTTATTTAATTTAATAGGAGGACTTTAGAGATTTTAATTAAATAAAATGATTTATTTAATTAAATAGCAATGTAGGATTAATTAATTTAAACTGATTAATTTAATCAAAGGAGGTGATAGACTTAATCCAATAAATAGTAATTTATTGAATTAAAGGATAGAAAGTGATGAAATGCTGAGAATTTGATCTAAGAGGAAATGTTGTTAGTAATCAAGATCAGGTGTGCCAAAACAAACTTGTACATTTTCCATGTCTACAGCACCAACAATCCCTCTCTTATTATCAATGAAATTCTCCTTATCAAATCCCATCTTCACACCTGAAATCAAAATCACCTGCTCAAAGCATTTTAACCATTTCTTTGAAACAAAACAATGAACAGACAAAACAATCTCATGAAATTTGAGATGATAAACTCAAATACACTTTGTATTATTGAATTTATATGACTAAATGTGTACAAATATGGAGACAATCTCAAGATATTCATGAATGTGCAAACACCTTCATGATTTTTTTTGCATAAAATTGGTTGTATTTACTCATGAAATCAGAAAATTACAGCTTACAGACTCAAGAAATAACTCAAAATTTACAATTCTTTAACTACCCAGCCCAATACAAAAACTCATAACCCTTTACAAATGAGAAAAGAAGAGAAGATATAGAAGAAGAGAAGCAACCCAGAGCAGCCCTAAATTTGATCTGCTGATGCCATCTGGAAGCTTCATTCTTGTTCATCAAACTGAAAAGAATCTCTCATCTCTCTTCCTTTGCAGCAACAAACTTATTCTCTAAAAATTGCCTTTGCTCATCATTGCCTTGCAACTAGAAATCTGCCCATGTGGAGAATTTCATCATTTCTCCCAACTGCTGGAAAAAACCTCTTTCCCATGCAAAATTATGTTTATGTTCTTTATTTGTTGCACATTATACTTTATCCTCCAAGTATTAAAGTTCAATAACTTTATTATTTAAGGCCTTGAATTTATTCTATGGTCCAACAAATAATATATTTCCCATTGAAATATTTCCTCATACCATTCACCTTAGTGCATTTTAATTGTTGTGGATGCACTTTATTTTATTAATTTTAGTGAATAAAATATTTCACATGGTGAACATTCAATTAAAATTATTCCCCAACACATTAATATCCACCCATAAAATGGATAAATCCACTTTATATAGTACCCACGGTGAATATTTAATTCACTCTCCATTTATAAAATTTCACCCCTATTGATAAAAATACTCCGCCTCCTTCATGCATTTACCACTTACTTGAGAAAAAATAAAAATAATTTCTTCCTTGTTGTTCACTTTACATTTTACAATATTTGTTGGCAATAATTTGAAACTTTTACGATACAATATTTGGTGAAGACCACCGTCTACGGGCCACTGGAATATTTCACCCACCCGCACCAAAAATGTCAAATTTTCCCACCATATTTGGAGGAAATTTAAAATTTCATCGGGCCTCATATTTTAATGAAGTATTTCCCTATAATACTTTAATTTACTCATAAAAGTGAAAACCATATTTTACCCGTGCATGAAACATCACTTGGGCCCACCATTCACTTGCCTCACACACCTTGCGGGCTTTTTCCCAACGTCATCACTCCTCATGCGAGGTCCACGAAATTTTCCCTAAATCTTCTTCTTTGTTAGGTGTGTTCCCATGCTCTGCACTTGGCCACGATTCACAAAATGCTCGAGCGTCCTCCTCTTACTATGGTGCGCAACCCTGTTCCTTTCACTATGATCGATGGCTTTACCTTATTGTAGGTTGCACCTCCCTTAGTTTTGATGGATGTTCATACTTTGTGGTCCAATGTGCATGCCCATGTAACCATGGTGACTAGTGCACCCCTCCATAACAAGCTATGCCCACCAAAATTTGCTTGAAGTTTCAAATACCTTTTCACAGTCCATTCACACCTGTCTCTGTTTTTAGATGGCGCCCCATTCTCTATGCTGGCACATTCCTCCTTCACTTGCTAGCCACGCCCCTCACGCCTTGATGGATTTTACTGCTTGGCACAAACTGCACCTAGTGCATTGGCTAGAGAGTTTCTAAAGAATTTTCAAAAAATCTGCATTGTTGCGCCCAGTCATGGAGCCCAATGAGACCACATCAATTAGATGTTGAACATTTCACAGGCCTTGTCTATTGCATTGCCAAGCATTCAAGGAGTGTTGCTTTCCTTCATGGACACTGGCTCCTAGGCATGGTAATGATGTAGCCTTACATCCTTCGTTCAATGTTCATAGGCTCTTCACAATGGCTCAAGCCCTTTACCAGTATAATGGCCTTCATACGTTGGTAGTCGTATTGCATAAGATTGTCCATGCAAAGGTCTCCTCCCTCATGTTGTAGAGTCTTTCCCTCTAGAAATTTCCAATGCATTTCCAACATATTTGCATTCCAAACAAATGGCAGGCATGGCATCCTTCACTAGTTTAATGGAAAAAAAGTGTGGAGCTCCTCTTTACAATTTCCAAGTGCATTTGCATTGAAATCTCTAGAGACTTCTACAAACTAGAATTTCCTCAAACAATTTTTATACATTTCCCAGTGCTGGTGCAAACTACTCTCTCGTGCCTTGATGGATCTCCACAACCTGCTCCATTGGAACTGCTTGTAAAAAATGTTTCTTTTTTGACTTTTAATATATCCATTTTGTGTGCATCTTCAATCATGAGGTTATGTTTTCCCCTGTAGATAGTGCCCACCTATGCAGCAACAAAATATTCCCTAATCTCATGTGCAAGCAAGGCAGGCATGATGTTGTCAAAGGTTGTCGAAGTCAGCCATTACCTTTGCCAATTGCATTTGCTTTGAAGTTTCAAAGCCCTCAACATAATGCAGTTTCTCTATTTGTTAGACCCTTCCTATCTCTTGGAGGTACAAATTTAATATTAATCTTCAAACTTCCAATTCATCATATACTCCTTTGCTTTAGTTCGTTGCTAATCACTAGTGCTCTAAAATTTGTAATGAATTCAAGTTAAGTACTACAATACATTTCACCTTTAAATTTATATATGACTTACCTTCTTAAGCTCATTCTTTAGTATTTCTCTGGAAGGAGGGTCACCAAGAAGTAGGCTATTCTTATATATTGATTCAATCCATTTCTCAATAAAAGACATCATGCATTATATGAGCCAACACAATCACAGTAAGACACCACAATAACACGTGCTCCATTTATGAAGACTCCTTTTGCAATATCAAACTGATCCCATTCAAGAGGCTCGATGGTCACTCCAGATACCAAGCAAATTAATGATGCTTGTTTCAAATTTCAAACTTGGGTCATCAAGGTCTTCCACTCACCTCCTCATTTGCACACATATGTCGGATCCCATTCAAAACATTATTTGACTTATGGTGTTCAATGCCAGCTACAAATGCATTTTCTTCACATTATGCATTTAAAACTTCATTAGCAACCCTTTTCTTTCATAATTTTGTAGAGCATGTTGGGTCCCCATGTGGACCCGACTAAAAGAAAAATTTATTTTTGGACAAGTTTCATGCTGAAATTGACCTGTCACAACATTTGAACGCTCTTGAGATGAAAAAGTGAACTAGGTTGCAATTATAAACTATTTTCTGACTCTTGGAAAATGGGCAAAACTAGCCCAGTTGCCTCAAGAATCAATTTGGGAAATTGGTCAAATGACCCCTTGGAGTCACAAAAACATACAAACACGTAGAAATTTCACCCAAGAATATAGTGCAACAAATGGCTCAGAGAAATATATCACTAGGAAAAAGTTATTAATTAGTAAATTTGCCTACTCAAACTTCTACAATAAATAGCTGTTTTGAACCAACTCAAACTGATCCAATTGTTATTTTGCAAAAATAGCAAATAAACCCCTGACGAATTGCCACTGGACACAGTATATTATTGAATTGCCTTGAGCACGTGTGCAAAAGGAATTTGATTGAACCATCACCGGTCAAAAGATACTGACGGTCAAAGTTAGCCTCTCTGAAATGCTGTCAAGAATGCAGATGCAAAACTGAACAAATTGCATTCGGTTTTGATTTGTTAAAAATAGAAAATCAGATCATAAGACTCTGAAAAATGACAGGTGAGATCATCTTGATATGGATAATATGGAACAATTTTCCTTCTAACATGACAATCAACTAGTTGCGAAATCCGAACTCAAACAGGAAGCTATTTCACAAAACTGAATCTGCAAACAACAGAACAGTGTCAAAAACCCTTCAGCTTCACTTTTCAAAACTCTATCAAAACTTACTGTGGGAAGCTGAAAATTGACATGCATATTCACAAATGTCAATTGAATATTTCTCCAAATGTGTTTTGCACGAAAAATCAACAGGATTTAAATTACAAGCCTCCAAAGTGGGCTACCTAAGCAAATTGATCAGGTGCACTTCTGAAAGTAAAGAAGCAAAATTTGAGAGTGCCATCAGGGGGTTCCACCGATGAAGCATTCTTAGGCTGATGGTATTGAATTTTGTTAGGAATGGGGCAAGGACTGCATCACTATGAAATTTCAAATTTGTTTATGGATGCAATGTGGCTGTAATATGGATCTTATCACACAAATTTCTAAAATTTGCATTGTTCATAAAATCAAAGTGTGGTATATTTTTGTGATTATTAATATGTGGAAGATAAGTGGGGTAGACTCAGTGGAGGCTAGTTTCTTTGTAAAGAAAAAATAAATTTCCTTTTGAGAGATCAAATTTAAATTTTAATATCACAATTTCATAAATGATGGAATACAACACCCTAGTTCCCCTGATATACTTTATGGATTTGATAATTCATGGTTACTTTTTTTGACAACTTGACTCTATCAGTATATCAGGGAGAGCACCTTAGGATTCAGACTGATAGAGTATTGTTACACCAATACTAGGTTGTGTGCTATTTTCATTAGGCCATCGACGGGGATGTGATGGGGGTTCTGTCGATGAAGCATTGTTAGGCCGATGGTATTGAATTTTGTTAGGAATGGGGCAACGACTGCGTCACTATGAAATTTCAATTTTGTTTATGGATGCAATGTAGGCTATAATATGGATCTTATCACACAAATTTCTACAATTTGCATTGTTCATAAAATTAAAGTGTGGTATATTTTTGTGATTACTAATATGTGGAAGATAAGTGGGGTAGACTCAGTGAAGGCTAGTTTCTTTGTAAAGAAAAAATAGATTTCCTTTTAAGAGATCAAATTTAAATTTTAATATCACAATTTCATAAATGATGGAATACAACACCCTAGTTCCCCCGATATACTTTATGGATTTGATAATTCATGGTTACTTTTTTTGACAACTTGACTCTATCGGTATATCAGGGAGAGCACCTTAGGATTCAGACTGATAGAGTATTGTTACACTGATACTAGGTTGTGTGCTATTTTCATTGGGCCATCAGTGGGGCTGTGATGGGGGTTCCACTGATGAAGCATTGTTAGGACGATGGTATTGAATTTTTTTAGGAATGGGAGAAGGACTACGTCACTACGGATTTTCAAATTTGTTTATGGATGCAATGTAGGCTATAATATGGATCTTGTCAATTGTCACAAAAATTTCTACAATTTGCATTGTTCATAAAATCAAAGTGTCGTATATTTTTGTGATTATTGATGTGGAAGATAAGTGGGGTGGGCTCGGTGGAGGCTAGTTTCTTTGTAAAGAAAAATTAAATTTCCTTTTAAGAGATCAAATTTAACTTTTAATATCACAATTTCATGGATGATGGAATACAATATAAAATATCATCAACTACAGTTTGGTATATGATTCATGAAGTGCAATATAAAATAAAATATCATAAAGTGCAATGGTTCATAATTTATTTGAATACAATATAAAATATCATCAACTACAGTTTGGAATATGATTCATATGGTTCAATATTAAGTAATATATCATGAAGTGCAATGATTCACAATTTCAATCTTCATTGAATACAATATAAAATATCATCAACTACAGTTTGGACTTTGGAACAATGGAAAATGATTCATGAGGTGCAGTAAAAATACCTAAAACCTGCTAATTCTCTTCCATTTCCCAAATGGAGGCAGGGTCCTCAAACTAATGCTCATCTTGAGATAAAGTAAAAGAGTCATCTTGATTATGAGTTTTCTCTTCACTTTCTTCGGCCTATGTCTCAAATTCAACATTCATTGTGTAATTTGTGTCAATTTCAATATCATTGTCATCTGTCCCAGTCCCACTGCCATTGCCACTGCCACTAGTACTAGTGCTTGGAATTGGAGTGCCTGTGTTGCACAACCTAGTCCCTCTTCTTCCATATGTGGACCTCTAGATTGTGAGTGCTCGTTGAAAATGATTTTTTTTGACATTATATGCAGTTCCTTTCATCCTCAAGAAATTTTCCAAATTCTTGTCTAGTTTGTTTCTTAACTTTGATTTCAAAAACCCCAATGCACTAAAAACTCTCCCATCCTTCACCAAGCCCAATATCATTGTTTGACATAAATCAACAAGTTTGAAATATTCTGATATCGAACCACACAATATTTCACTCTAACCTAAGCTTGTCCAAACCGTTTTTATTGATCCCAGTTCAAAGGCCTTATCCTTTCCCATGGATTTATACTGGTCCCTCATAGTTGTTACAAAACTCCTAGATTGTTGTCTAAGCTTATTTTTATTTAAAATTATTCTATTGTCTCCTCATTGTATGTTACCTTTTTCGAAAACTATTCGATCAAGATTTTTACTTGATCATGAAAATATTTTGGGTTATCTCGGTTTACCCAAAAGTTGAGGATACACAATACCAATGGCTTCAAGTATTTCATGTCGAGGGACTCTTTCACAAATCTTTGAGGAAAGAGATTTTTCAATTTCTTTCAAATTATCACTAACAGATTTAACAATGTCATTAAAATATTCCTCGTTAACAACTACTTCTCTACTAGAGTGCTCAGTTGTCTTACAATGGTACATTGGTATCTCATATCCACGTACACAGATACATAAATGGCCACTTGCATTAAACTATAAAGAATTATTAGGATTATTCAAATCAGTAATTTTCTGCCACATCAAATAATTTGTGCCTTCCTATGTTAGATCTAGATATAGATGATTGAGGGCCAAGCATTTAAGTTTACATAGATTGGCATATTCATAAATATAAATAGTTTTTTCTTAGGATTTCTTCAAAATATTGTTCATCTCATCCAGCATGGGGAGAAGACTAGCTAAAGTCAAGAGTGTATCTTTATCACTTAACGTATGTAAGAGGTGAAGAGCTTTGTCTACTATGTTGTGATGCTTGTACATCACTCCAATCAAGGATTGATATTTTGAAACAACTCGTTGCATTGGTCCATGTAGGGAAATCCATTTGGTATCGACATCCTTGAGAAGATTGTTTCTAGGTGTTATTCCCTTAGCAAAATGTTAAAATTCAAGGAAACGTTTGAGATTTCAGCAAAAGTATGCATGGATCTCGTGAAATAGATTTTCAAATTTTTGATATTATAGGAAACTTGCTTACAATTTTGAATCCTAAATTCATTTCGTGGGCCATGTAGTGAATGCCAAGCATGTATGGTGCACACGTAGTTTGTAACTTTGTGTAAACACTGCTCCTTTGACTGTGCATCACTACAGCTCCATCAGCTCCTACACACACCAACTTTTTGGCAATTGTCAACTCATCTATACCTACAATTTTATTCAAAGAATTCTTGACTAGTTCAAATAGATTTTACAATGTTGAACTGTCCTTCATTTTATGAACACAAAGAAGATGATCTTGGTGAACATGTTGTTCTATAGTATACAAATGCATACAGATCTAAGAAGTATTGTCTACCATGGTAACTTCATCTAAAGATATTGCAATGAAATTTGACTCTTTTACTTTCTCCTTTAAATATTCCTTTTCCACTGCAGCAAGACAATTCACCCATTCCCATCCAGCGTTTACTGACCAATGTGAGAAGGGAAAGTGGTGAACACTCAAATAAGATAGTAATTTTGTTGGACTAACCACCAGCATCTCCCTTTGGGTTTGTGACATGGTTTAACTGCCTCCCGTGGATCTTAATTGATGCTTGTATCGGGCATTGAAAGGTCGATCTTTTGGTGCAATGGCAAGGCCAACAATTGGTATCAGAGCCAGTCATGAGTTTGAACCCCTCGGGTGACGCTGAGGGGGGATTGTTGGACTAACCACCAGCATCTCCCTTTGGGTTCATGAAATGGTTCGCCTCCCATGGATCTTAACTGACGCTTGTATCGGGCATTGATAGGTCGATCTTTTGGTGCAACGACAAGGCCAACAAAATCAAAATATTTTGGGTAGTCTGTCATAGGACATCCCTAGAAAAAATATGAAAAACAACACTCATCTGAACATTTTTTGATAGATTTGTTGTTGCCATGGATTTTACAAAATGAGCCTCAAGTGTACATTGACATTTTTCAAGCTTCGATATTCTATGTTATGCACTTCATAATCCGTGAAATACTTAACATGAAGAAATTATTCCTTTGATTTCCATCATACTGGTGGAGATTTTATTTTCTCCCCCTCTTATGTGGTAGATTTTATTTTATCCTCAGCTCTAATTGATTGTATTTTGGGTTCTACAAACAAGTCTGGGTCGTGGGTTTTCTTTTCAAATGTTGACTTGTTACCAATGGTGGTCAGTCGCTTAAGTGGTGTTTTATCCCTTTTTGGTCGTGTCTTTACAAACCCCTTTTACTCATCCTTTCAGTTTTTTGCGTCATGACCATATTATTTTTCCATAGTGTCGGGCCGATGAATTATTTTGGATTAACCATTAAATAATATTTTTGACCTCGAGAGTCATTTCCCCATCCACCTAGTCGGTCCCCTTCTTTAAGAATAAATTTTTTGCATGTGCAGATTCCGTGATAATTGGATGAAGTGATTTTAATCTTAACTGTTCCTCACAGACCTCACAAGGTTTCTACTTACGTCATAAAAATGGTGTGAGGCTTGGGAGATGCTGCCACCTGTTGCATTTGATGGTGGGGACCATTTTTGCTCACTGACCGATGATGGATGTTGATGTCGACAGTTGTTTCTATATCGACGCATCGTGGCCATTCCTCGCTGACCTCAAACAATTAAAACTTTAGTTTCAATAATGCTAAGAGGTAAGCGATTTTTTGATGTGTGGACATCGATGCTATTCGATGGACGAGGAAGGTGGGATCCGTTCCATGCTGATGTGGTGCCTAGTAGGTGAATTTCCTTTTTGCTTGATGACTAGAGAGTGGACGTGGCATTTTCAAATTGTTTTGATTTAATCTGAGTCATTCACTTGGCCAACATTCCTCTTGATCAACGGCTCGTATTTAAAATAAACTGGTGTTGTACTATAGCCATTTTATCTCGTGCGAGTGAATAGTAATGGTTGAGTTCGACTTTGCTTGCATAATTAAATGCCAAAAGATCAATGAATTGCTATTTCTGTGATGTATCTCTTAATTGGGGAAGAATTGCCTGGTGTTGAGCGAAGCAAGCCGTTGTTGCAATTTTCCAGTCTCACCGTCTTCGACACTCTACAAGTGAAACCGTAAGTAGCACGTACGCCATTTCTTGTGGTTTCAGAAGATTTTATGGTTGCTTGCTAAACAATTGGTGATTGTTTTATTTTACATTTCTCAAGAATTGTTTGAATAGATTTGCTTTTAGAGCTTATCTTGATAATTGCTGAGGATTTTAGAATCTTGAAGAATTATCTATTAAGACTATAGGGAGATAATTGTAATTGTTTTCCATTTTAAAATAAGAAAACCCTAACTCGAATTACCATCTATTTGATATAAATGGAACGAAATGTCCAAAGTTCTAGTTCTAAAACCACTACCAGGCCTTTCTCCCAATACATTATTGATTTTTTAAAAGCATCTACTAACAAGAAGCAGGAGGGAAAGGTTTTTTTCTATGGGCCTTTACTTTTGGAAGGGTTAACAGACAAGCAATGTGCAATTCGAGAAGCCGAGTTGCCATACACTAGGTGGTAATTATTCTCCAATTAGTTCGGGAAAAGGAATTTGTCTGTCCCTTTGTGCAATCCATGGAGGTTGGACTTGGGTAAATTGGTGGTGCCTAATGTTTACATGGATGTAGATATTTTAAAGGACATTGCTGCTAGATATGACCCTGTGGCCTGAATTGTCAGAACACATGCTGGTGTAGAAATAATTAAGATAACCAAAGAAGAAATCACAGAAATTTTAAGTTTGCACGAATGGAGTTGGGATATGGTTCCTGTCAACCTTGAGGTTTTCAGAGAAGAGTATACAAATACTAAGGGTTTGTGCAGAACATCCCTTTTGGTACCTCATTTGGCTATCTCGGGAAGAGAAAATAATCAAACGAAAGTAGTGATCGACAGGAATGAGCCTAAACCTTTTCCTATGGACTATTTCTCCAGTTATTTCAACAAGACTGTTTGTGTTTTATGTCAAGTTCTGGTAGTCAGCTTAAAGACAACCCAACCTACAGATATTATGTATATGGCTGTAAATCTCCAGCACTCGAGTTTCAATGTGGTATATGGTTTTTCCACTTACCTAGCTGAGAAAATACACACGGATCTGGTAGGCCTAATGGAAGGGAAGAATTGGGTTGGATTTAGATGGTTTTCCCTTTTAATCCACATGTTTCTGTATAGGGGTCAGGATGTATTTAAGAAAGATATGGAATTAAAGAAGAAGGAAGGAAACATTGAAATGTCTGTCCAATATTGGACTAGGATTCTTGACATGCATGATCATATGTTTGATTATGTAACTTTCCATAATGTCTTCAGATCTAAATTAAGGAAGGCTTTGGTTCGCGACCCCCCAAGGATTCCAAAAGAAATTCATGACTTCTTGAGGCCGATGGAGAGGAGAACTAAACTGAACATAATGCATAATTGGGGAGACATTATCCCTTATCATAACACCATAGTTTTCAGGGTTTTTGGCACCAATGTCAATCCAAGGGTTCTACCAAGGGAGGTACCCCTTAGAATTGCATTTCTGGAAATCATGAAGTATTTGGGGGGAACTCAATAATTATAGTTGCTAGTTGAACAGAAGAAGGGTTCTTTCTTCCCTGAGTATACAGCATTTTCCAATTTTGTTATGGCAAAGGGAGGATGGAAGGATTTACACATATTTCTTGCAGCTTATAGGCTAAGGACTCTACGCCCCAGGAATCATGATATTGAAGGTTTTATCTCTCAAATGAAGGAAAAGCATCGGACCAGAGCCTTTGTTCACAATTTCTACTTTCCTAAGGATAACATGAGGAATATTTTTTATTTGGACCTATAGGAGGAGAGAAAGACAATGTACATTGCCTACTCTAAGATGGTAAAAAGTAAGCAGGAGAGAATACCTGGTTTTAACCCCATACCTAATTCCAAAGATGAGTTTAGCAGGGCGATGTATGGAATTCATAATTTTGGAAGTTTGGTAGGGGTTTTGAAAGATGAAAGGGTTGTGGAAGAAAGGGGAAAATCACAAACTTTCAAGGAGTACCCTGAAGTAAGATTGGAGGAGAGGCCTACTTATCAGCCCCAAAAGAAGATAAAGTTTTTTTCTAGAAGAAGCGGAAGTAGGGCTGAAGATGTTGCTAAAAATATTGCACCATCTTCTTCAGGGAAATCACTGCCAAATATTGTTGATCTGGATTCTCGTCCGAGGTGTTCAGAGAAGGCTTTCCCACCATCACCAAAGAGACAAAGGGTCGAAAGAACAAGGATGGTTGATTGTGATGGTGATCAGGACGATGATATTATTTTGACTCCAGATGAAATGCATCATGAGATGCCATTAGACCTAGTTGATATTGCAACAAGCTCAGGGCAAATTTCTTGAGGTTAGGAAAAGATGAAATCAAAGGAATAACAGGTAATAATGATTTGAGGATGGAAGCCTACAAAGAGTTCATGATGGATGACTCTTTTATTCAAACTAAGGATTTTAAATATTTTGTTTGGAGAGCACATACTACATTATATGCTAAGAAGGTGGTGCATAAGAGAATTCTACATCCAGAGCTCCCAAAGGAGGTAATTCAATCTAGGGTCAGAGAACAAATGAGAGAAAAATTCAAAGAAATAACACCAGAGCGGGGTCGAGCATTGGTACAAAAAATTGGAGTATTGCTACTTCCTCAAAGGTATATTGCTGATGTTGTGGTGTTTGACACAATAAGAAGGGATAATAAGCCACTTCTTGCAAATGATTAGGAGGCTACATTAGCACTCCAAGGATCAGCCTTTAGTGAGGAATGGGATGCTATGGCAATATGGTCTTTACCCACTAGGTTTAAAAATCCAATTTTTGCAGAGCCATCCAATTTTAGTGGTCACTTGATTGTGAGAAGAGTTGTTGATACCCCAGCTTTGGAAGTTATTGATATGGTTGTAAATGTTTCCAAATTCACCATGGAAACTTTTGAAGGTTTGACCAAGGACCGAGATACTCTAAGAGGCCAGTATAATAACATTATTATTGAGTATAATAAGAGTCAACAAAAGGTAGTAGAGTTAGAAACTGAATTGGCTTTATTGAAGCAACAAATGGACACCATGATGTCTCAAAGACAAGCCAGCTCTAGCCATACTATCTATGATCCACCAGTAGAGCAGTCTCAACCCTCTAAACAAGCACAGTCTTTGGCTATTGTTCCATGCAATATGGGACAAGTGCCTATTGCAATTGAGAGGGCTACAAGCTAGGGAGGGGGACTCTCTAGGGAGATATTGATTCATCAGGTGGAGGAGTATAAGGCGATGGTACAGAAAATCCGGGATGTAGCAGGGAGAAGCAATGCAATAATACTGGACATTTTTTTGAAACATTTAAATAGAAGGATCCAGAGTAAGCTAAATAGTGTTCATGCAAATTATGCCTTAATCATGCAATCACTGAAAATGTTTCCAAAGGATAGAGAATTGGCCATCCCATTGCTAAACAAATGGAGCCTGAGGATGGAGAAGCTGAAATTCATGGCAGTAGGGGAAAAATAGCATGGGGATAAATATCCTAAAATTATTGCAACAGATAAATTTTTCAAAGGAGTCGTTGAACAGACGTTTTAGGAATATGTCGCCCCTATGGATTCCAATATTAAGTTGTTAAAGGATATATATGATGGAAATTACTTGACCCCATTGCCACATATTTTGCACAGTTAGGAGAAAGTCAAGCCCCTGCAGGTTTGGAAGGACCAGATGAATAATATAATGATTGCTCAAACACATGAAATATGCCACAATGTTGATATTCACATGCTGGAGAGTACATTGGAAAAGTTGTCTTTTGCCATTAGTTTCATAGATAACTTTGATAAAAGGCCACATTGATAATGGTGAAGTATGCACCTTATCAAAACAAGGTTGATCAGGTTGTGGCTTTCAAGTGGCCTTCCGAGGAGGATTTTGAATTATGGAAAAAGGTGTTCACTGATGAACTTGAATTATGAATGTTATAGTCAAGTAGTGCAACTTGGAAATGTATAATACTAGTCTGGCCTTAGATATTATATTTTAAAAATGCATTCTCCTTTCAACTTCAAGTACAGGGTGCTGAGGTGGAATAAGTACTATAATGGTTAAGCATTCCTTTGATGAAAAGTGAGTGGCCTTTGGAGTGATGTATTCTTTCCTCCATATCAACTAATGATGATTCTTGTCTTATACTCTCTACTTGCATAATAGAATTGTAACTAAATTAGGAATTATTGGTCCATTGAAAAATGGACATGTGTACTCTCCGACCTGAAGCTTGTTGGCTCCCTTGTTTTATAAAAGGGAATTCTGGGCTGAGAGAGAGGTCTGTTGAAATATTCGAAATATGAGAACTAAGAGTTTAGTGATAAAGAGAGCATGAATTGTAAGTCTAGGTTTTAAAATTTTTGAGTCAGATTTCAGAACTTAGTTAATCATGGGGTTCTTGAGCATGTTTGTATAAAGCTCATGAATATTTGGAGTTTATTTTCTCTCCTATTGTGATATTTTGCATGGATTATTAATGAAATATTGATCCAAGATGATTTTAGTTAATCTTCATTTGTTCTTTACTGTGAATTATGTTTAACTATAGCTCGGGTTCAAATTATCAGTTAAATGCTTCAGTTAACCATTAAGTTCATGCAATATAACAAATAGGATTCATAAAGGAGTAATAAACTCAGGTATAGATTTGTGGATTGTAATGTGATTCATATGGATCATAAGTGCTTAAGATGAAATTTTCCCTATAGTTCAGTTTTCTCTTTTGACTCCATACATTGGGATATGGCACTGGAATTGTGATCACATTTTATTCTCTCATGTTTTGTGTTATGGCCTCAAGATATATTATTCAATCATTTCCTATCAGTTTATTTTAGTTGTATTTATGACTCTCTGTTAACTAGACCCGAGCCTTTTCAAGGAATAGCCAATTTCTTGGAGGATTTCATCCTCTTAGCATTATGGGGAATCTATCTGTAGCTTATCCAAGTGCAAATGAATTGTTAATGTTGTATGGTAAGAACATATTTTAGGGAGTACCCTCCTGGATTTTACAGAGTCCGAAGTGTAGGAGAATTAGCCTTATCCTTGTTCTCGTCAAGTTGGCCATACGTTTCCTGGAACTTTTATTATTGAATGTGGCAAGTTCTTAGAACCTTTTGGGAAATAAGTTTGGGTTGCAATAAAAAGCACCAACAGAATGGCGACTCCGTTGGGGAACTATTGAATGAAAAGTCTCTAGTGCAGAACTGGTTTTCTCAGAGTCATTTATTGTAATATACTTGGTTTAACGTGTGTGCCCAATTTGTCATATTCGACGTATGTGTCTAGTTTTCCTAAGTTCTGTGTCAGTGTGTTGGGTAATGTGTAAACTCCTTTCCAAAGTCATGAGTGCAAAAGCAAAGTGCAATCACTTCATAATTCCCAATATTTTGGGTAGCGAATTTGATATCTCAAACACAACTATTCATACAAAGTACAAACAACAATGTGCAAAGGAGAGTTCCCATACACCAAAGACCATGAAGAAGACTAGAAATTATGCAAAAAAGAACTCGGAGCCCATGCTAGATCTCAAACCGGGACAAGACAAGAAATGGGTAAAAGTGAATGATACCCCAAGTAAGTCGGTTTCATCTCCTATCGTCTCTTCTCCTACTTTAAATGTTGAAATGAATAGTGCTTTGATTAGTGGAGATTACTCATAAATTATTGTGTCTCAAGTGGACCATGGTAGTTTTCCTTTTAAAATGGCTCGAGAAGTTGAAGTTGATATGTCTAAAGAGGAGGAGTGATGGGGTTTTTGGGAACAGTATAAGTATTTCCCAGAAGCTACAAAACCTGGTTCTATGTCCATCTTTACTAGGAAAACTTTCAAACCATGAGGGACCTCTTTAAATGAGGAAACACCTTTGTTTCAAGATGAAGATTAGGAAGAACAACCTTACTATACTCCTACTCCAAGTGAGGTAGAATATATTCTAGAGAATGAAACGGATATAGAAAAAGATATGCAAACCTTAATTGAAGAAGAAACGAGGTTGCAAGAGGTTGCAAGAGGCAGAAGATAATAGGGACAAAATAAGAAAGGAGAATCTGGAGAGATTTCAGGCTATGCAGTCCGAAATAAATACCCAACTTTTGATAGGGCTCATGAAGTGCCTAAAGCAACAGTCTCTATGGGAACTTCTGCCACTCCCACATATACCCCTTTTATATCAGCTACCAAAACTTCAGATCCATTTGTTGGATCCAAGAAGATAACCTTTGTAGACCATGGGAAGGCTCATGTTGATCAACCTCTAAAAAATTCTCATGTTTTTTCAAATTATAAAAGTCATGAAGCTAATCCCAGACCATTTGATTCTCCCCAAAACCTTGAGCTCCTAAGATTACAACTAATAAATGATCAATTGTAGGTTGATCTGAGAAAGAAAGAAATAGAAGCTACTAATGCTGAAATGGCAAGGAAGATAGATTTCCTAAAGATATCTATACCCACTCCCCAAGCTTTTGGTTCAGGAAAGAGTGAGAACAAATCACTGAGAAATAACTCTAAGAAGCACATACCCAAGGGTGGGGGTGGTGGTAACCAAGGTGGTGGCGGTGGAGGTGGTCATAAAAACTTCAGTTTTTACTCAAAAGATGAAGAGGGAAGCACTGGCAAGGATAAATAACAAGGTAGTGATGAAAAGGATAAGAGGGGGGATGATAAGAAAGATATTGAGCAACAAAGCACCCCCAGGAGTGGACGTGGTGGAGGAGCACCCCAAATTGATAGATACAGACAATTGTGTTTTGGTAATATTTGGGGGTATCCTAATCCAATCCCATATAATGCATGAAAGCATCTCCCAAAATTCACTGGTAATAATGCTTTTAGTTGGGAAGACCATTTGAAATATTTTCAAGGTTTTGTTGAAGATTTTGAGCTATGGGATGATGATGTAGCAATGAAATACTTTATGTAGTCATTAGTTGAAGATGTCAGGGATTGGTATAGAGGGTTACCTGATGCTAATATTGATTCCAGAGATGCTTTTTGTAGAGTTTTCAAGGAACAATATGGGGATCAGATTGACCCTAGATTTAAATTAAATGATTTCAATAACATTACCAAGGGGCATAATGAACTGGTTACTGAGTTTAATGCTCATTTCCAAAAGGTCGTGACAAGAGTTCCTGCATATTTGAGGCCTAATGAAAGTGCATGTTTAGTTATGTATTGTAATGCTTATGATGCTAAAATGTGCTATTTATTAAGAGATAAAGACCCTCAAAATCTAAGGTAGGCATACAAGATGGCGGTGAATATTGAAAATAATAGAAGAGCTTTTTGGTAAAGTGGGGAGAACAGAAGATCCTAAAACTTTTAAAGGCACCAAAAATCAGACTGAAAAGGTTGGTAAACCTACTGTTGTTGATGAGAAGATAGATCAAGTGCTAAACCTATTGTAGACTCAACCAAAAAATGACAAGCCACATTTTCAAAGAAATGATAGGCCCCCTAGGCTACAGGACTATCCCTATAATACCAATTGGAATAATGGAAAAACTACGCAAGGAAACCAGAGAAACAATCAAGTTATGCCTAATCCTTTACAGAAGAATTCTCTGAATGCCACATAAAATTTACCTTGTTGTGAAGTGTGTGGATTGCCACATTCTCCACAACTGTGTGTAGTAGCGGAAAATATGGTAGAATCTCAGGATGATCAGGGCAATGCTCAGTCTCCCCAGGATCAGGATACAATGACAAATGTATTATTAGGACTAGTTGATTTGGCCTATGATGATTATACCTTAGATGATGAGCCTTGTGGCATGGATGTTGATGTTCAGAGACAACATAGTGATGTACACCACCAACACGTGTTTCTAAATGAAGGAGATAATGATGATTGTTTTGTGAATGAACTGGAGGTGGATAATATTGTCTTGAGAAGACCTTCCGATGAAGAAATTGAAAAGTAAATTGTTGCCTTAGTTGCTATGGAAAGGAATAACATACAATTGAGAAACATAACTGTTCTAGGTGATTCAAGAAAGCCATGCAGCCTTTTCATAAAGGAAAAAGATGTAACTGGAACAAATACCAATTTGGAGGCTAAGAATGTCGTTTCAAAGCCTAAGGAAATAAGAGAGCCCCAGATATGGACAAAGAAGGTTGATATGGCCAAGACAAAGAATGAATTTGTACCCCAGAATATCAAAGACAACAATCAACACTCTTCTAATGATGAAACTCCTAAAGGAAAAGAAAAGGTAATTTCTGAAAACACAATTTTTCCCGAATTACCAAAATACACTTCAATAGATATGTTCCAAGTACTTTCACAAGTTAGGGTTACTGTTCCTTTCTTAGAAATGATGCGTATAGATGAACATAAGGATAAGATTGTTGCACTTATTAACATTATTCCTACAAGTGGAAAGAGTAAAGTGGTCTCTGACCAATCAGATTTAAAAAAGGAGCAAGAAAAGAAGAAGGTTGTGGAAGAAAATATCACAGAAAGCCCTCAAATATACTTAGGGACTACTATTACTGCTAATCCCAACCATGTCAATCCTTTTTTCTTAAGCTTGATTATTGATGGAAAAATGTTGAGAAATTGCATGATCGATTTAGGAGCATCTAACAATGTGATGCCAGTAAAGATAAAGCATGCAATGGGACTAAAAGTGGACAATACATATGGTAAGTGTTATGCAATGGATTCTCGGGAAGTACTTGTTATAGGTATTATAAATAATGTTCCATATAGACTAGCAACATTTCCTGAGAAAGAGCTACATATGAGTGTAACAATGGTGGATATCCCACCTACTAATGGCATGTTATTATCTAGACCTTGGAGTGCTTCAATGGGTGGGAGTATACAATGTGATCTATTTTTTGCTACATTTTCTATTGAACAAAAGGATGTTAAGGTAGATAGGGAAAAAATAGCCCCTCACATGATTGAAAATGTGAAAGAATCACCAAAACCTATTAGAATTAACTTTGTGGAAACTGATTTAGAAAACTTCCGAGTTGAGGAAGATAAAATAGAAGAAGGAATACAATCAACACCTATTGAAAAGGAAGTACTAAAGCTATCATCAGAAGGTGATTTATGGATAATTCATTTTGATGGAGCCTGTTCCAAAGAAGGCTCAGGAGCAGGAATTTTCTTTAATTCCCCACAAGGTAAAACATTTAAATATTCTTTCATGTTGCAATTTTCTTGTACCAACAATGTTGTTGAGTATGAAGCTCTCATACTCAGTCTGAAGATAGCTTCAAAGCATGGTATTAAAGAATTAAAAGTTTTGGGAGATTCTGAGTTAGTTGTTTCCTATATTAGATCCCGCTTTGCAGCTAAAGATAAAAGCCTTAGGCAATAAAAAAATATAGAATGGGATACTATTGAAGGATTTAATGCTTTTGGTATTGAATGGGTTGAAAGAGGACAAAATTCTAAAGCTGATTTATTAGCAAATATTGCTATTAAACTTGATGATGTCACTTTTGGTGGGATCTCACAAATGGAAGTACAAACCAAGCCTACAATACTTGATAACATTTTTAACTGGCAATTGTTTGATGATGACACATACATTTCGAAATTCTTGCATTGTGTGGATCAGTATGAGAGCCAAGAAATTGATTTTGGTTCCTTTGTAACAGAAATTGATGGGAAGGAAACCCTATTTGGGAATGAAGTGATTCAGCTCAAAATAAAAACCATCCCTAGGGGTCTAGTTGCACATGAAAGGGTATTTGATGGCCCTGATATGTCAAAAGCTAAGAAATCACCATCTCATAAGGATGATCTAGAAGAAATGATCTTAGGAACAAAAAGTGCTCCTAAGAATGTTTATGTTGGAAAGAAAATGAAACCACATGTAAGAAGCATGTTGATTGCCTTGCTTAGGAAATATAGACATGTTTTTTCTTGGTCGTATGAAGACCTTAAATCATATAGGGAGGATTTATTCCAACATGAGATCCCATTGAAACTTGATATGAAGCCTTTCAGGCAAAAATAGAGACCAATTAACCCCACCCTACAACCTAAAATGCAAGAGGAGCTTGCCAAACTAAGGTAGGCAGGAATTATCAAACCAGTTAGGCACTCATCTTGGGTCTCTAACTTGGTACCTATTAGAAATAAAAATGGGGACATCAGGTTATGTGTTGAATTTAGAAACTTGAATGTTGCTTCTTTAAAGGATAATTACCCAGTGCCTAACATGGAGGCTATGTTGCTAAAGGTCACATGATGTGAACTATTATCCATGATTGATGGATTCTCCGATTACAACCAAGTAATGGTTAAAGAGTCTGAGCAATTCAAGACTACTTTCAGTGCACCATGGGGAACATATGTTTATGTAAGAATGCCATTTGGATTAATAAATGTTGGAGAAACTTTTCGAAGGGCTATGGATCTAACCTTTTCTGATTTTGTGTATCTGTTCCTTGCCATTTACCAAGACGATCTTACTGCCCATAGCAAAAGTGAGGAGGATCATTGTCCTCACCTAGAGATTTTTTTTATCAAAGCCTTGGAATATGGGATATCTTTGAATCCTAGGAAATGTGCCTTCGGAGTGAAAGAAGGAAAACTGTTGGAGCATCTTGTTTCAAAGGATGGGGTTCAAATTGATCCTGAAAGAGTGGTTGCTATTGAAAAAATTACATAGCCAAGAAATGTAAAGGGCATCCAATCTTTCTTTGGACAGATAAATTTTCTAAGAAGGTTTGTCACAAATTTTTCTGAAATTGTCCGCCCAATATCCAAGATGCTGAAGAAGGGAGGAAAGATAGTGTGGACAGGAGAGCCATCCAAAGCCTTTCAGGCTATCAAAGATGCAATCAAGCAAGCCCCTATTCTCAATTCACCTGATTATTCAAAACCATTCTAGTTATTTAATTTTGCTTCTTTTCATACTATAGTCGGAGTGCTATTACAAAATAACAATCATGGTTTTAAGCAACCAATGGCATTCTTTAGTAAATCATTACAGGCTACAGAATTGAAATATGATATATTTGAAAATTAGGCATAAGCTTTGGTAAAGGTAGTTAATAATTTTAAACCTTATCTAATAGGAGCAATTGTTGTGGCATATGTACCGACGACAGCAGTTAAAGATATTTTCACCCAGCAAGAGACAACAGGAAGAAGATGCAGGTGGATAAATAGAATCCAAGAATTTAATATTGACATACAAATTACCAAGCTTGTAAGAGGTCAGGGTCTAGCCAAATTAATGGTTGAGGAAAATTTGGAGGTAAATCAAATAAACCAGATAGAGCAACAAAACATTGCACCCATTTGTGATATGCAAACTTGTGGCTGGTATAGAAGGATTGTTGAGTATTTACAGATGAGGCAATGCCTTGAAGTTATGCCCCTTACTGAGAAAATAACTCTTAAACTCTAAGTCAATTAGATATTTCATCATTGATGGTGAGCTCTGTTGGAGGAACCCTCGAGGTATTATACTCAGATGTGTGGATGGAGACCAAGCTCAGGATCTATTGATAGAAATGCATAAGGGAGCTTGTGGAATCCATTACATGGCTAAGAAAATAGCTCATAAGGTTCTAAGAGTAGGGTATTAGTGACCTACTATGTTCAAGGATGCTCATAGATATGTTAGAAAGTGTGATTCCTATCAAAGGTTTGCTGGAAAGTTAAAGTTTTCTGGAAATTTTCCGTTGAGACTTGTGTCTATTTCGGGTCATTTCAAGCAATGGGGTATCGACTTCATAGGGGAGATATCCAAGAAATCCAGTGGAGGACATGTGTGGATACTAGTAGTAACTGATTACTTTACTAAATGGATTGAAGCAATCCCAGCCAGAAGGGCCACAAGTAAAGTTGTTATTGATTTTTTGACTGATAATATTTTAAGCCATTTTGGGGTGCTTGAAAGAATTGTTTCAGACAATGCAATGTGTTTCAGGTTAGAAGAATTTATCAATTTATGTAGTCATTATGGTATAAATGTTTCATATTCTTCTCCTTATCACCCCCAAGGAAATGGACAGGCCGAATCTAGTAATAAGAGCCTGATGAAGATTATTAAGCACATGATCAAGAAGAACAAAAGGGCTTGGGACCCAAAGTTAAGTTGGCGTTATGGGTTGATAGGACAAATGTAAAGAAGGCAATTGGTCATTCACCTTTTAACTTAGTCTATGGAGTGGAGACACGTATTCCTCAAAATAACCTATTGAAGATGTATGAGTATGTCCAAGAGTATGATGATGATGTGTGCGATGAGATGCAACATAGAATGGAAGAATTGAACCAATTGGATGAAACTAGAAGACAAGTTCATAAGAGAAATGAAAGGCTATAGCTTCAGGTAAAGCACCTTTACGAACAAAAGGTAGTTGAAAGAAAATTTGATGTTGGGACAATGGTGTTGCTTTGGAATGCTAGATCAGAAGATCAGGGAAAGCATGGGAAGTTTGACCCCCTTTGGTTGGGACCATATATTGTTATGGATACACATGGAGAAGACTCATAATTTTTAAAGTCACTTACAGGTGAAGTTCTTCAACTGCCAATACATGGACAGTTCTTCAAATACTATTTCTCTTGAAGTAGCTCTTTTTCCATGTACGTTGTGCAGTCCTATAAATAGTGTATATAGGTTTGATTGTTTTTGTTTTCTTTGTTTTTTGTCTGCTTGTCTTGTTGGGACAAGTCCTTGGTTTTTTGGTCCTCTCTATATCTGGTTAGTGTAACCATAGATTATGGAATCTTTTTATACCCACGGGGGGCATACATCCCCAGTCGGAGCCACTTGTGGAGCTTTTATTTTCTCCCCGTCTTATGTGGTACATTTTATTTTCTCCTCAGCTCTAATTGATTGGGTTTTGGGTTCTACAAAAAATTTTGGGTCATGGGTTTTCCTTTCAAACATTGACTTGTTACCAATGATGGTTAGTCGCTTAAGTGGTGTTTTATCCCTTTTTGGTCATGTCTTTACCAACCCCTTTTACCCGTCCTTTCAGTTTTTTGTGTCATGACCATATCATTTTTCCATAGTGTCAGGCCGATGAATTGTTTTGGATTAACCATTAAATAATCTTTTCGACCTTGAGGATCATTTCCCCATCCACCTAGTCGGTCCCCTTCTTTAAGAATAACTTTTTTGCATGTATAGATTGCGTGACCGTTGGATGAAGTGATTTTAATCTTAATCGTTCCTCGCAGACCTCGCAAGGTTTTTGCTTACGTCATAAAAATGGTGTGAGGCTTGCGAGATGCTGCCACCTGTTGAATTTGATGGTGGGGACCAGTTTTGCTCGGTCTCGCTAACCAATGATGGATGTTGATGTCGACAGTTGCTTTTGTATCGATGCATCGTGGTCATTCCTCGCTAAACTCGTGCAATTAAAACTTTAGTTTCAATAATGCTACGCGGTGAGTGATTTGTTGACACGTGGACATTGATGCTATTTGATGGACGAGCTGATGTGGAGCCCGATAGGTGAATTTCCTGTTCACCTGATGACTAGAGAGTGGACATGGCATTTTCAGATTGTTTTGACTTAATTGGAGTCGATCTCTTGGCCAACATTGCTTTTGATCAATGACTCATATTTAAAATAAACTGTTGTTGTACTATAGCCATTTTATCTTGCGCGAGTGAATAGTAATGGTTGAGTTTGACTTTGCCTGCATAATTAAATGCCAAAAGATCAGCGAATTGCTATTTCCATTTTGTATCTCTTAATTGAGGAAGAATTGCCTGGTGTCGAGCGAAGCAAGCCATTGTTGCAATTTTCCAGTCTCACCACCTTTGACGCTCTGCAAGTGAAACCGTAAGTAGCACGTACGCCATTTCTTGTGGTTTTAGAAGATTTTATGGTTTCTTGCTAAACAATTGGTGATTGTTTTCTTTTATGTTCCTCGAGAATTGTTTTAATAGATTTTATTTTAGAGCTTATCTTGATAATTGTTGGGGATTTTAGAATCTTGAAGAATTTTTTGTTAAGACTATAGAGAGATAATTGTAATTTTTTGCCATTTGAAAATAAGAAAATCCTAGCTCGAGTTACCATCTATTTGATATAAATGGCAACAAACACTTGAAGTTTTGATTCTGAAACCACTACCAGGTCTTTCTCCCAAGACGTTATTGGTTTATTAAAACCCTCTACTAACAAGAAGCAGAAGGGAAATATTTTTTTCTATGAGACTTTACTCTTGGAAGGGTTAACAAACAAGCAGTGTGCAATTCAAAATGTTTAGTTGCCATACACTGGGTGGCAATTGTTCTCCAATTGGTTCAAGAACAGGAATTTGTTGGTCCCTTTGTGTAATCCATGGAGGTTGGACTTGGGAAAATTGGTGGTGCCTAATTTTTACATGGATGTAGATCTTTTAAAGAACATTGCTGTTAGATATGACCCTATGACCCGAATTGTCAGAACACATGCTGGTGTAGATATGATTAAGATAACAAGAAAATAAATCACAGAGATTTTCGGTTTCCACGAATGGTGTCAGGATATGGTTCCTGTCAACCTTGATGTTTTCAGACAAGAGTATACAGATACTAAGGGTTTGTTCAAAACATCCCTTTTGGTACCTTATTTGGCTGTCTCAGGAAGAGGAAAGAATTAGAAGAAAGTAGTGATCGACATAAATGAGCCTGAACCTTTTCCTATGGACTATTTCTCTAGTTATTGTAAGAAGACTGTTTGCACTTTATGTCAAGTTCTAGGAGTCAGCTTAAATACAACCCTACCTACTGATATTATGTATATGGTTGTAGATCTTCAGCACCTAGGTTTCAATGTGGTATATGATTTTGCCTCTTACCTAGCTGAGAAAATGCACATGGGTCTCGTAGCCCTGAAAGAAGGGAAGAATTGGGTTGGATTCATATGGTTTTCTTTGTTAATCCACATGTTTCTATGTAGGGGTCAAGATGTATTTAAGAAATATATGGAATTAAAGAAGAAGGAAGGAAACATTGAAATTCCTATCCAATATTGGATGAGGATTCTTGGCATGCATGATCATAAGTTTGATTATGTAACTTTTCATAATGTCTTCGGATCTAAATTAAGGAAGGCTTTGGTTCGTGACCCCCCAAGGATTCCAAAATAAATTCATGACTTTTTGAGGCTGATGGAGAGGAGACCTGAATTGAACATAATGCACAATTGGGGAGACATTATCCCTTATCATAACACCATAGTTTTCAGGGTTTTTGGCACCAATGTCAATCCAAGGGTTCTACCAAGGGAGGTTCCCCTTAGAATTCAATTTCTGGAAATCATGAGGCAGTTGGGGGGCACTCAAGAATTACACTTGCCAGTTGAATAGAAGAAAGGTTCTTTCTTCCCTGAGTATACAACATTTTCCAATTTTCTTATAGCAAAGGGAGGATGGAAGGATTTACACATATTTCTTGTACCTTATAGGCTAAGGACTATACGCCTTAGGAATCATGATCCTGAGGGTTTTATCTCTCAAATGAAGTCAAAGCATTGGACTAGAGCCTTTGTTCACAATTTCTACTTTCCTGAGGACATCATCAAGAATATTTTTGATTTGGATCTACAGGATGAGAGAAAGGCAATGTACATTGCCTACTCTAAGATGGTAAAAATTAAGTAAGAGATAATACCTGGTTTTAACCCCATACCTAATGCCAAAGATGAGTTTAGCAGGGCGATGTATGCCATTGATAATTTTGAGAGTTTGGTAGGGGTTTTGAAAGATGAAAGGGTTGTGAAAGAAAGGGGAAAATCACAAACTGTCGAGGAGTACCCTGAAGTAATATTGGAGGAGAGGCCTACTTATCAGCCCCAAAAGAAGATAAAGGTTTTTTCTAGAAGAAGGGGAAGTAGGGCTGAAGATGTTGCTAAAAATATTGCACCATCTTCTTCAGGGTAGTCAATGCCAAAAATTGTTGATCTTAATTCTCCTTCGAGATTTTCATAGCAGGCTTGCCCACCATCACCGAAGAGAAAAAGGGTTGAAAGAACAAGGATGGTTGATTGTGATGGTGATGAGGATGATGATGTTATTGTGACTCCAGATGAAATGCATTGGAAGATTCCATTAGACCTAGTTGATACTACAAAAATCTCAGGGGCAATTTCTTTGAGGTTAGGAAAAGATGAAATCAAAGGAATAACAAGTAATGATGATTTGAGGATGGAAGCCTGCAAAGAGTTCATGATGGATGACTCTTTTATTCAAACTAATGCTTTTGAAGATTTTGTATAGAGAGAACATACTGCACTATAGGCTGAGAAGGTGGCGCATGAGAGAAGTCTACATCCAGAGCTCCCAGAGAACGTAATTCAATCTAGGGTCAGAGAACAAATGAGAGAAAAATTCAAAGAAATAACACCAGAGCAGGGCCGAGCATTGGTACAAAAAATTGGAGTATTGCTACTTCTTCAATAGGATATTGTTGATGTTGTGTTGTTCGACATAATAATAAGGGCTAATAAGCCACTTCTTGCAACTGATGAGGAGGCTACATTAGCACTCCAAGGATCAGCCTTTAACGAGAAATGGGATGCTATGGCAATCTGGTCTTTATCCACTGGATCTAAAAAACCAATTGTTGTAGAGACATCTAATTTTAGTGGTCACTTGATTGTGAGAAGAGTTGTTGATACCCCAGCTTTGGAAGTTGTTTATATGGTTGTAAATGTTGCCAAATTCACCAAGGAAACTGTTGAAGATTTGACCAAGGAATAGGATACTCTAAGAGACCAATATAATGACATTATTATTGAGTATAATAAGAGTCAACAAAAGGTAGCAGAGTTAGAAATTGAATTAAATTTATTGAAGGAACAAATGGACACCATGATGTCTCAAAGACAAGCCAATTCTAGCCATATTGTCTTTGATCCACTAGTAGAGTAGTCTCATCCCTGTGAACAAGCATAGTCTTTGGCTATTGTTCCATACAATATGGGACAAGTGCCTATTGCAATTGAGAGGGCTACAAGCCCAGGAGGGGGACTCTCTAGGGAGAAATTGATTCATCAGGTGGAGGAGTATAAGGAGATGGTACAAAAAATCCAGGATGCAGTAGGGAGAAGCAATCCAGTAATAGTGGACATTTTTTGAAACATTTAAACAGAAGGGTCCAGGGTAAGCAAAATAGTGTTCATGCAAATTATGCCTTAATGCGACAATCACTGAAAATGTTTCCAAAGGATAGAGAATTGGCCATCCCATTGCTAAGCAGATGGAGCCCCGAGATGGAGAAGTTGAAATTCATGGCACTAGGGACAAAACAACATGGAGATAAATATCCTATAGTTATTGCAACATATCAATTTGTCAAAGGAATTGTTGAGCAGAAGTTTCAGGGATCTGCCGCCCCTATGGAGTCCAAGATTAAGTTGTTAAAGGATATATATGATGGAAAGGAATTGACCCCATTGCCACATATTTTACATAGTCAGGACGAATTCAAGCCCCTACAGGTTTGGAAGGACCAGATGAATAATATAATGATTTCTCAAACACATGAAATATGCAAAAATGATGATATTCACATGCTGAAGAGTACATTGGAAAAGTTTTATTTTGTCATTAGTTTCATAGAGAACTTTGATAAAAAGGCCACATTGATAATGGTGAAGTATGCACCTTATCAAAACAAGGTTGATCAGGTTGTGGCTTTCAAGTTGCCTTCCGAAGAGGATTTTTAATTATTGAAAAATGTGTTCACTGATGAACTTGAATTATGAATGCTATAGTTGAGAATTGCAACTTGGTCATGTATAATATAGGTTTGGCCTTAAATATTATGTTTTAAAAATGCATTCTCCTTTCGACTTCAAGTACATGGTGCTGAGGTGGAATAAGTACTATAATGGTTAAGCATGCCTTTGATGAAAAGTGAATGACCTTCGGAGCGATGTATTCTTTCCTCCATATCAATTAATGATGATTATTGTATTATGCTCCCTACTCGCATAATAGAAATGTAACTGAATTAGGAATTAGCAGTCCATTGAAAAATGGGCATGTGTACTCTCTGACCTGAAGCTTGTTGGCTCCCTTGTTTTATAAAAGGGATTTTTGGGCCGAGAGAGAGGTCTATTTAAATATCTGAAATATGAGAACTAAGAGTTTAGTGATAAAAAGAGCATGAATTGTAAGTCCAAGTTTTAGAAGTTGTGAGTCGGATTTGAGAACTTAGTTAATCATGGGGTTCTTGAGCATGTTTGTATCAAGCTCGTGAATATTTGGAGTTTATTTTCTCTCCTATTGTGATATTTTGCATGGATTATTAATGAAATATTGATCCAAGATGATTTTCATTGATCTTCATTTGTTCTTTATTGTGAACTATGTTTAACTATAACTTTGGTTCAAAGAATTGGTTAAATGCTTCAGTTAACCAGTAAGTTCATGCAATATAACAAATAGGATTCATAAAGGAGTAATAAACTTAGGTATAGATTTGTTGATTGTAATGTGATTCATATGGATCATAAGTGTTGAAGATGAAATTTGCCCTATAGTTCAGTTTTCTCTTTTGACTCTGTGCATTGGGATATGGCACTGGAATTTTGATCACATTTTATTCTCTCATGTTTTGTGTTATGGCCTCAGGATATATTATTCAATCATTTCCTATCAGTTTATTTTAGTTGTATTTATGACTCTCTATTGACTAGACCCGAGCCTTTTCAAGGAATAGCCAATTTCTTGGAGGATATCATCCTTTTAGCATTCTGGGGAATCTATCTGTAGCTTATCCAAGTGCAAATGAATTGTTAAATGTTGTATGGTAAGAACATATTTTCGGGAGTACCCTCCTGGATTTTATAGAGTCTGAAGTGTAGGAGAATTAGCCTTATTGTTGTTCTAATCAAGTTGGCCATATGTTTCCTAGAACTTTTATTATTGGATGTGGCAAGTTCTTAGAAGCTTTCGGGAAATACGTTTGGGTTGGAGTAAAAAGCACCAACACATACGATTGATTTTTCCTTTATGTATATGTTTTTTTTACGAAAACTTTACCGATATGGTTTTGTATAGTGTCAAGCTTTAGCTGCAATGTCTTGTCTCTTCCACATTTCCAACTACAAATCGTAAATTTTACCTATGTTTCCCTTTCAATATTGTTTTTGTTTTCAACCCCCATTGATACAATGAATGGGTACTTTCACAACCAACCTAGCTGAAAATTCCTTGTCATTTCCCACTCGTGCCCCAATTTTGATTTTCCTTTTCTTTTCTTGCTACCAACATCATCCTCATCCAAGTCAATTATCTCATTCTGGCTAACCAAGGTATCCCTTGGAACATCTTCTGCAGTATTCCCATCCTCATTTGATAGATTTTGATTTAACTCAATGAAAATCTCACCTTGACCTTCCTGTGGCGATGAGGTATTGTGAATTCCTTCTTCAATAATATTTGGTGGAAGAGTTGATGATGTAGCTCCACGTTGATCTGATGGATTAGAAGCTTTTCCAATTCCAAAATAAGACTGTATGGTACCTCCAAATTTTGGGCATTTTCATGGCCTCCCAATCCTTTCATTACCCTGAGGAGTCTTACCCTCGCTGCTCGACATATTGATCTCTCACTTCAAATTAAAGTTGGAAGAAAAAATCTTCTCATTTAAGAAGGACAGACTGAAAAATAATATAGATCCCATTCCCTACTCAAAATCATGTTTAAGACTGAAGAAAGAATGGAAAATAGATAAATAAATCTTATTATTATAACTAATAACTATTAACAGTATGAAGAAATGATCACTCACCTTTAAGTCTACATTTTCGGCTTTCGCTGACTTCTGAATCGAGAAGTAGAACCTTAGAACTGAAAAAAATGTGTAAGAATAAATAACAATTTCAATTTTATTTATATCAATCCATATTTAGCAAATTCCATAGGGTTTTTAAATGGTATGTTCAAAATTTGGCGAATCTTGCATGCTTATAAAATGATACTTTGTAATTTTCAAGGCAAAATGTGTGCTCAAATGTAATTATTTTAAATATTATTGGCGAAATATTTCCTCATAAGAAACTATTTATAAATTTTAATTGGCGAAATTGGTCTTCAAAAGCAACTATTTGTAAATTTTAATTGGGGAAATGGGTCCTCATAATGTTTTTTTAATAATATTGGCAAATATGTTGGTGTTTTATGACATGCTCCCGGGATTCTAGGTGAAAATATTAATTGGTCCATTGGAAACACATAGTCTGTTATGGTGAATTTATTGCCTAAACATGCCTTGTAAAAAAAAACCACTGGTGAATGGACATGTATTGGACTGATAGTTCATAACATCCAAGCAATTTGGACACCCTGTTGGGTAAATAAAATTCACCAATTTCGACTTGCATGATTCCTAGAATTCCCCAATTGGCGAAGATTCACCACTAAATTTTTCCCTGGTCAGGGTGGAAAGACAAACAATAATCTCAAAAATTTGTCCACAAAAACATCAATGTGGTCCTATCTAGGGAATAAAGAGGACCAAAAAAAACTTTATTACATCTTCCAATTTCATTGCAAATAATTCACATGTTGGCACACATCAACCCAAGTCGACAATAGGAAACATGTAGATGAAACATGGAGCACATAACTAGTCAACCCAAAAACATACTTCTAATTGAACTCACTCAATGCGGTTCTAACCAAGATATGTTAAGACCCAAATACATCTTAACACAAATTCATATACTGGTGCACACCCTCAAACACATAGTGCAAGTAAGAGAACAAGCCCTATCGACCAGATAGCCACAAACTGCCTAGAAGACCAACTCAAACATAATGCAACACCAAAATAGATCAACCACTGATGCGTAGATCACAAATGAATGTTCCTTGAACATCCAAAAACACTTACAAATGCTTCTTTCATACTAGCATGCTACCAATAGCCACCACAGATCAAACAAAAATAAAATACTTCATCTGAGAAGCATAGAATGCAAAAACATGAGATATAACATTAATAGAAAAACTTGTGGACCACTTCAACATGTGAAATTTTAATTGATACACTTCACAAAAAATGAGAACACATTCACCAATCCATAGGAGTAGAGACATCAATGCGGAGAAATGTAAAGAATTTTTTGGACCAATCTAGACAACCAACAACAATTCCAACCATCTGCAATTTACAAAGACCTCCTCGACAACATAGGTTACTTGAAAAATATAAGAGTGCAACATCCACAAAACACAAACTCTGAATCCAAAATTGCAATAGCATATCTCCAAGAGTGGAGGAATGTGGAGCATTCTCCCAAATAGTCTTCATAACACCACTCTGAAATAGAAACTTTGTATCTACTTGCGAAGGCTAAAAAACCTTTACATCAACACAAACTTCATTAGGAACAATAGTAGAGAGCATAAAATATGTTGTATGTCATTAGCAACATCTCTCCACCATCAACAATACTTCTAAAGCTCATCTTAATATATCATCATGAAATTACACTGCTAACAACAACCACACTCAATACATCATTGCTTGGCATCAACCACAACATGCCATCCAACCATGAACATTAGAAACACATAATTATACATCAATGCTATCCCAAACCTAACAATGCAACAATCTTCCCAAGTGTTGACAATCAATTCCAACAATACCACTAGATGCTAACATCACAACAATCTTCTCAAGTGTTGACATCAATGACAACCACAAACAATTCACCAAGTGTTGACATCAATGATAACCACTACCAACAATCTCCACCTTTAGCATTGATGGCAACACACACTTGGTCACTATCCTAGTTTGACATCAAGGACAAAGGGCTACACACACTTGCACAATAAAACAAGAACACATTCTCTAACTTCAAGAAGAAGGGGCCAATGATCTTCAATTCAAACAACAACATATCTCCCCCTTTGACTAGTGATTGCACATCTTATATCAACTCCCCTATCAACATCACTTTTTTTCAATGGTTGAACAACTCTCCAAACTCCCCCTTAATACCAACTCCCCTTAAGGAGGTAGCACATATCAATCTAGGAGAAAAAGGATATGACCTGAACTTCTCCCCTTAGATAGATGCACCACCTATACATCAGGTTAGAAAAAGGAGGGGCAATAACCCCAAACTTCTTTCGGAGATACTCAAAGGTATCCTTTTGTAGACACGAAAAATTGACTTCACATATTGCACATCCTAAAGGACATTTTCTCATAATCGACATCATTATCACATAACATCATTTACATAAAGAACCCTGATTTCTTCTATTAATTTAATAATAGTACATTATTTAATTAATTCACTTTTTCACCATTTTTGACGAATTAAATAAATTTTATTTATTTAATAAAGTCCTAAAAACCTAATTCCTCTATTAATTGAATAAAATTACATTATTTAATTAATTCACTTTTTCATCATTTTGACGAATTAAATAAATTTTATTTATTTAATAAATTCCTAATCTAAGTTTATTGTTCTTTATTAATTAAATTACATCAATTATTTAATTCTGTTGCTAATTCACTTTATTCCCCTAAATCAATTAAATTATTAATACTTAATAGTTTAATTAAATTACTTTCCCCTAAAATTGAATAATTAAATAAATTATTCAAAACATCATCCAAAAAGTCAAATCAAACAAATGCAACTTTATTTGCAAAAGTCAAACATGATTTGCATGTTCAACTCAAAGGACTAATTAATTAAATCAATTAATTAATTATCCTCACCTACTTTCATGATTGAGAAAATTACGATCCCCCTATTGCTCACTCTATTTCCAGACTGATCCATCTATTTCCTAATAGATAAATCTATTCTTCAATCCCATAGATTATTGAATCTATTTCCTCGATCCCACTGAACACTCAAAATGATTTCTTCATTCATATTGATTACATAATCAATTTTTACTAATTATTCCTCTTTATGGTGAAAATGACACAAACAACGTTAAAACATAATATTTCTACTCTATCTCTCTTGAAAAAGAAAGACAACATGTAGTAGCCTAACTCCCAAGGTCCTGGTAATTGGTTCTCAACTGTCTGGTGTAACTCAATTGGTTCATGCAACTGTAATATTCAAGGGGCCTGTGCTGGTAATAAAAAGATTCAAGCGATGACTCATTTTACCAACCTATTTTAGTAAATCAATGGGGTTTCAAACAAAAGAAAAAGATAGGTCAAAGGGTAATCCAGTAAAAATGAACAAAACTTATCTAACATCCAGACATATATCTTCAATAATGAATGTTTTTCTAATCAGATCAAGAAAACTGTAAGATGACACAATCTATAGAATAATCTATACCATTGCATACATTTTAGGTGCTTAATTAACTTCACAATTCCACATCACAAATATTTCAAGAATTTTAAAACAACACACATTCATTCATCATCAAGATTATAGATCAACATATTTCAATAAATTTAATTCAATGATAATTTAATAAGATAATCCTTAAATCTGGTTTCTTCTAATGACTTTCATCACATAAGAAACTATCATGCTTTAGCACAATCACTGGCATTCAAATAGATTATAACTTATTAGCCTTATCAAATAAAACAACTCAATTCTAACTCCATATTGCGTAAACTTGTAATTCTATTAACTGTGAACGATCAAGTACAATGTATCTCTGTAAATCACTACCAAAATTCTATCTCCTAATCTCAGGTAAGCCAATCCTATTCTCAATTAGCTGACCCTTACAATATGATACCCCCAGGGTATTTATAGATGTACAAAAATTCAAACTTCATCTCTATTTTAGGTCATCCACCTTTTTAGGAAATAAAATTCTCTTGGAAACTCAAATCAATTTGATCTTGAGTTCTTACATTAGATTATCAGTTTAAACTAGAGAATAGAAAGTAGAGAGAAAAAGAAGTCATGTGCTCCAAAACTGTCAGTGCTGCATGCAACATGCAAAGAAAGAAAAGTCATGCATGCAGAGATTTATGCATGCAAAGCTAGATCTGCAATGAGCTCATCATAGCTAGTGAAGACTTGTTGTAATGTATCTATTTTCGGCCCATCAATCTAGCTATCTTCAAACTTGATTTGATCCAATTCTGTTGCAGCAAACTCCCTCATACTTTTTATCTTTGTCAATTCTCTACCAGCAGCTTTTATTTCTTCTTTAACATCTATTAACCGATCCATCATCAAATCTTCTCCATCATCCTCTTTCTGCATGAGTCCTTTGAACCTTTCATCCCACTTCTCTTTTATTTGACTAAAAGGCATGCCATCTTCTGTTAGCACATTCACATCTACAATGATGGCAATAACTGCTTCCAGCTCTTCCAACTACTCAGTTAAATTATTAACAGCTTCTTGGATCTCATCTTTATGTTTACACAAGAAGTTAGTTCTAAAACAGAGTATACGAGAAGTTTTATCCACAAAATCCTTATTGTCCTCCTTAAGTATTGATTGCTCTAGAAGAGTAGTAAAAGGAAATGCACTCACTCTTTCTAACTTCTGACTGTATTCTTTATAGTCTTCTTCTTGCTTCTCTAATGCCTCAATGTATAGATGCATTTCTTTTATTAACCCTTCTGTATCCTTGTAAGCTTCAAAAACTTCCACCAAAACTTCACCTACCTCTCGGTTTAACTTGTCTACCCATCGATCTACCATATCTGCTTTGCCTTTTACCTGTACCAAATCATCTACGTCCGTTTTGCTTAACAAAATAGGAGTCTCAATGGCTACTACTTGTTGTGATCTTAGAGAGGAGACATTCTTCAAGAATGAATGTAATTGATCCAATTGAGTTTTAAGCTTGTCCTTCTTTTGCTTATCCTTGATCATTCTTGACTTGGTTGTTGAAGCCACCGCATCAATCAAGTTCATTTGTTGATTCCTAGTGGGTCTCCCCAAGTTGAGAGTACTCAACTGATAATCTGTTAGCTGCATGTCCCCTACATCCTCTTTTTTCATTGGCATGACACATTCAGCAACAATTTCTCCTTTTTCTATGAGTCGGGTAGAATGTAGAATTTTAGCCTTCCTTTTAGGCCTCTCCTGCTCAATCCCCTTCATCATATCCTTCCAATTGAGAGGTTGTGGAGGTGTTACTGCCCTCTTCTGCAAGTACAGCATTAGCCAAGTAGGAGTACTTGGAGTAGTAGTCATCATAGAGGAGGAAGCAACAACTGTAGAAGGTGGCTGAATATTTACCTAAGGTTGCGAATCAACCCTTGCTTTCTCTTGTTGTTCCTGCAATATATGCATCTGCACCAATTTCTCAGCCTCTTCTCTATCTCTTTGTTCTTTCCTTTCTTCATCTTCTTTCCTCTTACTCTCTTCTTCCAACCGATCTCTCTCTACCTTTTCTTTTTCCAACTTTTCTTTCTCTTTCTAGAGCTTCCCTTTCCAATTTCTGTTTTTCTAAAGCCTCTAGCCTTTCTTTTTCCAATCTTTTCACCTCTAAAGCTTTAAGTTTTTCTACCTTTGCTTCTTCTTCTTTCTGCTTCCTAACCAGCTTTGCAGTATCTTTCTCCTTTTTTAATTGTGCTGCTTCTTCTGCAAGTTTTAGTTTGGCAACTAAGATTTCCTTTTCCCTATGGTTCCTTGCTTTCTCTTCCTCAAGGTCATGAATTTTCTGTATTAACTCTAAGTTTTCATTCTCTGCTTTAACTATGAGCTCATGTTCTTGCTGCATCCGTTGTTTTTCTTCTTCATCAGCTGCTGCCTTAGCCTTACTTTGTCTTTCCTTTAATTGTTGCTGGTGAAGTAGAGCATCAGCTTGCACCTTAGCATCCATTTCTTTTTGTTTCTTCGTTGCAGCCTTTGCATCCGACTTTATTTTTTCCTCTTCAAACATCTTCCATTGCTCTTCTTGTGTCAAAATCTGCTCAATATGCTCCTCTAGAGGCATGTTTTCTTGCAAATCCTTTTCTGACAGAGTCTCATCTGAATTTGTCTCTACCTCCAGAACTTCTTCCTCCATTTCTTTTCCTTTAGTAGTTTCAGCCATGCTATGAAGATCTCCTTCTTGAATTTCTTTACTCTTCTTCCTTGTAATTGGGGCTTGGGTGGATGGTTCACCTAATGTAGGTGTTGAACTAGCTGATCCTACGAGATCATCTCCTTCTTGAGTTTATTCTTCATCTCCTGCTGCTTCAAGTTCTATCTCATCAATATCTGGGGGAAAGAACTCCAATGGCTCTTTGGGAGGTGTCTTCCTTTTAATCCTCTTGTATCCCTTACCCTTTTTAGGGGCAAGTTCTTGAGGAGCTTGAGTTATTAACACTAACCATTGCACACTCCTATCCAATACTGTCCTTCCAATTTTCTTGATATCAATGGTTTCTTCAACATTCCAATCAATTGGATCCAGACCCTTGGTGCCAATCTTCAAAGCTTCATAGGATGGATCCAATACAATTCCATCATCCACCAATGTGTTAGGAATGTTTTCTTTAACACCTAACTCTAACATGAGTGAAATAGACAATCTTTCATAATTCTTCTTCCTTAGATCATACTCATCTTGTCGATCACTCCAAAAGTCTTCTAACAAATTGAAATGTTTAGTAAACACCGAAGCCAACAAGGCATGCATCTTACCCTTTGGATCAAAATACTTACGAGCAGTGTATAATCCTAACTTCAATTGTATCAGCTCATTACAAACCACCTTTGCTCCTACCAAGTGATGACAACTATATTCACCCAACTTCATGGGAAACTTATGACATCCGATTTTATGTTTGATTCCAAACCGAGCATTAACTCCAAGAGCTTGATATACAAACTCCATTAGCACTATCCTGTTACTGTAGCACCTTGGAAGCAAATGTGGGTGGCCTTCAAAACCAAATAACCTTAAGTATGTAAATTTGGGGTATTGGATGTACCAACATACCCATTCAACAATGAACGCCATGGCTTCTTGACTCAACCGATATCCTGTATCTCCATTCAATTGGTTGATGATCACATATAAAAATGCATCATTGACTCTTCTAAAATGAGTCTTAGCAACTTCAAGAGACAACTGAACATAGTGCTCCCATACCTTCTTCTGTCCATCCAAGGCTCCCATTATGCCCACTCTATTCAAACCTGGGAAAACACCCAACCTTGCTGCTGCATACACCACATAAGAAGTCATAAAGAAACACTTGGTCTGCCTAATCCTTGTTAGCTGATCATGTATGGCGCTAGAGACAATCATCGGCCAGTCAAACTGCTAGGCTCCATTTAAGATAGTATGGATGAAAGGAAACATCCACTCCTTGAACCGAAAGGTATCTCTCTTCCCAAAAACTCTTGATAGCATCATGATTAAATTTGAGAGCTCCTTATAGAAATCTGCCCTCTTTGGCTGATCTGCAAGCTTGCTCAAAGATTTCTTTTCCGTCTTCAACCACCTTTTATTCAAATGAGATTTATTGGAGTCCTTATGCTTGTTATACTTCTCCAAGGCCTCTACCTCAGTTAGCTACACCAAATTCTTGGGATCCGAAACACTAAATATATTTTGAAACATCGGAGGAGTAAGATCAATAATAACATTATTTTATGAATCCATGCATAATCTTGTAGCAAGATTATAAGCACTAGCTACTGTCAAAATTAACTCTGGGCACTAGATTGACAAAGGAAATATAGTAATATGTGCCAAGCCTGAATCAACAATCCTTTGCGTCCTTCCCGTTAGATTTTCTCATTCTGCAAAGGTTTCTGCATGTAACTCCTCAAAGCTGTACTGGCCCAAGTTCATATTAGTGATGTCTGACCAATCTGATTCTACCTTGCTCACTTTCACAACCGGACTCCTATGATTATACCTCAAAGTATAAGGCAATTGTTCCAGCTTCAAATTCTTTGGTTTTGGTGCTACCTTTGATGTTCCTGCAAGCTGGTTTCTCTTTGCAAGCTGGTTTCTCTTATGTTCCTGACATCTTTCAACTTTCCTGCAAGCAAAACCTCTAATTAGATCTTTGAATATCATTATAAAGATGTGTCTTCAAATCACACCTTTCATATCCACAACGAAGGCGGAACCAGGCAGAAACATAATCTAAACAGTCTCTTTCACAACACTGCTGGACTCAGAGCCAAAACTGGAATGGACACTACACTAATACGAAGCGGGCTCGGAGTCAGAATCGGGAAGGTGATTGGTACCGGGATCGGGATGAAAAACGGATTTGGTTTTTCTTTGGATTTTTATATTTTCATATTCTATTTCCATTCCGCCTCTACTTCCGACTAGGCCATCGTTATTTCGAAAGAAGACCTCTCATTATATGCGGAGCCATAAACAAGATGGAAATGGAATCGATAACTTTTGTAAAAATAGAATTCTCAAGCCCAAAATTGATTCCGATCCCGTCTCCGCCTAGGTTGACCATGACATTATCAAATGATTTTGTTGATTTAACACATAACTTCGTCATTAAAACCAAGGTCACTTTACATGAAAAAGGGACTTTAAAAACACTACACTCATATGACCATGAGGAACGACCGTATTTAGGGCATCATATTTTTAAATCATTTTAAAAGTGATTATAGAAACAGTCGAAACCCTAATTTAGAAACAACATGATAAAACTAGGGCACGGATTTTAAACCCTACCATTTTACCAGTTTGAAAGCGTGATAAAGCCCTAGGTAAAACAAATGAGATTCAACTCACTCTAACTCACTGTAACACATTAATCTACCTCACTGTAAATCCCTAAACCAGCTAACACTATTTAAAACCTCAAGTTTAATCTAACTCATTGTAAGTGAAAATAGCATGATGCAATCATGACTAAAATGTGAAAGTGGTCGTGCCCTAAAACACAAAGAACTAAAAACAAAATCAAAAAGAAAACAACCAGACAAATAAATAAAGCAAGAACCCACGCAAACAAACATACCAAAAAACATGAATTCGTTTAAAACAAAATGATCAAAGCACGAGCAATATAAAAACTACAACAGTAAATAAACAACAACAAAAAAAAACACAACGATAAGAAACCCTACCTCGAATGCAAAAGAACCCAGCTAACCTTCTGAACTGATTCACTTGCAACAATCTTCTCCTCATTCAATCGATTCGATCAAATGAACTTCTCCACTGCTCTTTCGTGCTCTTCAATCTCTTAATAATGATAATAATGAGTTGTTTAATCCTTAATAAAGGTAAAAATGACAATTTCTACCTACACAAGCAGTTGTCATCAATGCATTAAAACGCAGTTACGGCAGAGTCGGGATTGTGAGAAAACAAACACTTCTCTGTAGTGCAACTTCAGTCAAAAAGTCAACGATCCAAAAGTGGCGGGGGTAGAACCAAAAATGGAAACTGATTTACAACTTCAAGAAATTTCCAAACTTCATTACCATTCCGGTTCTGGTTCCGCCAACTAAACACAAAACAAAACCCAACAAAAAGTAAAACAAAAGACCGACACAATAAAACACAAGGACTCAGACTAAAAGCTAAATACAAATAGCGGAGGAGGGGCAGAATCGATTATGATTTTGCAATTTTCGATAAGGACCAACTTAACCCCCACTCCGTCACCGGGTCCGCTAAAGACAAAACAAAAGACATAAATGAAAGACTATTGAGATGGGAAACCAAACAAGTTTGAAAAGAACTTTCAAAACCCAATTCATTTCCGGTTCTGGTTCCGACAGAGAAACCAAAGAAAAACAAAGTACTAGCAAAACAAGACTCCAAACTTTGTTTCAAAAACAACCAAGTATAAAAACACAAAGGGGGACCCATTTTGACCAAGGAAAAAGATGGGGTGGTTATGCAGGGCATAACAAATGGCGACTTGGATGGAAAAATGGTTTACCCATTTTCAAGATACCCGAAGAAAATTTTAGTCACTCAAAAACTACTGGCTTATAAACACTTTAACTTGAACAAGATCAAATATTTTTAGGATAAGTTTGAGCTAGAATCTTAGATATATGTGCTTATGAGTTATTTCTAAACCTGAGTTTGTGATTATATTGTGCATCATTCTTCATAGATACTTTCTCCACTCTTTGAACCACCATACCTAAAATTCAAGCTACATAGGTTGAGCCCTTTAACTATTGTGTAGTAAAATCCTGGATATTGCTCCACTGCCAGACAGGCGTCCATAGCCCTGACGGAGATACCTCTAATTCTCTCAAAGCATTGCTCTACTACTATCCAAACGTCCATAGCCCCAATAGAGATACTTCATTACCCACTTGATATTGAGTTTTCCTTTTCTTTCTTTCTTTTCTTTCTCTTTTTTTTTTACTTCACTTGTGGAAATTCTTTCATGCATCTTTCTCAATACTCAGATTCAATGAATCTAAAATGTGGGTTGAGAACTACAATGGATTTCATGATAGTCTTGGAATCAGATTTTTCACTTGAATCAAAGGTAGATTCATTCTAAAACAGATAGGCATTTACTCATGTAGATGTTCTTCTAATTTGGTGACAGATTTTTTATCACAATTCATGAGATATTCACAATATATCTTCTATTCTTTAAATAACCTCTCAAACCCAAACTAGAATGATCAGAAGACATAAGTTTCAGAACGAAATCCTTTTCAAGGATGATAATGAAAATACCTAAACCAATTTCTCTCCTAGTACCACTAGTATACCTTGAATAAAAACCCCAAGTCTTGAGATGACGAAAATGAGGATCCCCAACAAAACAAGACACAAAAAAATAAACAAAAACAACACAAAGAAAAAAAAATAAGACAAAAACAAACCATAACAAATCAAAGAAAACAAACAAAAACAAACAACAACAAAAACAAAAACTTAGTAACATATGATACATTTTCTCTTTTTAAAATATTAGACTTTCTATGCACCAAAGTAGTGCTTGAGAAACTAGCCATTAACTGGTAATGGAACAGGCTCTCCTGTTAAGGTAATCAAATGAAAACCATTCTCACCTAATATTTCAGCCACTTGATAAGGACCTAACCAAAGTCTATCAAATTTATGGTGGTCTCCCTCCTTTTCTCTAGCCTTATCCCATAATAACACAAGATCTGATATTCTAAAGGCTTTTATCTTGGCTCTTTTGTCAAACCAACGTTTTACAACAGCCTGATGTTTAGAGAATTGCTACAAAGCAACATCTCTTTGTTCTTCCATATTTAACAAATTAAGTAGTCTAACCTCAATCCTATCATCATTATTATAAAACTCCTACATAAACTTTAGAATAGGTATTTGCAAATGAATAGGGAAGATTGGATCTTGGCCATAAACTAACTTAAAAGGTGAATTCCCTAGGGCTGCTTTGATTCTAGTTCGATCTTCCCATAAGGAAAATCTCAACTATGTATGCCAGTCCCTAAGATTACTTTCTTACAACTTATTTATAACTTCCAACAAGTTCTTATTTGTGGACTCAGCCACTCCATTCCCTTGAGGGTAATAATTGGAAGAATATTTTGACACAATCTTATGCTCATATGCCCATGAAATAAACTTAGCAGAAGAAAAACCAGGGCCATTATCACATACCAGAGCAAATGGAACTCCAAACTTGGTTGTGATGTTCTCTGTCAGAAACTTGATGACCACCTCTGTGGTGCTATTCTTGCAAGGTTGTGCCTTCGTCCAACGTGTGCAGTAGTCAATCACAGTCAAGATGAATTTATGACCTATAGAAGAATTTGGATTAATCACACCTACAAAATCAAGTGCCCATTGTGCAAATGGCCTTACCTCATATCCTGGTTGTAGGGGCATTCCAGGATTCCTTTCTTTACATGCAAAAGTTTGGCATACATGACAAGTCTTGTAGTGCTGATGTGCATCTCTAAACACATAAGGCCAATAGTAGCCTCATCTTAAAATATAATGAGCCAAAGCATCACCAGATCCATGTCCTGTTCCATGCCTTCCATGAAATTCAGAAATAGCATGCTTTGCTTCTTGTTAATCCAAACATCGTAGATAGATTTCTTGAAAATTATTCCTATAGATTGATCCCCCTTTGAGCATGTAATGAGCACTCTTCATCCTCAATGCTCTCCTTTGAGTAGCATTCATTCCTTTTGGACACTTATTATTGATGAAGAAAACTAAATCTGTATACCAGGGATCCTTAGTGAATGATTGAACTGTGTATTGTTGACAAGTAATACTTTTGTCCACTTCTTCCATTGCCTTTAATAAACCTTGACCTCGAACAAGCTTCATTGGGTGAATCTCCAAGTCAAATTCTTGTAAAATAGCCATCCATTTTCCTCTTCGTTCTCTTAATTCACTTTGCATTAGAAGAGACTTCACAACTGGATTTGGAACTATAGCCATTACTTGACTTCGAATTATGTAATGCCTGAACTTCTTCACTGCTCGTACTAATGTAAAGGCTTGCTTCTCTATTGGTGAATACCTTACTTCTGCATTCTTAAAAGACGAGCTCATAAAATCAATTGGTCTCTCCTCATTTTCTTCTCTTCTTTGTGTCAACACTGCTGCACATGAATGTTCAGAAGCAAAAGAGTAAATGTAGAAGGGTTTTAGATAATTTGGGCTTATCAAAATAGGTGCCTCAGATATAGATTGTTTGATCTGCATAAAAGCAGACTTAGCCTCTTCACTCCATTCAATCTTTGCATCCTTCTTCATCATTTCATTGAGGGGTTTGACAATCTTTGCAAACCCTGTTATAAACTTCCTAACAAAATTGATCCTTCCAAAGAAAGATCTCATTTCCTTCTTGCTACCTGGTTTTGTTAGTTTCAAGATGGCCTCTACTCGATCAGGATCTATGGATATTCCTTCCTCAGAAATGATGTGACCCTAGATCTTCCCTTCAAATACTCCAAATACACATTTCTTTGGGTTGAGAGAAACACCATAACTTATACATTTCTTAAGCACTTTTTCCAAGTCAGTAGCATGGTCTTCTCTATTTCTAGAGAAGATGGTCAAATCATCTACATAATTAATTATGCATTTTCCTATCAAATCCTTGAAAGCTACATCCATTTCTCTTTGAAAGGTAGCACCAGCATTGATGAGACCAAAAGGCATCCTTCTGTAGGCAAATGTGCCCCATTTAGTGGTGAAATCAGTCTTCATTCTATCCTCATGACTAACCAAGACCTAATTGTATCCCAAATACCCATCCAAGAAAGACATCATTTGAGATCCATTAACCTTTTGTAATACTTCATCAAGAGAAGGTAATGGATAGTTGTCCTTCTAAGAGGCCTTGTTCAAATTTCTAAAATCAACACATAACCTAATCTCACCATTCTTCTTCCGTACAAGAACTAGATTGGCCACCCAAGTAGAGTGTCTAACTGGAGAAATTATTCTTCCAGCCAAAAGCTTTTGCACTTCCTTCTGAATTACAGGCTCAATTAATGTGTTGACTGGGCATTGCTTTTGGCGAAATGGCTTGGCATCCGGCTTGAGAGGTATGGTGTGAGTAATCACTGAAGTGTGAGTAATCACTCTTTGTAGGCACTCTTTGATAAGCTTGTGGATCTGAATCAAATATTCTTTCTAATGTTATCATCCCCTTTGGGATGCTATTGCTCTTTAGCTCCAATATCCCTTCTGGACTGTTATTTTCTAGATCCCAATCTCCCTGATCTCTATCAATTTCATCAATTATCTTTCCCTGAAATACATCAGAACTCTCCAAAAAGGCCAAAATATGCTAATAATCATTAAATACTTGGAAGTGTCTGACATTGTCAGTAATTGTTGGGACTGAAATCAACTCTACTGAAAACCTCTTTAGATTTGAATCTTGCATAGGCTCTAATGTACTAGCAGCAACAGCAAGAGCATCTGCAATTTAATTTGCTTCCCTTGGAATGAGAGTAATCCCAAAGGCATCAAAATCTTCAATCAAATTCCAAACCCTGTTCCTATATGCAGCCAATCTTTTGTTATGACATGTGTATTGGCTACGTACCTGTTTCACAATCACCTTAGAATCTCCCATCACTGTAAGAGTAGTTACCTTTTACTTATGAGCAAACATAATCCCACGAGAAAGTGCTTCGTATTCTACCACATTGTTTGTGCATCCAAACTGCAATCTATAAGAAGCAAAGTAACTATTCCCTTTCGGGTTGGTTAGCTCAATGCCTGCTCCACTTCTTGCTTTAGACTTAGAAACATCAAATTTAAGGGTCCATAATTGATCTTTGGATGGAAGTTCCTTCTTCTTAGGTATAACAAGGGATGACTAACTTGTGACATGTGGCAGCTCGGACTTTAATTGACTGACTTGTGAACGCCCTCTTGAGTCAAATTACAATCCAACTCACTTCTTATCAATTCCCTGGGCATGGGAAAAGTATGTGGGGCAGGTGTATCAAATAGGAATTGGGACATTTGAACTTCCTTTTGAACTTCAGAACAAACAACTTGAATTTTTTCTTCTGGTGAAAAACCTTCCTATTGAGAAAGACTAGCCCGTGTAAGAATAGTTGCATCCTTAACTTGAAAGGAAAACTCATTGACGAGGGTCTGGGCTTGTTCTTCTTGACATATCTTTTGATGTTGATCTACATGACTCAGAATATCTAGGCATGACTGACATGTGAACTCTGAATGGTTATGATAGTGAAGCCTACACCAATTAGGAAGTAATAAACTAAATAAGTTTGTTTCTCCTCCTAACACCAGCCTATCTTGTTGTAGATTTCTTATTAAAACTTATTGGTTGATGGTGATCATCGGGTCATTATGATCTAAAGGTAATGTGTAATTAGGACTAACTACAAAAAAAGTGAGTACTTCCTCTTGTTTGTAAACACCTATCTCAGTCTGAAAGAATGCCACTTCATTTGAAGCATCATATTCGGTGATCATGTGCTTGAGCCTAGGTTCACTTTCAATTCTTATCTATGTGGCAACTCCCTTCCATGGTAACCATATGTGCAAAAAATTCAAGGACAGATACCCCCCTATGCTTTTCATTAGCTCTTGACTTAGGAGCATACTGTAAGTTTCTGGGATATCAGCTACTTGGATGTCTATATAGGCCTAAATCCTTGGGTCTGATCCAACCTACACATGCATGTTCTTCAATTCACCCACAACATTGACTTCGGTTTTATCCAATTGAATCACCTTTTTATTGGTTGGAATAGGACTCAATCCTAAATTTTTACAAATTGAAAAGGGCATGACATTCCTTGATGCTCCATAATCTAATAAACAGTTGTGCAGATTCTTTCCAAAGATTCTTAAACTTAACAGAAAAGGTAGGGTGCTAGTCTTACCTTTATACATAGTTGCATTTGTCTCTTTTGCTGGAGTCACCTTACCCTTCCCTTTTAAGCGATCTGCTTCCAAAGCTTTTAACACCACCTCCCATTGAGTTGGGCACCACTTCATGATGTCAAAGAAAGATAGTGATGTCTTTTGTCTCTGTAATTCTGCAATGAAATCAAACTTTGAATCATTCCTAACTTGATACTTAGGAAAAGGAAGTGGATTACCTCTATTCTGAGAATCAGAAGGTCCCTTTGGTGGCGGTGGATTGTTATCTGCATTTTGATTTGGTGGAACCATATTGTTCGGGGGTGTAGATGTAGTGAATGGCCCTTTATTTTGATTCCTTAAAAATTTACCACCCTTAGATTGCAAGGCTTGAGCATCATAGACATCATCCTCTGGCTCATTATCCCCTTGCATGGGAAATAGATACTTCTCTTCAATAGTCTCATAATTCATTACAATACTGACTGGCCCATTATCCTGATTGGAATTTCCTGTTAGAGGATGCAAATCAGCCTATGCAATTTTAACAATTTTCTCCATTTTTGGGCAATTAACCTCAGAATGTGCTACAGTATCATGTAGCCTACACCAATTGGTCATAAAATTCAAATCAGCAACATTAGCAGTATGTGGTCTTTCCTCACTTGTTTGATAATTATGGGGAACTCCCCTGTTGTTAGGTCCAGTATTCCACTGCCTACTATTGTTGTTGTTGTTGTTGAACTTCTGGTTATATCCTCTGTTTTGATTTTGGTAATTTTGATTTGAGGAATTTTGATTATGGAAGTTCCTATTGGTGTTCTGATTTTGGTTTTGATTAGAGTAATTTCTTTGATAGTTATAACCTCCTTGATTGTTGTAATTTTGGTTTTGATTATGGGGAGGGTTTTGCCTAAGCTGCGCCATGTCATTTTACATCTGAGAGAGAGTCATCTTGAGAGTCTCTACCTCACTTGTGAGTTGAACAGTTTGTTCATTCTGCACATTTTGAACTATGGCTGGGGAATGGACATGGGTTGATCCTCCCCCTTGTTGTGGTTGATTGTGAGGTTGTTGTTGTTGAGGTTGATGAGAGGAATCTTGCATGTTATTGCCAAAGAAGGGTGCAATGGGTGGAACTTGCAACTCAAATGCAGGTCCATATTGGGAGTAAGACATCCCTGGGATAGTATTGTATAATGGTGGATTAGGCATCTGATAATTCATTGGAGGAAGAGTTGCTCTTAACCCTCTAGATTGCACACTTATCTGCTGTTGTAATTTCATGGCCAAATGATAAATCTTAGATAGTGAGTCAATCTTAGGAGGTTGATAAGTTTTTTGCAAGAAAAAGCCAATCAAAGGATCAACAACTCTCAAATACGCCTGTATGGCCATAGCCTCTAGCACTAAGTAAGGCTCTTGTAGCCTTCGATACATCCTTTGGAAACTAGTGTTGAACAAGGGCAATGGTTCATGATGTTCCTTTCTTATGGTGGAAAACTGGTGATATAATATTGCAGGGTCCACATAAACCTTGAATTGATTAATAAAAGCATTTTCTAAATCTGTCCAACCCAAAATAGATCCCTGAGGCAAATTTAGATACCAATTATATGCCATATCTCCTAAATAGTAGGGAAACAATCTACATACCACATCTTGATTAGAAACTTGAGCTCATGTGCAAGCATCTTTGAACGCCTATATGTGTTCCTCAGCACTTCTTGATTCGCCATGCATGTAATTAGGATAGAACTTCTCTGGGTTCTTTGGTAAATCATGGAATCCTCTAGGAATAGTCCCTAACAGGGAGGGATTATTCACAAAGTAAGCCATCGGTGGGATTGGTTGGGCAGGTGGTGGTGATACAGGCTGAATTGGTGGCAACAAAGGCCTATTTAGTGGTGGTGTGGGTGGATTTTATGGAAATCCAGGTGGAGTAAGCGGTGGTGGTAGTGTAGATATCTCTACCCTACGAGCATGGGGTCTAGATCTAACTGGGGTTTCAAGTTCCTCAAATGGTTCGGGATTAGGAGAGGATCTGAGAATCCTCTCGTATCTCTCTAGTGAAAAAGACCTTCTGCGAGCTAGCTTGTCCTTTCAGGCCCTCCTTCTAGCACCAATTTCTATTGATGGTGAAAATGACACAAACAAGTTTAAAATAGAATATTTCTACTCTATCTCTCCTGAAAAAGAAAGATGACACATAGTAGCCTAACTCCCAAGGTCCTAGTAGCTAGTTCTCAACTGTCTAGTGTCACTCAATCAGTTCATGCAACTATAATATTCAAGGGGCCTGTGTTGGTAATAAAAAGATTCAAGCGATGAATCATTTTACCAACCTTTTTTAGTAAATCAATGAGGTTTCAAACAAAAGAAAAAGATAGGTCAAAGGGTAATCCAGTAAAAATAAACAAAACTTATCTAACATCTAAACATATATCTTCAATAATGAATGTTTTTCTAATCAGATCAAGAAAACCGTTAGATGACACAATCTATAGAATAATCTATACCATTGCATACATTTTAGGTGCTTAATTAACTTCACAATTCCACATCACAAATATTTCAAGAATTTTAAAACAACACACAATCATTCATCATCAAGATTATAGATCAACATATTTCAATAAATTTAATTCAATGATAATCTAATAAGATAATCCTTAAATCTAGTTTCTTCTAATGACTTTCATCACATAAGAAACTATCATGCTTTAGCACAATCATTGGCATTCAGATAGATTATAACTTATTAGCCTTATCAAATAAAACAACTCAATTCTAACTCCATATTGCGTAAACTTGTAATTCTATTAACTGTGAACGATCAAGTACAATGTATCTCTGTAAATCACTACCAAAATTCTATCTCCTAATCTCAGGTAAGCCAATCCTATTCTCAATTAGCTGACCCTTACAATATGATAACCCCAGGGTATTTATAGATGTACAAAAATTCAAACTTCATCTCTATTTTAGGTCATCCACGTTTTTAGGAACTAAAATTCTCTTGGAAACTCAGATCAATTTGATCTTGAGTTCTTACATTAGATTATCAATTTAATGTAGAGAATAGAAAGTGGAGAGAAAAAGAAGTCATGCACTCCAAAACTGTCAGTGCTGCATGCAACATGCAGAGAAGGAAAAATCATGCATGCAGAGATTTATGCATGCAAAGCTGGATCTACAATGAACTCATCGTAGCTAGTGAAGACTTGATGTAATGTA
>CM021107.1:275304051-275417014 GCA_007115665.2 Sequoiadendron giganteum
TAGATGTGGGCTTCATCAGATAGATCAATTATCTTGAATGGATATGAAATCTAGTACCAATTTCAAAACCCATTGGGGGATAAGGATCTTCACAGACTTTCAAGACCTAAACAAAGTTTTCCCAAAGGATGAATTCCCTCTTCCAAGTATTTATATGATAGTGGATCTAACATCAGGACATGAGATGCTATCATTAATGGATGGTTTCTCTAGGTATAATCAAATAAAAATATCCCCTGATGATCAACATAAAATGGAATTCACTTGTGCATGGGGGACCTTATGTTGGAATGTCATTCCATTTGGTATTAAAAACGCATTGGCGACTTATCAATGAGTAATGATGACAATATTCCATAATACGCTACATATAATTATGGAAGACTATGTGGATGACATTCTAGCAAAGCCTATCAAAAGAGAAGACCACTTGATCAACCTTGCAAAAGTGTTTGATAGGCTAGAACAGTATAACTTGAGACTCAACCTGAAAAAGTGTGTATTCAAAGTAACATCTGGAAAGCTACTAGGGTATATAGGGTTAAGAAGAGGCATTGAAGAAGATCCTATGAAAGTAAATTCCATATTAGAAATGCATCCACTGAAGACATTGAAGAAACTAAGTATTTTACAAGGGACACTACAATCTATCAAGTGATTCATCACACAACTGGTAGACAAGTGTCACCCTTTTACCCATCTCCTATGCAAAGACATCACATTCAAGTGGGATGGGAGATGTGACCAAGCATTCCAACAAGTCAAATAATAACTACTTACTCCTCTAGTCTTCATGTCGCCTATTCCAAAAAAATAAATGATACTCTATGTGTCTATAACACAAGTAGCATTGGGAGCTCTCCTAGCATAGCTAGATAATAATAACAAAGAAAGAGTGGTCTACTACATTAGCTAAACATTGGTGGGCTACGAGTTGAAATACACGCCCATAGAAATAGTTTGTCTCTCTGTCATATTTGTGACACAAAAGATGAGATACTATATCTTAAATAGACAACTAAAGTTGATTTCAAAGGTAGATCCACTAAAATATCTATTAGCAAAAGTAGCTCTAATAGGAATAATTGCTAAATGGGTAATGATTTTGAGTGAGTTTGACATAGAATATGTAGAGAGGAGAGCCATAAATAAACAAATCATAGCAGACCAACTAGCAGAGGCACTAATGGAAGATCAAAAGCCTCTTATAATATAATTCCCAGATGAAAGTATATTGCTGAAAGAACAGACAAGTCGTTGGACCTTATATTTTGATGGGTCCCACACTCAACATGGCTCTCGATCAGGTATCCTATTTCTCACACCATAGGGAGAGTACACCCAAGGCATATAGATGGTATGTTACTCTGATGTCTTAACACAGAAGAAGCACAAACTACCTTACAAGAGGTACATGAAAGTGTTTTTGGATCCAACTCTAGTAGACCTAACCTAGTACAAAAATTTCTATGAACAAGGTACTATTGGCCCTCCATGGAACAAGAGTATATTTAGTATTCCAGAAAATGGTGTCAATGCTAGCAGTACAATGACCTTGGTCATGCCCTAGCATAGGAGTTGAGACCTATCACAACACCATGGCCTTTTTCACAATGGGGATTAGACTTGGTAGGTAAGATTTCTCTTCCTTCCTCTAATGGGCATAAGTTTATTATTACTGCAACTGAATATTTCACCAAATGGATAAAAGAAATTCCATTAACCTGCATCACCAGAAAATAGATATCCAAGTTCATCTTGAATTATCTGATTTGTAGGTATCAAATTCCCCAAACCATCATAACAAAAAAGGGAATTCCATTCGAGAATCAAGACGTCCAAGAACTTTGTTCTAAGTTCTTTATCCAACATAGATTCTCAATGCCCTACTACCCCTCAGGAAATGGTCAAGCTAAAGCATCTAACAAAACCATCTTGGAAAATACTAAAGAATACTATTAATAACATTAATCATGATTAGCATCTACAACTGAACCCAACCTTATGGAGGGTAAAAGCACAAAGTTGTGTCACACTTTATAAAGGAAACAACCAATGTTGATCCAACTTTTAAACTTGAATCACTAAAAAGTAGTATATATGTTTTGAATTTTTAAATGATGTAAACTAGTAAAATATGTATTTTTTAGTATATTTTATGTTTGTATTTTTTATAAGAAATTAAAAAATTATTTTAAACTAGTTTTTCATAAATTAACACTATAATTTAGTTGCTGATAAAATGCTGAAAAATGAAGTTGCATGGGACGTCAAACTTTTTATAGTAAATTTTATTTTTTTTCTTTCAATTTTTTTGTGTGTATTTATTACTTGAAACTTTAGTGCATGGATATATTGTTTTCCAATTTTGATAAATATATAGTTTTATATACATATTAAAATGTGCGTGAATAAAAAATAATTGTTTTCATCGGACGTCAACATTCATATTAAATATTCATCTAAAATGGAAAAAAAAATAAACCATCTTGAAGTAGATTCTTTTATCTAGTGCATCATATTTTTTTCAAATTTTTTTAATAAGTTTTAGTATTTTTCCTTGGCATGGTAATGAACCTAATATTTTTTGTTGATAACCTACTTTTAGTATAAATAAAAATAATAATTAAACTATTAAAATAAATATATTTTGGAAAAATACACTTATGGATCTACAAAAGGGTATTTTTACATTTTAAAAAAAATGTTATTTACATGAGGAGTTATTAAAACTTCAAGTTTTTCAAATAACTTTTTTTTTGGTAAATTGGACTCAAAGTGTTGCTCCATATAATTTTAGCCAACAATTTTAGTTGAATAAATTGTGGAAGTATCTAACTTAGCTAGAATGAATCTTACTAGGTCATATGTTTGACCAAAATTGATTTTTAGTTAAAAATACTTAAATTCAGTTGTGCTGATATGTTGGTTGAAAGTGTGACACAACTTTGTGCTTTTACCCTGGGCTTATCGAACCAGTATCCAAACACCTAAAGGTGCCAAACCTTTCTCCTTGGTCTATGGATCAGAATTTGTCTTACCTATCAAATTTGAAATCCCCTCATTGGAAATATCACTAAAAGGAATGGTTAGCAATGAAGAGTATCAAGTATCAAGATTAAATGAGTTGGAACTCCTAGATAAAAAGTTGTTTGAGTGCATTAAACCATCTTCAAGTTTATCAAAATTTGCTTGAACAAAGCTATGAGAAAAATGTCAAAGACAAAAAAAATTCAGGTTGGTGACTTGTTACTCAAAGAGAATCAAAGGGTACAACCAAATCAAAATAGTAAAGGTAAGTTTGAACCCAACTCGTTAGGCTCGTTCATCATCACATCAAGCTACAACTCTGGGGCTTACCAATTGGCCACTTTTGAAGGAGAACCCTTAGCTGAACCACAAATCAAAAACCACCTCAAGAAGTTCTATACTTGAAGCATGTCAGAATACCCAAAGAAAGAGAGTAAAAATTGAAAAAAAAAGTTTTAAAAAGCAAAAATCAAAAATCAAGAAAAATATTAAAGCGAAATAAAATGTTATTTTAGTGAAAACCACTTTGTTGCACTTCTATAACTGGTACTATAGTGAAAATCTAGAAAATAGGCACTACATTTGAATAAGACTTCAAAAATTATCTATCGATACTAACTGAAGCATCCACCCATTCATCCCATAATAAAGCATGTGTCCAACCATGGCTTGATGACTGATTATGTATTGAACATTGTCTCACCATCAACATTCATATTTCCTAGAGAAGGTAGTATTGTCTCAAACTGGGGGAAACATCTTCAGCAGGTAGTGGATTTAGATCCTTATGCGTTCTATCATGGTCAAAAACTACCAAAAATAAAAAACACACAAAAAACAACAAAATCAAAACAAAGTAATAAAACATCAAAATCCCAAAAAAAATGTTATGCTTTTGAGTCAACACAAGTCAAACTACATGGTCTTCATGTGTATAACGTAGGCAAGGATTATTAGCCCCCGAGGCCATAGATTAGTCCACTTAAGTATCTATAATGCTTTCTATCAACTTAGTCAAAAAACTGCAAAATCCAACAACATTCAAAAAATAGAAAAGATCAAAAAAATGTTCTTATCAAACCAAGAAAACTATGAGCCTCTACATGTGCAACGTAGGCAAGGCTTATCTTTGATGAGCCCTTGATGCCCTAGGTTAGTCCCTTGAAAACAACAAAAATAGTATCATAAAACTCAAAAAAATCAAAAAGGTCCTACACCCACCATCACAATCCACAATAAACATTTCATCCATGATAAACAAATCATCACACCCACCCTTTGAAAAAAAAATAAACAAACATAGAAAACATCAAAATCTAGAACTTTCAAGCAAACAATAAAAAAAGCTTTGATTACAAATAGAAGAAAACAATGACAAAGTGTTAACCACCTATCTTTTGACAATTCACCAATAACATCCTGAGATATGTCTTAATGAATCCGTTCCTATGATAGACATGATCAACAAAGGATAACAACCTTAAAACTTAAAAAAAATATGGCAAGTGATACTGAAACATTGTTTTTATCTTTTTTATAGTCTTATCTTTATTATTTATTTTATTGACTCATCCCTATGATCTCTCGAGGATGTCCATAAGGATTTAGAGAATAAGGAATGGGGGAAATTGAGCATCATCTCTATTTTCTATTTGTAAGATGGTTTTTGACACTACCATGGAAAATACTCGCTTTATTGAGTGTATTGAAGTTGTTTTGAGACAATTCCTTTAGCAGTTGTGTTAGGTATTTCATACCCCTCTATGTAATTGGTCCAAAAAAATTCAACATAACCAACCCATATATTTTAAAGAAATTTTCCGCATGTCTGGTATGAGAAAGAATATTTTGTGTATGTTGAGTCAAATTCCATGCAATGGATACAAATTCACCTCGGTTAACAATACCTTGGTGCATCATATCTGTTTGCTACATCAAAAAGGTCGTTAAAGATACGAAGCCTCTATGCAAAGAAAAATCAAACTCATCAATAGCTAACAAAATCAAATTTCTATCCATCATTAGATATTTCTTCTAACACCCATCCTACATCACAATATCATTAATCTCGTATCCATCTTGCATCAATGATGTCGTCAATACATATCATGATGATAATAATGCAATAAAAACATCATGTATCACGTATAGTCAACATCCATCATATATCAACATCCATCATATACATAATAAACATCATATCTCATAATGATATGTCAATCAATCCATCCACCCATATTATATGTATATATCAGAAGAGTACAAAAACATGTATAAATTATATATCATCATCTATAATCATCACATAGCTCATAATGAAGTTGAATCAAAACAAGTATATCTCATATATATCATCATCAAAAATGAAAATGTCATGTCATCATCATATAAACATATGTGATATCATAATACAAAAAATTCATATATACAAGGCCTCATTTAGGCCAATGAATATATATAGAAAATCATGTCTACAATAATGTCTCTCAAATAGTAAAAACATCACGAAGATCAAGTACGATAAAACTAATGCACGATCAAAGGAGGAGGACTCTAAGGATCAAGTTGATTAGGCTATCTAACTGAGTACTCGTTACACTACGTGGCTCTCCAAAGCATGGTCGTCGCTGAGCTCTAGAGATGAAGGCATCATAGAGAGTCTGATAGTATGTCGCTCTCTATAACAATTGATCTCACTCTGTATGGAGGGCATCACACTCTACTCTAAGAGTATCCCTCAAAGTGGTAATGAATTGCAACTATGTATCACTAACAAGATGGTGCCCAATATCACTGTCTCGCTCTGTCCTGAAGCCATCTCTCTCTTGGTGAGTTGTGTCTCTCTCTATAGTAAGTCTAACAATCTAAGCCTCCACAGCCTATCCATTGGCCTTGTCGTTGCACCAAAAGATTGACTTGTTAGTGCTCAATACAAGCATCAATTAAGATCCACGGAAGGCGGTTAAACCATGTCATGAATCCAAAGGGAGATGCTGGTAGTTAGTCCAACAATCCCCCCTCAGCGTCACCCGATGGGTTTGAACCCATGACCTACTCTGATACCAATTATTGGCCTTGTCATTGTACCAAAAGATTGACCTGTTAATGCTCGATACAAGCTTCGGTTAAGATCGACAGAAGGCGGTTAAACTATGTCATGAACCCAAAGGGAGATGTTGGTAGTTAGTCCAACACTATCACTACACTATCACTATGTACCTCATGATTTTCATCTGCACTAGCTACACTACTCCATCTCCAAGTGGTGGTGGAGGACCCAAAACCTTTCCTTGATCCTGCTGCATCGAATTGTCCTATCCAAACTCTCCACCATCCTATCAGGATCTAGAAAGCTTCTCTACAATGATCTCAACACGTTTCCTCTCCCCTTAGTGACTAGTAATACTTGCTCTACCTATAACAAGAGTACTAGCAGGATCTGTAAACCTCAACAAAATACATTGCGCCCACCACTAATCAAAATCTGGGGTAGTCCCAAGATCTGCTAAACCAACTAGCAAACCCCACCCAAATGGGGCAAGAGCTCTAAAATTCATAACAAAAGCATCGTGATCATCCTATCAACCCCAAACATGGATTTCTCTAGTAGTCCGGCCAAAACGAGCCTCATACGTATCTGGAAAATGACCCTGCCTCTCACCAAACTATCGATAAACCCTATAGGGTAGATATCTCTCTAGTAAGGAGTGAACATGACCAATGAGCCACTGATTCTATTTGCAAAATGGTAACAACTCTAGATCATCATTCCAAGCCTCACAATCCACATATGGTCTCCATACAAAACTTGGCATATCATCTAAAAAATGACGCTAGTAAGGAAGTTGTACAAGCCATCTATAGTGAAGAAAATCACCATAATGATAATAATATGGGCCCTTCATAGTTTCATCCAAAATACTATCAAACTGAGCAACTAGGATGTGCTCCCAAGCCCATACATGTAGTAGAGAGACACTTGTAGAAATAGATCTACCACCACAGTAGGAAACCTCATGGATATCTTGATATAAGTGAGCAAGGAGACACGGGCCCCATGCATATCTAGTGCCATGCTCAAACATCTTCTCGATGCAGACACTCCAACCAACTAGGAACTCTCTACCTTGCCTATCAAGAATGACGAGCCCCATGACCAAACCATAGAGAACCGAGGAAACAAGATCGAAACTGCCTAGAAAATTAGATAAGTCTATCTCTACCTTGCAAACCTGAATATGTCTCACACCAAGTAATCGATGCATAGCACGGGTACCTCATCGAACATAATATGTAAAAAGATCTCCATGAATGGAAAAATGAAGGATCCTCCACACATCCTCTAGGGTGATGGTGCCCCCCCCAATAGGTAAATGAAAAGATGACGTCTCTGAGTGCCACCTCTCCACAAGAGTGGTCATTATAGCTCTATGACATTTGATAGTTGACATAAATAAAATGTGTTGCAATCCAATAACATCTAAAACATCTTGCTCCAACTCCTAAAACCCATCAATCAAATCAAACAACTCTTGAGTTCGTCACTCCCTCAACATAAGTGGATTAAGAACCGCATGCACCCATTCAACCCGCAATGTTAAGCATTTACTATGAAAACGTAAAATGAACCTATGATGATAAACAAATTGGCTAAAAATTGAAAAAATTTGAAAAATAAAAAATCTTTTTGACAAAAGTGGACATATTTTTTACAAAAGCGAGCAAACCAGCAGAAACTACAAACTATTTAGTCAAAATCTATAAATAAAGACAAATGCAAAAATTTTAAAAGTGAAAATATATTTCAAAAGAAAAAAATTTCAACAACGGCATACAAAATGAAACAAAAATATCAAAAGTGAAATTTTGAAACAACGGTGAAAATAGGTGCAAAATCTTAGGTCAAATGTGAACATTTTAAGTAGATAAGAATAGAAAAAAAAAAGAGTGATCTATTCATAAATAGTAGAAGCTCTAAAAATGATTCAAGTGCGAAAAAATCATAAACCTAACACTATTGACACCTTTGACTTCATGCATTAATTACACAAACATGAAAACTAAAAAATGTGAAATGAAAGGGTACATATTGAGGCATCGGATCTTGTGAACCACATCCACACAATGTTGGGCTCCACGAATCCTCACCATAGCTCCTTGAAAATCAACAAAACAAGAAATCCAGAGACAAGAATTTCCTATAGGCTGAAAGTGCAAATGAGGTAATTTGAACCCTAACTACCTATTTTAACACTCAACCTTTTTCTTTTACCCACGAAGCATGCCTAGGTTGAAATTAGGACCTCCAAGGAACATCTAAACTATCAGTAAGAGACCTATAGGCTTAAAAAAAAATTCCTTTACGCATCTAAACTAAAATGAAATAGTGTCGTGAGCTCGACCTCAAAGTTGATATTTTCAACCAACCTCTCAAGGGGGAAGCCCAAAGTCCTACCATCATTCCGCTAATTGCCAAGACATAGTGGGGCATATAAAAAAATTTGAATCTTGATCTTAACATTGAATTCTTTGAAACAAAGCAATCACTACTTTGTCTCAAAGAGGGGCAAAATATAGACATGTAAAATTGACCAAACACATATCACACATCCTAAATGATATTTTATCATCATCAACATCATTATCACCTAATATCAATACATTTCACATCATTTAAATCAAAAACCCTAATTTATTCTATTAATTGAATAATAGTACATTATTTAATTAATTCACTTTTTCACTATTTATGATGAATTAAATAAATTTCATTTATTTAATAAATTCCTAAAACCCTAAATTCCTCTATCAATTGAATAAAATTAAATTATTTAATTAATTCACTTTTTCATCATTTTGATGAATTAAATAAATTTCATTTATTTACTAAATTCCTAATCTAACTTTATTCTTCCTGATTAATTAAATAACATCAATTATTTAATTATGTCACTAATTCACTTTATTCCCCTAAATCAATTAAATTATTAATACTTAATAGTTTAATTAAATTACTTTCCCCTAAACTTGAATAATTGATTAAATTATTCAAAACATCATCCAAAAGGTCAAATCAAACAAATGCAACTTTGTTTGCAAAAGTCAAACATGATTTGCAGATTCAACTCAAAGGATGATTTGCACATTCAAGTCAAAGGATTAATTAATTAAATCAACTAATTAATTATCCTCACCCACTTTCATGATTGAGAAAATTACGATCCCCCGATTGCTCACTCTATTTCCTGATTGATCCATCTATTTCCTAACAGATCAATCTTTTCTTCAATCCCATACATTATTCAATCTATTTCGTCAATCCCACTGAACACTCAAAATGATTTCTTCAATCACAATAATTGAATAATCAATTTTCACTAATTATTCCCATCTATTTCCTCTCAACATCTTTCAACCATTGATCAAGATATTCTACTACGTAATCTTGAGCACTCATTTTGAAACACAAATTATATATAACAATCATCTTCTTCCTCAAAAACAATTAGAGAATCAACATATTTTGTACAACGAAGTAATGCCAAAAACAAAATCGACCTTTTGACAAAGCTTTACACATATCTTCAATCAACACACACACAATTTTGAAGCTTTTGCATGCACAATGGAGGCTTCGCATTGATACATTCTTGAATTAATTGATTTTATAGTTTCATTTCATGAGTAATGAGCATGAATCATCTTTTTTTTTAATTAGATTAGTTTTTAATTCATTCATTTAGAATATACACACATACTGATTTCCCCCTTACACACCTTTGAAAGAACCTTAGTGAATATATTTGCAATCTCATCCTTAGTAGGCACATATTCCAATCTCACTTCTTGTTTTGCAACCTTCTCCCTTAGAAAATGATACCGGATAGAAATTTGTTTGATTCTTGAATGCATTATCAAATTCTTAGAAATATTAATTACATTGGTATTATCACACAATATAGGAATGTGATCATCATATATTTATTTTACATCCTTCAAGGGCTACTTCATCCAAAGCACTGGGGTGCAGCAAGATGTTGTAGCAATATATTCAAATTTTTCTATGGATAAGGACATTGAATCCTACTTCTTATTGAACTAGGAGACCAATCTATCCCCCAAGTAAAATGCACTACCACTACTACTTCTCTGATCATCCACACATCCTACCCAATCAACCTCAATATAAGCACAAAAAGAAAAATTATCATCCTTTTTATACCATAGACAATAATCTGGAGTTCCCTTCAAGTATCTGAAAATTCTTTTCACTGCCTTCTCATGAGATTGCTTAGGATTATCTTGAAATATGGAAACCAAGCATATTGCATGCATAATATCAGGTCTAGAAGAATTCAAGTACAACAAACCTCCAATCATGGACCTATAAAGAGTCTAATCAACCTCTAGAGACTCATCATTTTTTCTCAAGTGAAAACCGGTCACTATAGGGGTACCTACTAGTTTGGAATCCTCCATGCCAAACTTCTTCAACATCTCCTTTACATACTTAGCCTATGAAATAAAGATACCACTATCTTTCTAAAAATTTGAAGCCTATGGAAGAAAGACAATTCACCAATCATAGACATCTCAAATTATTTTTGTATCTCTTCTAAAAACTTCTTACACATATCATCATCTCCACCAAAGTGATGTCATCAACATATACAACCACAATCAAAAACTTATCTTCCTGAACCTTAATACAAATATTGCTATCTATAGTATCTTCTGTGAAACCTTGTTGAAGTAAATACTTATCCAACTAATCATACCAACCTCTAGGAGCTTTCTTGAGTCCATACAAAGTTTTCTTGAGTTTGCAAACCATATTTGGATCTTTTGATAATTTGAAACCATCTAGTTTCTCAATATATACCTCTTCCTCTAGATCACCATTCAAGAAATATGACTTGACATCCATCCAATAGACTTTGAAATTGTTATGAGCAACAAGAGTAAGAAACATCCTTATTGCCTCCATTTTTGCTATCAAAGCAAAATTATCCTCAAAATCAATACCCTTGACTTGAAATATCCCTTACATAACAATCTGGCCTTATTCCTTACAACTTCACCATCTTCATTCAATTTTTTTTGGAACACCCACTTTATTCCTATCACATTCTTATCAGCAAGTCTGGGAACTAATTTCCAAGTCTGATTCTTCTCTATCTGATCTAGTTCTTCTTTCATAGCCTTTATCCAACCATCATCTTTGCTAGCATTAGCAAAGTTCTTGGGCTCATCCTTTGATAGTAAACACAAATTTACTTTCTCGCTTTCTCTTTGAAGCCTTCTTCTAGTCAGCACACCATCATTCTTGTCTCCAATAATCCAATATGCAAAGTGGTTCTTTTCACCATATTTTGATGGAGTTTTGAAAGTCATCACCGGTTTTGGTTCCTTCTCTTCTTTCTCTTCTTCTTCTTCAATCTAGGGAGGTATATTATATCCAAAAACTTCAAGTTCTTGTGAGATTTGACCCAAGTCTTCATCTACTTGAACATTTGTGCTCTCAACAATCTTCCCCAATCTTTTGTTGTAGCATATCTAAGCTTTTCTCCTAGTTGAGTAGTCAAGAAAGATCCCTTCATCACACCTTGATTCAAAACTTCCAAGGTCTCCTTCATCACTCTAATGTGACATTTGCTACAAATTTTTTTGAAGTATACAGCACTAGGAGGCCTTCCATACCACAACTCATAAGAGGTCTTAGTATTATTGACCCTCAATTGTACTCTGTTGAGAAAATAGACAAAAGGGTGAACTAATTTCTTCTAATACAAATTAGGAAAATATACATCTTTCATCATTGTCCTAGCCATTTCTTGGACAGTCCTCTTTTTCATTTTCACTACCCCATTTTTTTGAGGGTTTTTCGGAGCATACAAATGTCTACTAATACCATGATTACAAAAAAAATCAAATTCATTTGAATTAAATTCACCTCCTCTATTTGACCTTAACATCTATTTCATTCTCAAATTTTTCTTTTCATATTTTAACTTATCAAAAGCTTCTAATTTATCTCTTTAAAATGTAACCCAAGTCGTCCTAGTGTAATCATCAATAAGCAACATAAAACACCTTTCACCTTGTTTACTCCGTGTTCATGTAGGTCCACATAGGTCATTTTGAATCAACTCCAATGGAATTGTAGCAAGGCACTCCTTGCTCTTTAAACTTATCCTTGTTTTTTTTTTTTTTACTGAATAGATTTTTCCTTTAAAAAATGACTCTATAATGCCCAAGAAGGATGAATCAATTCAGAATAGTTGGAGAGATCACCATTACATTAGTGATCTTCCTCTAAATTTTTATTGAGGTACAATTCCCTCTTCTAATATAATTTTGTATTTTTTAAATATATATAAACTTAGGGTATGCTTTTAACCAGAAAGCAGGAAAGGAAAACTAACACAGTTTGCTCATAACCATGACACAAGCATGAAGAGTAATTCTTAAAATAACTACTATTGAAATGAAAGGACTGGAAAATAATCAATATCGTGACATGAAGATTATATTACTAACATTTTTTGACTCAACTCCATAAAATTCCAACCATTTACTATAAATAGGATGAACTAAATGTCACAAAACAAAACATTCTCAAAGGAAAGGAATGTTAAAATTATTTTCAAAGCTCAAAGACTTCCTCACAAACACTAACAACTTGTGATCCCTAAAATGTCTACCCTAGTATAAAGATGCAAAACAACTAATTATGCACTAATGGAAGAACACAAAAGGTACACCTCAAGATTAGCCTAAGGAATGATAACACAAAGAAAGAAGATGAAATGAAGACAAGAAATGATTATACCTTCTTTTTTTTTGAATCTCTTGGTTGGCCCTTCATATTGTATGCTCCTTGGATGGAAAATGAGATTAAAGATGCAAGATGGCATGCAAGATGATTGAAGGTGTGATAATGGTGGATTGAAGTGCTATGATGAAGGAAAAATGTTCAAATAACAAAGTAGCAAGAGTTTGGTATCAAATGCATGAGGTTCCTAAATGAGAGAAAAGAGGGGGTATTTATAGAGGGATTTGAATTCTCTAGAGAATTCAACAGTTGAGATTAAACCAACAAGGCCAAGATGGAGGGATATGGTGAGTTGAAGATTCACAACCCCTCACATCTTGACATGTGGAATGTGAGATGGCTAAGGATGAGATGATGTGTACGTGAGTTGGAAGGAATGTAAATGATGTGGATGAAGGACAAGTACCTTGGGAAAGGGATGATGTGACCTCTCAATGATCACATAGGGAAGAGGAGAATCTTGGGTGAATAAAAGTGAATTAAAAATTCACATGATTGGAAGAATCTAGTGGATAAGACAAGGTTCCCAAAAAGGTGGGAACTTTCCACATGTGAGTGATGTGACAAGTCAAAGATTCTAGAAGACTTTGGCACATGTGATGTGACAAGTCAAAGGTTCTAGAATTTTTGCATGGGGAAGAGAAGATTCCTTGGAGAAATAAAAGTGAATTAAAAATTCACATGGAGAAGAGAGGAGCCTTGGATGAATAAAAAAGAATTAAAAATTCCTTGGGGGATAAGGAGAGTTGACCAAGGTACTGATTAGGCTTAACTAATTAGTAATTAGAAGATAATTAGTGCATAAACGTAGATTAGAAGCCAACTTGCAGAAGTTGGAGGATGTGACATGTCTTAATCAAGGATTAGGCATGTGCACATGTCTAATGATGAGATTAGAGGATGGATTAAGACTAAGGAAAATGATGTGCAATGTGAGGAATTAAATAAATTTCATATTTATTTAATTCATTTGATGAAAAGGAGAATAAAGGGTAAGGTATTTAATTATTAATTGAATACCTTAGGGATTTAGAATAATTGATGGTATTAATTAAATAATAGCTATATTAATTAATTAATGCAAATAAGAGGATATTTAGATGAAAAAGAGGTAAATTTGGATAAATGAAGTGTCCAAATTTAGGTGTCTACATTTTTCCCCTCTTTGAGATGGTGTTACAAAGTAACATCATTTCAAAGAATATTAAAACATAGAACCCAGAAGAACATGGTTAGCTTGGAAAAGATGCCCTAGTCATTGAAAGGAGTGACTTAGGAAGGAAAAAGAAATGATGAGGATTAGGGATTGAGGATGCCCCCTCGAGAGGACATACGGGTTCAAGAGAACACGCGTGTGCTCTCAAAATGGATGAGATGATGAAAGGGGATATGAGGATGATGATGTAAAGTGATGGATAAGAAAGGAGGATAAGCAATGGGAGATGGGGAAGCACAAATGGATGTAAGGAAAAAGGTGATGTTGCCCCATTCAAGCTACAAGACAAAATGGGTTGATGAGGGAAGGATACATCCCAAAACAACACAAGGAGAGGCAAGGATACATCCCGATGATGATGATGATGAAATTTTTGTTGATGAGGGAAGATACAACCCAAAACAACATGAGGATAGGGAATAATACATCCCAATGAAAGGGTTGTTGATGAGGAAAGGATACATCCTGAAACAACACCAAAGGATAGGGAAGGATACATCCTAATGTTGATGATGATGGTGATGATTTAATCAAGGCTTGTAGCAAGGCAAGGAACAAGACCAAGGATGTGATTAGATGATTTGTGTGAGATTGAATAGATGGGGATGGGGAATACATGCAGGATGATGGAATGGGAAATAAAATGCAATCCTAATGCATTTTGTCATCTTCAAAGCACTAATTTTTTCTATAGCAGAAGACACCAAGTGTTAGGGTATGAAGAACCAAGGCGGATTAGTGTCCAATGCATAAAATAAGTACAACAGACAAGAAGGATATTCCAACACCCCAAAGTCACGAAGACCTTGGTCGGGCCAGGTATTAGAATAACCAAAAGCACAAAAGGATGCCCCACTGTAACACAAAACCACATGAATCTTGGAGGGTACTACGCGGGACAACCAAGAATATAACAACAAAGAAAAGATCAAGATACGCCCCTATGTTTACTAGTCAAAGCACACCATGATATGATGGATCAAGGCGACCATGACAAGTGATGATAGGGAGCTCAAATGATAGACAAAAGCCAAAAGAATCAAAATATCACAATCAATTTCAAACATCCTTTTCCATAGGATCAAGAGGATGGATGGGGTTGATGAGGTCTACTAGGAAGGATGCATCATGTTGGGATCGAAGATGGATACTAAACTAAAAGATCGATATGACGTAGGATATTCAAAACCGATTGGATCTGATGATACAAGTGGATCTTGTTTGTGAAGGACCAGCTAGGATAGGGACATACTTGATGACATGAAAAGATAATAGGATGAAAAGACACCAGACAACAAAACTCTAAAGACCTAAGGGACACAAGACCGACACACCCTAAAGACCTAGGGGCTCGAGGATTGATCAAATATCACCCTTGCCTATGTGAAAGTGCAGAGCCCTCGTAGTTCAATAAAATACCAAGGATAAAAGTGGAAAGAGGTCAACGGTGACCAACGATCGATGGAAAAAGACATGATAGGTACCCTAGGTGTTGACAAAATAATTTAGCCTTGCCTACGTGAAATTGTAGGGGAAACGTAGTTCAATAAAAGGCCAAAAAAAAATGATGCAGGATGACAAGACAGAAAAAAGACAGAGACCCGGGGGCAGATCAAATGATCGACCTTGCCTACGTGAAAGCACAGGGGCAACATAGTTCAGAACAAGACCAATGACAGAAAATGGATAATGGATGATGAGATGACCATGATAAATGGATAAAAGGATGGAGTCGATATGATGATGGATGATATGTATGATGTGAAGCTCAGGGGTGGGATAGGCAATCAAATCATTAGAATATGAATTGGGAAGGTGAGATGATGGATAGATGAGTGATGAAGATATGAGAAATATGTGGGAAATAGATGGGAATTGTGAGAGGGAGATAGTAGGGCATTGGATTATATGGGGGTAGCATATAGCTAGATACCAATGACAAGGGATTATGAGATAGGAGGAAAATAGAAGTAAATGGATGGATGGATAAAGATAGGGAGATAGAAATATGCTAGGATAGGTGGATAGAGGGATAAGGAATTGGAAGGATGGAATGGATTAGTGGATGGATAAATGGATGGGAAGATAAGGATGAAAAGCTGGAAAAGGACTAGTGGATGAGAGTATAGGAAGATAAGGATATTGTAGGTGGAAGGGATGACTAGATGGATAAGTGGATAGGGAGGTAAGGATGGCTAGGATAGGGAGATGGAGAGGATTACTTGGAGGAATGGATGGACGATGTCTCCAAGGACCCAATCACAAATAAGGAGATGCCCCCACTCTAGATGTGTCATGAATGACAAGGCAAGAGGGATAGTACGATGGGTGGATAAGGGAGTGAGATGGGCAATGGAAGATAGATAGAGGTAGATAGGATGCAAGGACAATGGTGGATAAGATGCATATAGAGAAGTGGATAAGGAATATGATAGTGTATGGATGAGGGGAATATATGCCAAGAGATGTCCAAAGCATGTATATAGGTTTTCCCCTATCTTTATCAAGATCACAAGGAAGATGGGGGGACTGGGATAAATGGCATATGATAGGGGAAGATAGGAAGATGTAGGAGATGGAGGGAAGGAATGTGTAGGTGGATTCTTCCCCATACTCTTGGAAGTAGACCAAATCGGGGATTTACGCATGACGTCTGTTTGTCAAATTTTCATCATGGTACTTATCCAAGGCACTTTTTTTCCAAGTTTTCACCATTGGACGAATGATTTTCTCTTTACTTTTTTCTTTGTTTTTTCTCTTTTTTTATTTTGATTGTTTGGTTTTTTTTTCTGACTTTTTGGACTAGGATGTGGATGAAGATGGATAAAGATAGGGATATGGATATGCGGATTTAGAGGATAGATGATAAGGAGATGGATGAAGGACTCAAGCATCAAGTTCCATATGAGGTAATAAGAGCCCATGTGTAAAGTGACCATCGGATGTTGGTACAACCTTAGTAGGAGAAATGGATTATGCAAGAGGATGAATCAAAGGGATTGGATGGGGGAGATAGGGGGATAGTGGATGGGGTGTTGGAAAGTGTATAGATGGAATGATGGAGTGGATGTGTGGTAGGGGAAGGTGTTCAAGACCAAAATTGGCACATGTGTTGGATGTCAAAGGAGAGGAGGGTTGATGGATGGAGAATGTGGTGAGATTGGAGGTGTTGGGATAGTGAATTTTGGGACATAAGGACCCAAAACAGATTTAGGAGATGGAGGATGTGAATTATGAGCATTGGGAATAGAAAATTTGGATGTCGTCATGGATTTTTCATTTGAAGGCATTGTCTCTTTTTTCTTTGGGATCCACATGGTGTTGATTTTTTATTTAGTGGGCCTTGGTGGCCATTTGGATTGATTTGGATTTTGGATTCGATTTTTCTTTTTGTCAACATGTCTTTTGAAGGGGACATGAGGAGTTGTAGATTCATGTGGATGTTTGGATTTATATATTTTTAATTTGGAATCCAAAGTTCTTTTAGTTGCAATGGGATGGGTATGGGGAGATGGATGATGTGGAGAGGACGTGGATGGAGTGATCGAAGTAGGCATTTGATGAGGAAGTGTGGATGGAGGATGTGAGATAACATGAATGGAGGTGTGACTTTGTTGATCATGATTAGGACTTATGAAGGTAGGGTTTTATGTTGTGTACGAGGGATAGGGGGTGGATGAATAGGATAAGATGGAGGGGGTGATTTTGGGATATAAGGACCCAAAATAGACTATGTATATGGAGGATGTGTGGGGTTTGATGGAGGGATCTAAGAACCCATAGTAGATGGAGGATGAGAAATGATGGATGGAGGGACATAAGGACCCAAAATGGATTTAGAGGATGAGGGAGGAAGATGCACGATTGTTTTGAGGTAATATGATATAGGAGGGGGGATGGTGAAAAATGACTTGGTAGAATGATGGAAAGTACCTCTTGTGCCTTTAGAAAAGGATCGTTTAGGATGTACAGAGGTTGTACCAACATCTTTGGAGGGTGATTTTAGGGAGATATATCCAAGACCATGTGTGCCTAGATGTTCTTTGACTTGGATGGGCTTTAAAGCACCTTGCTCATGAAGGCCTAAACCTTTTCCTTGATAGTTCATGTTCTGTAGCATGTGATTTATGGTAGGATGCTTATTCTTTTGGAAGCATGAAGCGAGTTCGTTATTAGGTAAAGGAGGATGGGTGGTTCATATAATTTGTTTTTCTTCCACAAGAAAACCACCATGGATGCATGTAATTTTACCCAGGTCAGAAAAAAGTGGTGTTGGGATGGCAGGCAACGATGGAGGATCGTGTGATGGAGATGAGGGAAGAGCAACATCATGATTGGGAGGAGGAGGTGATAATAGATCGGGAGAGGAATTAGGGAGTATGATAGGAATTAGGGAGTATGATAGGATCTAGATTTATGGAGGTGGATGTTAATGGCTCATGAGATGGAGTGATTAGATCATGAATGCAAAAGGGATCATGGGATGGAGTGGATGAGATAGTGTTATTTTGAGATGGGGTGGATGGGAGGATAGGATCATGACTTGGTTGAGGATATGGATCATGAGATGAAATGGATGGAAGACTATTTTCTTGATATGGAGTAGATGGGATGGAAGGATCTTGATTTGGAGGAGGAGATATGCTTGTATTCTTTGGATGAAGCTCTTGCATGACTCAGCTTGTGTGGCATGTATGATGATGGAAGAGTGTTTTAGGGACTCCTGAATTGGGTGAGATGGGAGGATGGAGGATTCATGAAGGTCATGGGATTAAATTTTTTGAATATTAGGACTGGGAGGAGGGGATTGGATGTCTTCAATGGATTGGGTGGATCTAGTAGTAGAAGATGGGGATTTAATGCATTCGATGGGTTTGACCAGCTCAACCGTTTGGACAGTGTCATGAATGGTGATGGGAGGGATAGCTGTAGTATGGAGGAGGGCCTCATCACTAGTGATAGTACATGGTAGATTGGGAGGGCATGGTGTCTCTTATGTCATGAGTCCTTGGGAAAATTTTGGAAGGGATGTAGGATTAGGTAGAGTGATGGGAATGGATGGAGGATCAGGGATGGATGGAGGATTAGGATTAGGGATTGGTGGATCAAGATTAGACATGGGGATGGGATTGGATGGAGGACTAGGAGGAGATGGAGGATTAGGATTAGGAATTGGTAGATTAGGATTAGATGAGGGAATGGGAATGGATGGAGGACATGGAGGAGATCGAGGATTAGGATTAGGGATTGGAGAATTAGATGAGTGGATCGGTGGATGAGGATTAGATGTAGAACTAGGAGATTGGAGATTATGATTAAATGAGTGGATGGGACTAGATGCAGAAATAGGAGTGGTTGGAGGACTAGGTGGGTTATGTTTAGATGGAGGATTAAGATATAATGTGGTGAAAGGGGGAGTGATGTAGGAGGATGCGAATGTTGGATTAGATTGGGATGGTAAGTGATAGTAGGAAGATGTGAATGAAGGATTAGAATGGGGAGATGTGGAATTAATGTAAGGGTATTGGGATGGGGGATTGTGATAGGAAGGTGTGGATGTTGGATTAGAATAAGAAGATTGAGGTGGTGGACTACCATAGGAAGACATGTATGGTGAGTTGGCATAGAAGGATAGGGATGATGGATTAGGATAATGGGATTGAGATGGTGGATTAAGATAATAGGAGTATATGGATGGGGGATTGTGATAGGAATGTGTGAGCATTGGATTAGGATGGGAAGATTGGGATGGGTGATTAAAGTAGAGATATTGGGATTGTTGATGATGATGAGGATAAGAGGATGTAGATGTTGGATAGGATAGAGGTCGAGAGGGGGGATATGATGAATATGTTGATGGTGAGGATGTTTGATATCCCTTGTCAAGGGTAGCATAAGGACTGTTAGTAGATGTGGATGAAGGCATGGTGGGATAATTTGAAGGAGTAGTTGGATTTTGGGAGGTGGTTGGAGAGAGCTTGCTAGCAATGATAGCATCAAGGGGATCTATATAACAATCTTCGTGATCGACAAGATTTTTGTTATCGTCATCAACATAGTTAGGATTCCCCTTGACCACTATTATTGGTCATGTGAGAGGGGGATAAAGATTCATGATGGATACAGATTAGCAGGAAAGAATAGATGATGGATACAGAACTAGGATGGATTGGAAGCTCATATGGGGATTGAATGAAAGCTCAAATTGGAATTGAATAAAATCTTAGATTAGGATCATGGGATTAATGCTCAAATTAGAATTGGATTGGAGCTTAGATGGAAGGGGATTGAGTTGGGCCAATGATGTTGAATTTCAACACAAATCCACCTCAAGATAGAAGTGAATTGATTAAGTTGAAGATAATGATTGATATGTAGGATAATGATCAAACTTAATGCCTTCGTCAATTCAAGAGATAACTCCTAAATCAAGGTTTAAGGGATTTTGTGTTGAAAGATGATGAATAATGGAAACTAAAGACGTCTTGATGGTTTTTATATCATTGAGGGTGATGTCAAAGTGATCTTTTCAGAACTGTAAATGTTTAGGTCACACGTGGTGAAATGGGTTCCTCTAGTTGTGAACTGAATAATGTGAATGAGAAAAGGAAGTTTAGAAAGGTTAAATGGAGGCTTGAAATGGTCAAACAGATGTTTAGAAAGGTTAAATGGATGTTTGGAATGGTTAAACAGTCGAACAGAGGCTTGAAATGGTCAAATAAGGTGAAATTGTTTGTTCAGGAGGGCGTATCTGGTCCTCTGCAATCAAATCATTGAACCAAGAGGGAAAATCCACCCCTCTACAGTCAAAACAGTGAAATAGAAGGGCAAATCTGCTCCTCTGCAATGAAAATAGTGAACCAAGAGGGAAAATCCATGCCTCTAAAGTCAAATATCAAAAAAACATATAAACAGCAAGGCAAATCCACCCCTCTACGAAAAATAGGGACTTGGTTTGGATGAGGATGACTATGGCAAGAACTTTGAAATGACAATAATGAGGTTGACTTATCAAAAATTTACTGGTTTCTCACAAAAAGACACTTTAGACAAGCACAAGCCTATGATAGTGTTAAGGGTATAGCCAAAAGGTCTTAATTTGGGATATACGAGGCTTCTAGGGATTCCTCAATTTACTCTCGATACGTGAGGCCCAGAACATGAACACCAACCCGTTACAAGTGTGAGTTAAGAACCCCAATGAGATACTGAAGGAATCAAACCAACTCTTCACGTCTATCTAGGTATCACCCTAACTTCAACACTCTGCCAGACATGATGTGATTGGATTGGGGTACAACTTTGGCTCTCCCCCCTTTTTATACCCTGCTGGTACGCGTGGTTGGGATCATCCCTTGGGGTGATAAAATCCCCAAGCAGGTCCCTCTAAAAAGAAGGCACTAACTATTTACAACTACTCCCCAAGATCACACGAAGTGTAAGGGGAAAGCGAAAACAAACTAGTGCCCCCTTGGGTGACACAACAAGAAATAAATTTTACTTTCCCCTGATTAAGCTATGTGCCTAGATGAAAACAACAAGGAAAACTTTTAAAATTTGAACAAGCGGATGGCCCTGCAAGCAAATGTTAGTTGTTTTATCTTTCGTTCTTTGTTGATTACGAAAGTATGCTACCAAATATTAGCAATAAATCCAAATATAGAAACAAACAAACAAGGTTAGGGGGTTAGAACCCCAAAATAGTAACTAAGACAAAAACAAAGCTAAAATGCCTATTTTTACCTTCCAAAACGTGTTGTTTAGGGAAAATCCAACCCTTTGCAGTAAAAATGTTAGAAAATAGTGTGAAGAACAGGGAAATATTAGTAATAAATCCAACTATACCCTCAAAAAAAAAAGGTTAGGGGGTTAGAACCTCAAAACAACAAAAAACTGAGGCAAACATGAAGCTAAAATGCTCATTTTTACCTTCCAAAACATGTTGTTTAGGGAAAATCCATCCCTCTGCAGTCAAAATAGTGAACCAGGAGGGAAAATCCACCCTTCTACAATCAAAAAAATGAACCAGGAGGGAAAATCCACCACTTTGTAGTCAAAACAGTGAACCAGGAGGGCAAATCTGCCCCTCTGCAATCAAAATGGTGAACCAGGAGGGCATATCTGCCCCTCTACAGTCAAAACAGTGGACTAGGAGGGAAAATTTTCCCCTCTACAGTGAAGATGTTAGAAAATAGTGAACCGATAGGGCAAATCCGCCCCTTCGCAATAGAAATCTTACAAAACAGTGAACCAATAGGGAAAATACGCCCCTCTACAACATAAGTATCCAAAAGCAATGTGAAGAATAGGGAAAATATTAGCAAGAAATCCACCTATACCCTCAAAAAAATAAGGTTAGGACGTTAGAACCTCAAAACAACAAAAAAATGAGACAAAAACGAAGCTAAAATGCTCATTTTTACCTTCCAAAATATGTTGTTTAGGGAAAATCCACCCCTCTGCAGTCAAAATAGTGAACTAGGAGGGAAAATTCGCCCCTCTATTGTTAAAATAGTGAACCAGGGGGGAAAATCCGCCCCTCTGCAATCAAAACAGTGAACCGGGAGGGCAAATCTGCCCCTCTCTAGTCAAAAGAGTGAAACAGGAGGGCAAATCCGCCCATCAATAGTCAAAATAGTGAACCAGGAGGGAAAATCCACCCCTCTGCACTAGACTGGAGGGCAATTTTTCCCCTCTACAACACACTGGAGGGCATGTCTACCCCTCTACGAGGAAAATCTACCCCTGTGTGACCTGGACCTGCAAACAACTCAACAACAACAAACTTGAAATAAAGGGACCCATTTGTGGGTCCCACCGGGTGTGCCAGAAATGTGATCCCTAAAATTTCTACCCTTTTATAAAGATGCAAAACAACTAATTATGCACTAATGGAAGAACACAAAAGGTACACCTCAAGATTAGCCTAAGGAATGATAACACAAAGAAAGAAGATGAAATGAAGACAATAAACAATTATACTTTCTTTGTTGTTGAATCCCTTGGTTGGCCCTTGATATTGTATGCTTTGTATGCTCCTTAGCTGGAAAATGAGATTAAAGATGATTGAAAGTGTGATACTAGTGGATTGAAGTGCTATGATGAAGGAAAAATGTTCAAATAACAAAGTAGCAAGAGTTTGGTATCAAATACATGAGGTTCCTAAATGAGAGGAAAGAGAGGATATTTAAAGAGGGATTTGAATTTTCTAAAGAATTCAATGGTTGAAATTAAACCAACAAGGCCAAGATGGAGGGATATGGTGAATTGAGGACTCACAAGCCCTCACATCTTGACATGTGGAATGTGAGATGGCCAAAGATAAGATGATGTGTAAGTGAGGTGGAAGGAAGGTACATGATGTGGATGAAGGACAAGTACCTTGGGAAAGGGATGGTGTGACCTCTCAATGATCACATAGGGAAGAGGAGAATCTTGGGTGAATAAAAGTGAATTAAAAATTCACATGATTGGAAGAATCTAGTGGATAAGACAAGGTTCCCAAAAAATTGGGAACTTGCCACATGTGAGTGATGTGACAAGTCAAAGATTCTAGAAGAATTTGGCACATGTGATGTGACAAGTCAAAGGTTCTAGAATTTTGCATGGGAAAGAGAAGATTCCTTGGAGGAATAAAATTGAATTAAAATTTCATATGGAGAAGAGAGGAGCCCTGGTTGAATAAAAAGGAATTAAAAATTCCTTGGGGGATGGAGAGAGTTGAACAAGGTACAGATTAGGCTTAACTGATTAGTAATAAGAAGATAATTAGTGGTTAAGGAAGATTAGAAGCCAACTTGCAAATTTGGAGGATGTGGCATGTCTTAATCAAGGATTAGACATGTGCACATCTCTAATGATGAGATTAGAGGATGGATTAAGATTTAGGAAAATGATGTGACATGTGAGGAATTAAATAAATTTCATATTTATTTAATTCATTTGGTGAAAAGGAGAATAAAGGGTAAGGTATTTAATTATTAATTGAATACCTTAGAGAATTAGAAGAATTAAGGGTATTAATTAAATAATAGCGATATTACTTAATTAATGCAAATAAGAGGATATTTAGATGAAATAGGGGTAAATTTGGACAAATGAAGTGTCCAAATTTAGGTTTCTACAAAACTAATTCACAATTACTACACAAAGACAATATTCATCCATAGAAAAATGAATTTAAACTGCAAAATTTTATCCTTTATTAAGAACAATTCTCACTCATGCATTAAAGTGCACGGGGGATCAAAATTTTGAACCCTTGCAATATCTCATAACTAAATATTTAAAATCTTACATCCATAATGGTTAAGATTTCCTTGAACAACTTCTTGGCTATTAATCGCTACCTATTCAAATAAATTTGGTCAAAACTCGACTAACCTTGTCAGATTATGACAATTCCCTTCATTAATTGTTGTTCTTAGGGATGGTTATGATTGCATCCCATTTTATGATTGACATGACAGAAGGATGAACCATCACTTAATATGAGAAAACCATGTGGCCTTACCTCATGCAAACTTTCCACCACCTTAACTTCTCTATGACTGTTGGTATGCCACCTAGATCATTATGTGCGGTTCTTTAAATGTTGAGGACTAATTGAATCCAATTTACAAGATCTCTATCACATCACCTTGCTTGAATTAATTATGTTTAAAGAAATTTGTATGTACTTCGACATTCATTTCTTTAAACAAGCTCTGCTAATCTGTCCTTGTCACTCTATAAATCCTATTCACCGCTATTCACTCTACACAATGTTATTTACATCTTCAAGCATGTCAAGCTCGTCAAGTGAAATAGTCATGGAGAGTGACTTTCTAGTAGTAGAAGGCGTTGAAAGCAATTTTATTCGCAAGCTAGTGTTGGATCAACTGAGAGAGGTCTTCCTCATCTGTAGTGATGTGAAGGAAGAATTCATTTGCAAGGTGATTGGTGAGCACTTCCTATCACAAGTGCATTTTCAAAATGCCAACCTGCTCAAGCATTTTTTGTATAATATTATACGCACTTCTGACATGTTTAGATGGGCTTTGTAGGCTTTTGAGAGTCAGGTTCATCCACAATACTTGTAGAGTGTTGAAGATGCTCTAGGAGGGATTTTCGTCCACCTGTGCATAGGCCTAATTGGTGACACTATATGTATCTCCTATTTTTTATGTACTAAAAGGGTCAGCCAAGCTATTACTCTAATGCATGTTGGCCTTGAAAGAAACAACATGGATAAATTCACTCATTATGATAAATAGAATGAGAATATTTTCTATCCTACACATAGTGATTGAATGCAAGAGGTGATCGAGGCTATCAAAGTCATCATATTCACCCTCTATGTATAAAAATGCCTACTATGAAAAAATGTTTTTTTGGCAATGTAATACGAAGTTTTACCAATAAATATAAAACTATATATCTATATATATATATATATATATATATATATATATATATATATATATATATATATATATATATATCTTTTTTGGCTTTTCAATTACTCTACATTCTAGAAATATTATCTATTTTCCTTCCATTGTAACTTGAAAATTCGAATTGTATTTTCATGTGAAATGATTTATGAAAACTACATTTTATTTTAAACAATCTTTTTCTTTTGCAATTTCATCCTCAATAATGAACAAGTTTAGGCCCGAAATGTACTAAAAAATATTCCTGGGTAGGTTCTGAAAAAATTTCAGAGTTTTCCACTATTGTAGAAACATGCATTTATGCCACCTTAAGGAATACAATTTCAAATTTTATCATTAGGCTTTATGTAAAGCACTTAAGAAAATAACTGCAAATAATTTATAATTTTGTCAGAGATAAAAGTTTTGAAAACCTTGTCGGGGCTAAGAAAGGTTTCAAAACTTTACAAAGTTCCATTTGAAAATTTGTCATTTTTCCTATTTGATTCATTTCTTTGATTACAACATGCCTTACAATCTTTTGAGCCCCTCAAACTGACTCATGAGGTTTCCAAAGTGAAACTTGTCAGGAAACATGTAGGTTCAAGAAACGAGTCGGGAGCCGACACAAGTTCAAAAACTGAGTTAAATACCAACAAACAAACCCCTCCAGTTTGTAAAGAATTTTGAAGGAAATTTTTAGGGGGTAGGGCTAAAAATGATGACAACCATTGGCTCTGACTGGGGACAAGGATTGCCAAAGGATGAAGACATGAACCCATATTTAAAATTCTAGAAAACTAATTTCCTATCCATTGGGAAATAGAGTCGAGATTTAAAATAAAGGTTCAAACACAAGAAAATGAGACCCAAAAATAAAAGTGGAAAAAAACCTATTTACAATGGTAGAAAGCACCTACCAACACAGAAAAGGATATAAAACTATTATCCATAGTCGTTAACAAGCTGAGAAAAATGTCACCCCTATAGTTAAGACAAACATAACCACATCCCAAAGGCACATTTTGGAATAATGACTGGAAAGTGAAAAGATTTACATGATAAGGAAATTATTTTTTTTGGATAAAAAGGGTCCAAGTCCTTTTCTTTATCGCTTCACTAGTCACTTCAACTTTTAAAGAGGTCATTCATGTAATGACAACAAATCTACCCAGGAACCATCCGTTGGATGAAAAATAAATAGTCCCATCCCCTTGATTAAGTATAGTTGTCTCATCATTCAGATAAACTCTACTAGGATTTGGGGCTCATGTGTATTTTTTCAATCATTCACTTCATTTTTGATCTTGCAGATGAACGTGGCATTTCTCAGGAGTTGTAATTTTGTGCAAACTTCTAGCGTTCCTTTTATGCAATTCCTATCAACACACATTTCTATTTCCACCTCTCTTTCTTGCATGTTTTTTTTGAAGTGGGTTCTTCTTCTTTCTTTTCTACCTCCTAGGAAAGAAACTGTCAGACTTCGGGCTTTGTGGAATCATTCTTTTGAATCTATTCTCTATCTTGGGTAGCTGAGGTTACCTAAGGATTAGGACTAAGTGGCTTCTTGATAACATCTTGTCTATTAACATTATAACATGTGTCGAAGAACTTGTCATCATCATTTGAATCATCAGAATATTCATTTTTTGGCCCTAAAATCTCAACCTCATTTTCTTCTCCTACCATGTGAGTTACAACTGATCTTATCGGGTGTGACAAAACTAAACTCAGAGGATTAACTTGGGATGACTCATTATTACTCAAAACACTAATAAATTACCTAGGGAGAAGACTCTAAATGGAAACAGATCCACCACCCAGGCATTCATGATGCCTCACTAATTATTTTGTGATCCTTATAGCTTCAACTTTTACTAATTTGAAATCAGATATACATCTTCTCCTTAAGACAAAAATAATTTCTAGAGGTAGGGTGTGCATGAGAGTGGCTACTAGATTAGTCTCACTGGGTCTACTAGAATGTGGGATTTGATTCAGAACCATGATGATTCTATTGATAAGGATCCTAACATTTTCATTTTCATTCCTCTGAATATTAAAGAGTTCTTAGGCAAGCTCCCATATTGACCACATTCCTAAATCTCTAAAGAAATCTATCTTTGAGAGTATTCTAGTTTTTAATACTCCCCTCTTTGAGCTGCATGAACCATCATGTTCCTTGACCTTCCAAAGATGCAACAAAAATATGAATGACTACATTTTATTCAACAGTACTAGAGGAGGAACAAGAGGTAGTAAAAGCATGTAAATGATCTTTGAGGTCCTGTGCATTTTCTCTAGTGAATACAAGGAGTTTTTCCCTAAGTCCTTCGGGGAGTGGGAGATAACTAGATAATGTTAGGGGACCAAAATTGGTTCCCCATGGTCGGGATGATGAAAATTCTATTAGAATAGATTACAACTGGTATGTATGGGTTCTTTTTCAAATAGAGTCACCAATCTTGAAAGAAATCATTTTGAGTTCAACTGATTCAGTGGTGGACCTCTTCGAGCTGGTGGAAGATTTTGGTTTTGGTCGGGTCGAGGTGGAAGATTAGGATAATGAATTATTTCAATTCTTGGGAACCTTTCTACCACAATTCTTGGCGGGAATTGTGCTCTTCTTCTTCTTCAAGTATAAAACTCACATACATATATTCCACTGCACTTCTTCGGTATCACAACATGAGATTATTCAACTAAGATATGATGTCCTCTTGTTCTGAAGTAACCAAATATAACCCCAAATATAGCACAGGAAAGATGCCTTCATGTGGTAACACCATATTTTCTCATCCTATAAAGGTGACTCATAATAGCCTATAAAATATGTCCTTATAAACCAAATATTCTTCTTTGTAAAGATAAAGATTCCTTAATTTGATTCCCCAACAAAGTCGCCAAAAATCTGTTAGTGAACAAATTTTTCCTTTACAAAATGACTCTATAACACCCAATAAGGGTGAATAAATCCATAATAGTTGGAGAGATCACCATTGCATTGGTGATCTACCTCTAAATTTTTATTGAGCTACAACTCCCTCTTCTAATATAATTATGTATTTTTCAAATATATATAAACTTGGGCTATGATTTTAACCAGAAAGTAGGAAAGGAAAAGGAAAACATGCTCATAACCATGTCACAAGCGTAAAGAGTGATGCTTAAACTAACTATTGTTGAAATCAAAGGACTGGAAAAGCACTTCCTATCGCAAGTGCATGCTAACATTGCCAACCTACTCGAGCATTTCTTGTATAATATTGTTCGTACTTTTGGCCTATTTGGATGGGATTTACAAGATTCTAAGCGTTTGGTTCATCCATGGTACCTACAAAGTGTTGAAGATTCTTTGAGAGGGATTTCTATTCACACCCACATGGCCCTGATTGGTAATGCTATTTGTATCTCTTGTATGTTGCATAATGAGAGGGTCAGCCAAGCTATTACTCTTATGCGTGTTGGCCTTGAAAGAAACAACATGGAGACATTTGCTCATTAGTTGAATACAATCAGAATATTTTATCTCCTACATAGAATGATCAAATGTAAGAGGTGATCAAGGCTATCAAACTCAACATATTCACCCTTTGTGTCTGAAAACCCCTGCTATGAAATCAACTTCTTTTTTTGGCAATGTAATACGAAGGTTTACCGATACACTTATAAATATATATATATATATATATATATATATATGCTTTTCATTTACTCTATGTTATGGAGATCTTATTTGATTTAATTTCATTTTTTGCAACTTATAATTGTATGCTCATGTGAAATGGTGTATTAAAAACTGTATTTTCTTGTAAACAATCTTTTTCTTTTGCAATTTCATCCTCAATAATGAAACAAGTTTAGGCTCCAAATGTATTGGTAAATATTCTTGGGTAAGATCTGAAAAAATTTCAAAGTCCACCACAATTGTAGAAACCTTCCTTTATGCCACCTTAAGGAATATAATTTTAAATTTTCTTGTCATTCTTTATGTAAAGCACTTATAATTTTGTCAGAGATAAAAAAATAAAATTGAAAACCCTATCAAGACTGACAAAGGTTTCAAAACTTTACAAAGTTTTGTAAAACCTTCTTCGTTTTTCTCATTTGATTTTTTTCTTTGATTACATCATTCCTTACAATATTTTGAGCCCTTCAAACTAACTCATGAGGTTTCTAAAGTGAACCTCATCAGGAAATATGTAGGTTCGAGAAATGAGTTAGGAGCTAACACAAGTTCAAAAACTTACTTAAACACTGACAAACACACCCCTGTAGTTCATAAAGTATTTTGAAGTAAATTTTTAGGGGGTAGGGCTAAAAATGGAGGCAACACTTTCTCACTTTACACTCCTTTCATAAAGTGTTTGCAAGCTTGGTTATCTTAGCCATATCTCTCACAGCATGAGAGGAAATAATCTTAACCATGTCAAAGTTGATGTGTCCCATCCTTTTGTGTCATAACCAACACTCTCTAGACTAAGTCAGTAAGTGGATTCTTTCATTTTCCTCATTTGTATGATAGAAATTAGCATTTGTCCTTGTTCCTTCAGCAACTAATCTTCCAGACCCTACCTCCCTAATCTCACAACCATTAGCATGAAAAGTAAGATTGTATCCCTTGATGCACATTTGGCTAACATTGAGAAGATTATGCTTTAGACCTTTCACATAGAGGACATCCTTAGTTCTATTTTTTCCATCAATTACTATTGTACCCTTTCCACAAATTTGTGTTGACTCATCACCACCAAACTTAACAGCTCCACTATTAACCTTCTTAAGACTAATTAACCTCCTCTTTTCACCAGTCACATGGTTAGAGCAACAACTATCAATCACCCAAGCATTTTATTCTTCTTTTGCATTAAAGGAAATCCACACAACCATAAATATTTCATTATTTTTGTCAACTTTCAAGGTATTGGACCTCTTACATTTAACAATATTACCCTTTTTATCTTTTAGAGCCATGAATAGAGTTTCATCATTTGAGTCATTTTCCTCGTCTTTTGAGGAAAAGCTTCTTTCCTTGAAATAGAAACTCCTTTTTAACTTATCATTTTTCTTACCACCATCTGATTCTTTATAAGGACATTTTAATGCAAAATGACCAATCCTCCCACAATTAAAACACTTGAAAGGTAACTTACCTTTGTATTTTTGGGTGCCTTTCTTCAATATTCTCACAAACTTTTCTTCAATCTCCTCAAATTTGTCATCCTGATCAACTGCTTCATCTTCTATCTTTTTACTCATTTTGAATGTAGCTTCCTTCTTTGGAATATCTTTGTCAAATTCTCTTATTTCAAAGGTTGTGAGAGCACCAAAAATTTCATATATTGATTACTTATCCAATTCCTTAGACTACTCAATAGCAAATACTTTGTGACTATAAGGTTTAGGGAGAGATCTCAAAACTTTCTTCACAATCTCATCTTCTTTTAATTCTCCACCAAGACCAGTGATGTCATAAACTACTTCATGCACCTAGAGCATATAACTTGCAATGTATTCATCCTCTGTCATCCTCAGGGTCTTGAATCTACTCTTGAAGATTTTCATCTTGGCTTACTTTACTTTGGTATCTCCTTCATAGATTTTGCTAAGTTTTCCCCAAACATCCTTAGCAGAACTGTGATTCATAACCTTCAAAAAATTTGAATCAATCAAACCACACAAGATATCATTCTTGGCCTTGGAATTATTCTCATACAACCTAATTTCAATTGGATCTATTAGAGGAGTAGCAGGAGCCACATAACCATCCTTGATATATTTTCAAATGCCAAACCCAAGAGAGTTTAGATGGCCTTCCATCCTCAATTTATAAAAAGTGTAATTTGTCCAATCAAATCTAGGACCATTGTAAGCTCCATCGTGCCATCTCAGATCTTTACATCAAGTGGTTAAGCTTCTCCAGAGGAACTTGGCTCTGATACCAATTTTTGAACACACTGCATACTAAGAGGGGGGTGAATAAGTATCTTCAAAAAAACTTAAACCCCTTTGAAACTTAAGACATCAATCATAATTTAAACTTCATAACCCTTAAAAAGAACAACAACAATGAAAGATATAGCAATTTAATCTCCTAACAAGTTCAACAATTGTTAACTAGAGTAGAAATAATGAAAGATATAGTAATTTAACCCTTAATCAAATCAGCAAAAATGAAAGATAAATCAAGGAACACACATGCACAAGATGAAACCAGATTTACATGAAAAACCCAAATATGGAAAAACGAGGGTGAGAGTTAACTCACAATATATGAAGCTCATTGCTTACAAAATAAGGCTCACTACCAAAAGACTTGCAGCCTAGGTGCACAACCTTAGGGAAAGATACAAATGACTTGTAGATTGAAGTGCACAACTCTAGGGCAAGATACAAGGACCTGATGAGATTCACTATCTTAGAGCAGGATACATGAAAGTGTAGAATTTATACAATATGTCAACAATACACTATGTTGATTGAGGCATTAAAGCACATATGATCTTTCCTCCACATAATTTTTCACTTATTTTATGATATATTCAATCCATTCCACTCTCACTACCTTTGTAACTGATTTGATCTTTCATTTATATCCATCATAAGATCACAAAACATCAATTACGTCAGATAAAAAGAAGAAAAACAATAATCTCAACAAGTCAACCACAAAAAATCAATGTGGTCCTATCTAGGGATATAGAGGACCCAAAAAAACCTTATTACATATTCCAATGTGATTCCAAACAATTCACATGATAATACACATTACCCCAAGTCAACAACAAGGAAACGTGTAGATCAAACATGAAGCACATACATAGTTGACCTAAAAACATACTTCCAATTGAATTCACTCAATGAAGCTCTAACCAAGATAGGTCAGGACCCAAATACATCTTTATACAACTTCATATGTTGGTGCAAAGCCTCAAGCACATAGCACAAGCAAGAGAACAAGCCTTGCCAGCTAGACATCAACAAATTTCTCAAAAGACCAACTCAAACAGAATGCAGCACCAAAAGAGATCAACCACTGATGTGAGGATCATAAAGTGATGTTCCTTGAACATCCAACAACACTTCCTAACACTTATTTCATATTATCATGCTACCAACAGTCATCCCAAATCAAACATAAGCAAAATACTTCATCCCAAAAGCATAAAATGCACAAACATGAGATATAACATTAATAGAAAAACTTGTGGACCACTTCAACATGTGGCACTTGAACTAAGACACTTCACAAACATTTAGAACACATTCACCAAGTTGCAGGAGCAGAGACATCAATACGGAGAAATGTAGAGCATTTTTTGGACCAGTCCAAATAAACAACAACACTACCAACCATTTGCGATTTATAGAGACCTCCTCGGTAACATAGGTGACCTAAAAATATAGGAGTGCAATTTCCACATAACATAAACTCTGAATCCCAAACTACAAGACCATATCTTCAACAATAGAGGAATGTAAATCCTTCTCCCAAATGGTCTTCATAGCACCATTATGAAACATAAACTTCTTATCCACTTGTGAAGGCCAGAACAACCTTGCATCAACATATACTTCTTTAGGAACAACAGTAGAGAGCATTAAACATGCTATATACCATCAGCAACATCTCTCCACCATTAGCAATACTCCTAATCCTCATCTCAATGCTTCTAATACTCATCTTAATATATAGTCATGAAATCAACACTACTGATAGCAACCATACTCAATACATCATTACTTGACATCAACCATGGCATGACATCCAACCATGAATCTCAAAAATACATCATTATACATCAATTATATCCCAAAACCAACAATGCAACAATCTTCCCAAGTGTTGACAACCAATTCCAACGATACAACCAGGTGCTGACATCACAAGAATCTTCTCAAATGTTGACATCAATGACAACCACAAACAATTCACCAAGTGTTGAAATCAATGGCAATCACTGCCAACAAAGATGCCCAACTCTCAAATCAAAAATAGTAGAATGGTAGAGCATCAAATTGGGGAATGGTGGGTCAAAGATGTATCACTTCTCTAAGAAACTAAGATATGTAAAAATGTAGTTGAAAGAGGAACATTTCCCATTTCAAGAACATATTCGAAGAAAAAAGAAAGTTGGAAGATGAGATTAAGGAGTTAGATGAGGAAGTGATTAAGAAAAACCTGTGTGAGGAAGGATTTGATAGGGAAAATAAATTTCCATAGGAATATGTTGCATATTGGCTAGAGAAGAAATCTTTTGAAGGCAGAAATCTTGGTAAACTTGGCTCAAAGAAGAAGACCGAAACACCAATATTTTCCATTGAACTACAAAGGGGAATAGAACTATGAATAAAATCTTAGAGATCACAAATAAAGAGGGAGTGAAGCTCCTAACTGAGATGGAAATAATAAAGGTAGAATTGGCCCATTTCCAAAACCTCTTAAATAAGCCCCCTACAAACCCTTCCCTAGAGAAAGCAAAAATATTTTGATGCATTCCAAGGAGAATTTCTCAAGATCAGAACAATGGTTTAAATAAAGAATTCACTGAGAGTGAGGTGAGGAAGGAAAATTTCCAGATAGCCAGGTACAAAGCCCATGGCTTAGATGGGTTCCCGAAAAACTTCTTTCAAACATTTTGGAACATTGTGAGCATCTGGGCATCTAGGAAATAGGTGAATTAGAAAAAAATATAAGGTATTTTTCTTCAAGACAAATTTTTAGTTATAGAGAAGCATAGCCAAGATCTTGGGGTTGTTGGTTTTTTTCTAAGAACCAAACTAGTCTTCAAAGAAGCCTATATAATTTTCATTTCTAATTCTTAGCAACCAGAAGGCATTGGCCAATGAATGAGTTAAAGTAGCAATACTTTCCTCCTACACTTTGGGCTCTATAAAAGCTAGGAGGGTGATCCCAAAATGTACCTAAATACTTATGCACTTCATGGCCAAGTGCATTGCAAATAATAGATGCATTCTCTTAACCATAGCTCAATAAATGAAAGCTTTCAGGAATTTGGCAAATCCTTTACACATCTAACATCTAGAGAAAAGAATGAAGAACTATATATGAATTATTAACAATTACAATTTGGTAGAATGTTTGTTTATGAATTTATATTTTTTGATGAAAGACCAAGAATCAATTCACAAATACAAAACCTAGACTAGTGCCTTAACCCAAGAAACAAAGTCAATCTCAATACAAGCATAATTGGATAATGGTTTAACACTGAGGATGATGAATCTTCCACAATAATGCATTACAACATCATACCATTATATCCTAAACAATAACTTCTTATAAAGATCTTGATACTTGAATTGCATGAACCTATAGCTTCATCCAAGCAATTTCACTAATTCTTTGAATTAAAAACAAGGATAGAACCACACATTCATTGGAACACAATGAAGATTAACAAAATAAACATTGATCATTTTATTAATAGTTCATTAAAATAAATACACCAAGTGAGAAATGGCTTTGAGTTTGCACCATTTTCCATTCAAATTAAAGTACTATTATCGAAAATTACATTTGCATATCAACTAGACTCAAAAACTTGAGAAAATTTAAGTCTAAACTAATCTCTATATTTTCATTACAAAATTTTCTCTATGATCAATCAACAACCTATACATTTGGCCATGAATTCCGTATTATAGAAATAAATGAGAAAACAAGCCTCGAAATAGAATGCACACATGTCCAATTCTTATTCGATCGATACAAAATATATTTACCAATGTAGTTATATTTGCAATTTCAAAGGAGGGAAACATCACATGGGACAAAAACCATTTGCATTTGTCGATAAAGATTTGTCCTACCTCTCAAAAGGCACCTTTTAGTCATTGTGGAAGTTAAACCACATGCTTCCAAAATTCATTCCACATACTCCAAGCTTGAAAGAAGAAAATCATAAAATGAGGAAAGAGGAAAAGGACAAAGTACCTCCATGTTTGCATCCATGTCATCAATTTCAAACTAGAGAGAATACAATATTTTAACATTATTGTATCAAAGGCCTAATCTATATTAGTTCCAGGCCATGTATTGTGTTCTCCCTACTATTATTCTCCATTGTTGTAAGCTTAGGACCAAAATGGAAATAACCACCTTAACACATCAGCAACCTAATCATCCAAGACATCAAGGTATTTGTCTTTCTAGATCTGAAACCCCTCCTTAGAAGGCCAATTGAAACCAATGAAACTATCAGATTTGTCCCTGTATGGAGCATATTTTGTCACCACTTGGTTGGCCTCCTTTTCAAATTCTTCAAGGGCTATCCTTGCTTGAGTAAGCATATCCATTCTACTCTTCAGCATTTGCTTCTTTGTCCCTTCACATATTAAAGCTACTTGAGATTCAATCACCTCATTTTCTTTCTCCTTCCAATCCTACAGGGATTTTGATGAGTCCAATTTATGGTTCAATTTTGATAAAGTTTATTATCCATTTGTTGCAATTGTCATAGACTTTGATGCTTGGATGTTGAACTTTTTTATGATATTTCCTCAAACCATAGACATTGGGCATAAGCTTATTGTGATAACCTTTAAATGACATTGACATGTTATATGAACTATCTATGTTAATTTTACATGTGGATTAATGAATGTCACTTTAAGATAGTTATAGATATGTAGTTTTTGTGTGTACTAATATTTTCATGCAGATATAATTAGAGGCTTGCAATTAAGGAAGATTCGGCCAGTTGGTCATCTACCATACCGATGAACAAGGTGGTCATTCAATGTTGGAAGACTCTCGATGAAAGGAGATTCCTCATTCAAAACAAAGTTGTAACCACCTTGTAAATGGTCTTAATTTTCTATTGAGTGAATATAGGCATTATTATTGTGCTAAATCTGCATTAAGGAAAACATTCCTGACCAGATTCCATGCATGTGTAACCGCCTCTCCACTTTTTATGCTTTCCCTAATGTGGCATCCTCTTGTTCTGTCAGAGTTGACTGCCTTGCAAGGTGTTTAATAAAGACTGCAGAAATCGGGTAGCACGACCCCCTATAAACTGCAGTGCGCCTGGTAAACTTTTTAACATGACTGGCGGCACTAGCACGACATGCCCTTTGGTACCACGGGGGTGGGGGAGACTAGACCTCATGACCAACCTCCTGCAACAAGAAAGATTTAGCCAACCAAGCTAGGGCCCCAACCCCACCTTGCAAGGTGTTTAGTTAGTAGCTTCTTTTCCTATAAATAAGACTTGGATGCTCCTTCTCAAGAGTTTTCTTGATCTGATGATGTACTCACATTCTTAGTTCTTCAATAATACAATCATGTTGCTCAATTGTACTCATATTTTCCAATGAATAAAATGAAGTTATAAGTTCATGCATATGAGTTTACATTTGTTTTAAGGGATACTCATCCAAGGGGCCCACTTGGTGAGTATTATGTCTCATTCCTTAGTTTAGTTTAGTTATTATTTTTTGTTCAGTAATTAGTTAACAATCTGGCGTTGTTTGTTCTTGTAGCCACTAGAATTTCATTTTGTGACTGTTCCTACAACCAAAGAAAATAGAGTAGTTTCCTGTTTGTTCACTCATATTTTCATTTATGTCATGCATTTCAGGTTATTATAGTTATTGGTTGATGCTCAACACTTATGTTATTTCATTCCAAGCAATTTACTTTCAGCATTGTGTCTTTCTTAGCTATAGGATGAATATGGCTACTTTGGATTCCTAGTGCACATACTGTGCTGACCCATTTCAAATTTATGTCCGTGGGTTGACAAGTTAAATGCACCTTCATGATGATTGAAATAGCTATTTAGGTTAGATGTCCAATATTTCAATCATAGTTGTAAGATCTTAGTTGTTAAATCATTGTAGGAGACTGACATTTTTGGCATCGTTGTCGGGGATGGTGTCAAACTATCGAGTTCTTTGGAGTCATTGATATTTTCTTGCTATAGTATTTTTGGAAGTTGTTATTAGTACACCCCTCATTTAGGAAAGTAATGAACCCCTATTATTTTTCCAATTCTTTGTGTGAGTTGGTTGATAGTGAGTTGATACCATATGCATAGAGGAAGGAGGAGAGATTCTCATAAGAGATTCCTTCCTAAATTTTTTGATCTATTCCAGATAGTAGAGTATCAAAACCTCTCAAGAGATGAAGAAGAAGAGCCACACCCCTTTTCTGATACATTTATGGATCTAACCAGTTCTGAAGTTTCCTCTAAAGATCAGAATCTGATTTTGAACCCCTTGGCTTTGGAACTTCATCAGACATGCATGGATGATGTAAATAGAAACAAACCTAACCAAACAGATTTTCTTTTCCTAATTTCTCATTAGAATGAAGTAGACAACCTCAAAAATATCCCTTCTTTAGTCCTTCCTAAGTTCTATGGACTTGTCACATAAGATCCTGATACTTTTTTGCAAGTTTGATATACACTACAAGAGTTATGACTATACCATTGATGCCCATAGGCTTAAGCTATTCAAAATACTATGGAAACTTGGGAGGACATGAAGACATAGTTCCTTGATAAATACAAGGAGTATTGTAGGGGTTGTGACATGAGAGGAGATGAAATTTTAGGATGCAACAAAAATAAGATGAGAGCCTGGAATATTACATTTCAAGTTTTTTGTTTTGCCTACAAAAATATCCACACCATACAATCAATGAAGAATTATAGAAGCTACTTTTCTTAAGAGGAATTAATGACAGTTGCACAGATGCCTTACACCTGATGGGAGGAGAACATATCACCCAAGTTCCTTGGGAGGACATCAAGAAGATATGTCAGAACTATTCTAGGGAAGCTTCAAAGAAAGGGAGAGCTTACCAATCCTCCATGGGTAAGTCATCTACTAGTGGAGTTTCAAGGATGGAGATTACTCACTTACTAGCAGAATTCAAGCAAGACATCATAAACAATCTAGCTACTCAGCTAGATACACTTTAGGCCAACAAGAAACAAGAGAAGGGAGAGGCAATGCCAACATAATATTGCCCTCATTGTAGACAAAAGAAGAAGGATGGCAGATTCAAGATGATAGATAATATTGACATCAAGCAGAGGGAACCTGAGTTCAAGCCAATCCAGGGTGAGGAAGATCAAGTCTACTATATTTCACAAAGGAGGTTATGCGCTCCAAGACAAGGCATGCCACCAGATCCACTATCTTTTTTTGGGCCATATTTCAATTCTTATTCATCTGGTAACTGATGGAAACCCCCATATCCATCCAATTATGGAGGATATCAACCATAGCCTTAGAATAACCCTCAAAATTCCTAGCCCAATCACCAAAAATCTCCACCCCAGTGGCAGCAACCTCGGAGAAATTGGAAATAGTTTCAAGGAAATTGGTAGCCACCTCCAAGAAACTGGTAGCAAATATCTCAATGGAGGGGAGGACAACAATGGCCAAAGCAGACAACCAATTACATCTAGTGACCTTCTCAGCCCCACCAACCTGATATAATGCCTCCTCCTTCTAGTTCAAGTTCAAATGCACCTAGACCTACTCATCTACTAGCTCAGCCCACACCTAAACCAAATAATAAACCACAGCAGTAGCTAGTATACTCTATTGATCCAAATCAATTCCATGTATATGTTGTGAGTGTAAGTGACATCCACTTGTATTCAAGAACTACTTTTCCAACTCCTTTCACACCCATTATCGTTGACCTTCCTATGGAAGAAGAGGATCCTCTGAATTTCCTCATTCATCCAAGTGCACCTAAAAATCCTAAACCAGTCTGAGTCAAACAGACTGAACCAGAACCACCATTTCGCCAGAGGTTGGAAACTATGAAACAAAAGGCAGAGAAGGAGAACACAACTTTTGACATTTTAGATCAGATGAAGCATATATGTGTCCAAATACCTCTATTTCAAGCCACAAAATATGTTTCCATGAATGGAAAATAAATCAAGGAAGCATGCCTTAAGAATTCAGAAAGGAAGAAGAAAGACCCCACTATGGTTCATGTGGTCGGAAAGCTGGCTGAAATCATGCTTGGGAAAGTAAATGTTCCCAAATATAGTGACCCAGGGAGCCCTGTGGTAGGATTATTTATAAATGGGATCCAAATAAACAATGCTCAGATTAACTTTGGAGTAGAAATAAATGTAATGATTAAGGACATCTTGCAACAACTAAATGTTGCAAGCAGGAGACCTACTCGTACTTTCCTATAGCTTGCTAATAGTTCTATTGTTAAGCCTGATGGTATAGCAGAAGATCTTGTGGTAACTCTACACTCTTGGGAGCACCCAGTAGATTTTATGATTCTTTCTCCTAAGGCCACACTAGGTGGGTACCCCATTATTATTGAAAGGCCATGGTTAGCAACAACAGACGCCTATATTGGATGTCAAACAATAGACATGACCATTTCTGATGGAAAGAGTAGCAAAAAGCTTGTTCTCTACCCTCTTGCTCAGCCATCCCATGATAGGAATGATCTTGTATGGCCACATGTTGGTGAAGAGGTCGACAAAGTTAATTCTATGGCACAACTTATGATGTTAGGCAAAATTTCTTTCATGCAACTTCAAGATGAAGATGAATTATTGTATAACATAATTCAGAACCATTATGAGGTAGACGAAGTATTATTCTCACATGCATCTAATTCTACCGATCCAATGAAGACACTCCTTCCTGCTCTTCCTACAGTCGCTCTTCCCACAACCGAACTTCCTACAACAACAATTATGTCTCATACATTGCTGCCATATGAACTCAAGGTACCAAGCATTAGTGAAGCATCTATGGTAGAGTTTACTACACAAGTGCAGGTGTCAGAAGGAAAATATCTAAATATTAATAGCAAATTGAGTGAAGAATAATAGTTGTCATTAGAAAACTTATTGATGGCCCACCAGTGTGCATTTGTGTGGGAATATCATGATATGAATGGATTGGACCCTAATATTTTCACTCATAGGATATACATAAAAGATGATTGTACACCAGTGAGGTAGCCACAAAGAAGAATTAACCCTACATTGAGAAAAATTGTAAAAGGGGAACTACAGAAATTGCTAGATGCAGGATTTATCTACCCCGTTTTAGATACCCAGTGGGTGTCCCCATTGGTGATTGTGCCTAAAAAGGAGGGAATTGGCGAGTTTGTGTTGATTATAGGGAACTTAATGCTACCATCAAAAAGGGCTAGTTTCCTTTACCTTTCATAGATCAAGTTTTGGACTCACTTGCAAGAAAGCAGTACTTTACTTTCCTAGATGGATTCAACAACTATAACCAAATCCAAATTGCATCAGAGGACCACGAGAAGACCACCTTTACCTATCCATGGGAGACCTATTCCTACTCAGTACTTCCATTTTTCTTATGTAATGCACTTGCAACTTTTCAGAGGGTAATCATTAGCATATTTTTCAGATATCTCTCTTGATTGCATGGAAATCTATATGGATGACTTCACTACCTATGGTGCTGATTTCAATGAAGAATTGGAAAATCTCAGAAGAGTCCTACAGAGATGTGAAGACCACAATCTATCTTTAAATAGTGAAAAGTGCTTCATGATGATGTAGGAAGGTGTAGTTCTTGGCCACTCCATCTCTCACAAAGGAATTCAAGTAGATCTTGCAAAGATTGAGGTGCTCAACAATCTTCCTATCCCTGCAAAAAAAAAAGATGTTAGGAGTTTCTTAGGACATGTAGGTTATTATAGGAGGTTCATCAAATACTTTAGCAAAATGGAAGCACCATTCTATAATCTCCTAACTAAAGAAGTTGAATTCCAATGGACAGAAGACTATGACACGGAATTTTCTGGCTTGAAAACAGCTTTAACACATGCTCCTAGACTCAAGGGTCCTAATTGGGAGATTCCTTTTCACATCCATATAGTCGCATAAGACTATGCTATAGGAGCAGTCTTAGGATGAAAAGAAGGAGCTATTGAAAATTTTATTTATTTTGTAAGCAAAAATCTGCAAGGAGTTGAATTCAACTATACAATGACAGAAAAAGAAATGTTGGCAGTGATGTATGTCCTATACAAATTTAGGCACTACATAATAGGCTACTAGATCTTTGTACACACTGATCATGCAACCATTAGATACCTCATGAATAAACCCCTGATCTCGGGTAGGCTAGTAACATGGTTATTGTTGATGCAGGATTTTGACATAACCATTGTGTATTGTTGATGCAGGAGTTTGACATAACCATTGTGGATAAACTAGGGAAGGCCAATGTTATTGTAGACTTTCTTTCAAGGATAACTACATCTGAGGGAAATCAATTCATAGATGGATCTTTCCCTGATGAAAATTTATTTTCCATCAATGTACAGACACCTTGGTTTGCTAATATAGCTGATTATCTAGTCACAGGGAGAGTTCCTCCTCACTTCTCTCCAAAAGAGAGGAGGGTTCTCATTGAAAAATATTTTCATTTCTCATGGATTGTTGGATTTTTATTCTACACTGGACTAGACCATTTCATGAGGAGATGTGTGAGGGAAGATGAGACATGATATTTTGCATGCATGTCATAATGAACCTTGTGGAGGGCATTTTGTAGCCAAGAGGACAACGATGAAGATTTTGAACATAGAATATTACTGGCCCACACTCCACAAGGATGTAGGGAGATATACAAGGAAGTGTGACAGATGTTAGAGGATGGGTTGTCCAACCAAATATAATGAGATGGCACTTTACCCCCAAGTAGTAATCACTCCATTTGATAAGTGGGGATTGGATTTTGTAGGACCCGTTGATCCTCCATAAAAATTTAAATCCTATATCTTGGTATACACTGATTATGTAACTGAGTGGGTAGAAGTTAAGGCCATGAAGCATGCAAGAGATAATAAAGTTGTAGAATTTCTTTATGAGGAAATTTTCACACGATATGGGGTTCCAAGAGAGATAGTGACTAATCAAGGGGCTCAATTCACTTCAACCCTTGTTACAACACTAGTCAATGAGTACAACATTAGGCATAGGAATTCTACTCCTTATCACCCTCAGTCCAACGGCCAAGTTGAGGTGACCAACAAAGAAATTGAAACCATTCTAACCAAAACAGTGGCTATCCATAGAAAGGATTGGGAAAGAAGGCTACTAGATGTTGTTTGGGCCTACAGAACTACCTAGAAAACAACTACAAGATTCACTCCATTTGACTTGTTATATGGAAAGACAACTATGATTCCCATTGAATTTGAGTATAAGACTCTTGGGACTATAGTAGACTTGGGGATCGATATCTTTGAGGCACAAAGGGACTAAATCATATAGGTAAATGCTTTGGATGAGATGAGGATGACAACCTTGCATCACATAGAGGTAGTGTAGAATCAGAGAATAAAGTGGCATGAAAAATACATAAACGATAAGAAATTGCATCCAAGTTACTAGGCACTGCTCTATGACTCAAGGTATCAAGAAAATTGCAGACAAGGTGGCTAAGACCATATGAGGTTACTAAAGCCTTTCCCAATGGAGTTTTTCAGCTCACTGCCATTGACCCTATCATATTTAAGCTACTTGTCAACGGTCATCACCTTTGATTGTATCACAAGCCAACTTCCAAGGAAGAATTCATGCAGAAATTCCCTTAGCATGCAACACTCAAACTTCCTACAGCTGAAGAAAGTGGACCTAGTGTCCCTCCTTCTGGCTAACTAACGTATGTAACTTTTCATAATAAAGACTTCCACTTTTGTGGGGGTCCACTTCTTCACCCATCAGCCCATCCATCTCCACCTTTATCTCTCTTCCATCACACCACCATCATTTCACTTCATTCCATTTCACCTCATTCCACTCCACTTTCATTAATTGCTCAACTAATTTATTAAAAGTGATTGGCACTTTCTCCAAATATTTGAAACAAATCTTCCATGAATTCGGGTACGTGCGTATCAATTTGTTATATCTTAATTGTCTTTTAGTATATTCATTTAAATTTTGTACATTAATATGGATGTTCTTCATAGCATGTAATTATTCCCCGCCCCTGTCAAATCATTATTACCACCTTTCATGTGAGGAAACATGTGCAAATTTAGGTTGGGGGGAAGTGTGAATACCATGTTTTCTTGTTTGTCCATATTGGTCCATGTCAAAATAGTTTAAATTATTGAGTTGATTTGAATTTTGAGTGAGATGACGGCTCGCATGTGTGAAATGAAATCAACCATTGCCATTTTTCTTGATAATAGCCTTCATTTATTGCTCCTTTACTTCCTTTATTGTTCCCTATCATAATCTTAAACCAAAAGGTAAAATTCAGACAACACTAGCATTGGAAATTTAGCAGTGTTGCAAGAAGGAGAAGTTTAGCTTTCAGACAAAGATTGTAGGAAGGGAAACTTTACAGAGTGGTTGTTTGATTGTAGAAAACTGAACAATGGGAGGTGGGTTAATTCAACATTAACCCATGGTTCATGATGTATTATTGCAAGATGCACCCTACCTGGCCAACCTTAGAAATTGTGGATTGTTAGATTATTTTTTGAAGCTGGATGGTTTTAATGAAGACATTGCCTTGGAATTTTCCTAGACATTGTCTAAAGGAAAGGCCATGGTAAAAGAGTTGGATGTCATAGCCATTGAGGAGAGGATTAAATAAGTTACAAGGTTGCATTTCGACGATGAACGTTACTTTGCTACTAGAGACACCATGTCTACTAGGGCTGAATTTATAGAACCTAGCGACCCTTCATTGAGTGTGGAAAAAATAGGTGCAAAGAGAACCTCTTTTCCTAAGCTATGGAAGCAATTAGTTGTTTATGTTGTGAAATACATTACTTGTGAAGGTCATTAGTCAAATCTACATTATGTGCACTTCAAACTCCTGAATCACATGAGGCATGGGAGAAGAATGAATGTGCCAAATGTGCTTTGCCACCTTCTTTCAATCATGGTGACCGAGACCCAAAAAGGTAGGGATAATTTTGTTTCCCACCATTGTTTGATCAAATTATTATTTGAGAAGTCTCTGCATGATAGGTCTGATATGATTTGGGAAGAATTTTTGAATATTAATCAAATTAGACTAGAGCATTTGTGACCTAGGGTGTTGCCTCAAACTCGTAGGGTTAGTAGGAGAATGAGAAAGTTTGGAGCCACTCCTGGAGCCTCAACTTTTGGCTTAATCCCTAGTGTAAATCCTTATGCAGCCAAAAAAACCATAAAGATTAGTTCTTCTGAGGAAGAACATTCAAACAAAGAAATTTCTTCTCTAGATTTTGATGATGATGTTCCTCTTGGCATCCTAATGAGAATTAGGGCATGGAAGGAGGCAGAAATAAGGAAGGGAAAAGCTAAAAATAAAAAGGCAAAGAAAGAAGTTCCAAGCTCTAAGAAAGAAGGTTGACATTGTCCCTCCTACAACAAAAGAAATACTTGAAAGCCCTCCTAGAAAATCAAAACCAGTTGAGCCAGCCTTTGGTGTATCTCCAAAGGGAAGCTCTAAGCCTTGAGAAACATCATGTGAGGATATTGAAGCTCTAATGTGGCAAGTGAATGTCGAAGAAAAGGATATATTTGAGGAAGTAACAAACCTAACGCTGACAGATCTTGTTGACATAGCAGAACGAGTTGAAATCCAGGAGTATGAGGGAAATCAAGAGCTCCTGCAAAAAGAGAAAAAGCAAGAGTTCTTGCAGCAAGAGAAAGAACAAGAGGCCCTACAACTAGAATTGGGAGAATAGTCAGCACCCCTGCAGCCAGAATTGGTTGATCAGATAGAATCCTTGTAGCTAGAGTTATACGAAGAGAAAGAAAAAATGAGAAGAATTTTTTTGGTAGGAATACATAGGCCATCTGATTCTTCAATGCACATGGTACTCATGAACTTATGGAAAAAATTGCAAAGGAGGGAAGAAGAATGGAAAAAGGAAAAACGTAGGCTAATGAGGGAAATTTAAAAGAGAGATGAAGAGATTAAAGATACTAATGAAGAAATTGTTGCTTTAAAGGAAAAGGTGGATAATAGTGCAGCCTTAGTACCTCAGATCTTAGAGTTTCGGACTCCTCCAAGGGTCTTTGCTCTGCATTTTAAGGAGAAGCATATTTCTTTTAAACTAGCAAGGATTCTTTCAGGTTTGAATCCTTCCATTGAGACTCCTCTTGAATGTTTCAATGCTTATCGGATTGCTCCTCCTGAAATGAAGAATTTGTTGTGTGAATTCTATTTGCATAATTATGTTTTGACCCAAGACCATGATTGAAATCCACTATTGTATATTGGAGATGTCTAATTAAGGGAATTTATGTCCTGGATACAAAATGAAGTTAGTTGGGAAAAATAGTTCAGGACTTATACGCAAATTGAATCCAACACTCCCCTGTCCATCAGATTGAATCTAGAAATCTAGGAGACATTTTTGGGGATTGGCACAAAATTCTTTACCAACCGAGCTATGCAAATAGGATTCTATCTGAGAGAGAAGCATTTTATAAAGAATATGAGGAGGTAGCAAGAACCATAGGGGAATCTGTAATGGGATACCTATCACAAAGCTGGAATAGTCTAACTAATGAATTGAAAAAAGATGATCCTCATTCTATGTAGAACTATGATGCAACACTTAAGAGAGATGATAGATATATACAGATTGGAAGGACAAACGGAAAATGTTGGCTTCCACTGATTTTTCAGCCACCTATCTTATTGTGGCATGTGTAAAATTTCAGGTATTACCATTATGATATAGCTACAAAGAGACAGAGATGGAGTAGGTAGGATAGACAACAAGGGTTCTATTGGGACCTTAATTCATGCACAACAAGAATTGATGTAGGAAATCTAGAAACTACAAATTTTAGGACATTGACCAAGCAAAAGAACAACCCTTCCTTTGTTGGAGGACCAGCAAAACCTTAGGTTGGGGGAGTGATGAGTCCAGTTTATGGTTCAATTTTCATAGAGTTTATTATCCATTTGTTGCAGTTGTCATAAACTTTAATGCCTGTACGTTGACCTTTTTTATGATATTTCCTCAAACCATAGACATTGGGCATAAACTTATTTTCATAAACTTTAAATGATATTGACATGCTATATGAACTATCTATGTTAATTTTACATGTGGATTAATGAATGTCACTTTAAGATAGTTATAGATATGCAGTTGTTGTGCATACTAATATTCTCATGTAGATATAATAAGAGGCTTGTAATTAAGGAAGATTTGGCCAGCTGGTCATCCGCCATATTGATCAATAAGGTGGTCATTCAATGAAGGAAGACTCTCGATGACAAGAGATTCCTCATTCAAATCGAAGTTGTAACCACCTTGTAAATGGTCTTAATTGTCTATTGAGTGAATATAGGCATTATGGTTGTGCTAAATTTATGTTAAGGAAAACATGCCTGACCAGATTCCACACATGCATAATCGCCACTCCAGTTTTTATGCTTTCCCTAATGTGGCATCCTATTTTTTCGGAGTTAACCACCTTGCTAGGTGTTTAGTTGGTAACTTATTTTCCTATAAATAAGACTCAGATGCTCCTTCTTAGGAGGTTACTAGATCTAATGATGTACTCACATTATTAGTTTTTCAGTAATACAATCATATTGCTTGATTGTACTCATGTTTTCTAATGAATAAAATGAAGTTATAAGTTCGTGCATCTTAGTTTACATTTGTTTTAAGGGATACTCATCCAAGGGGGCCCACTTGGTGAGTCTTTTTTCTTGTCCTTTAGTTTAGTTTAGTTATTATTTTTTGTTTAGTAATTAGTTAACAATGTGGCACTATCTTTTCCTATAGCCACTAGAATTTCATTCTATGATTATTCCTACAACCAAACTAGACAGAGTAGTTTCTTGTTTTTTCGCTCAAATTTTCATTTATGTCATGCATTTCAGCTTAGTATAGTTATTGGTTGATGCTCAACACTTATGTTACTTCCTTCCAAGCAATTTACTTTCAGCATTGTGTCTTTCTTAGCTGTAGGATGAATATGGCTACTTTGGATTCCTTGTGCACATATTGTGCTGACCCATTTCAAGTTTACGTCCTTGGGTTGACAAGTTAAATTCACCTTGATGATGATTGAGATAGCTATTCAGGTTAGATTTGTAATCTCTAAATCATAATTTTAAGGTCTTAGTTGTTAAATCATTGTAGGAGGCCGATAGATTTGACCTCACCATTTTCATTTAGGATGTCAAGGAGCAAACCAAAATTTATCTCATCAAACCCCCTAACGAGTTCCCTTATTTTTACCTCCAACAACTCAATCTTTCCTTGGAACTCTTGGATTCCACCTATGAGCTTAAGGGTAGGTTGAATGTTTTCTAGCTTGTTAACATCATGTTTGCATCCAACAACCATGAGCCTGAGGTCCTGATATCTTGGAATCCATTTCTCCATAAGTGGGATGGCCACTTCCTTGTCCCTATCAAAAAAATTTATTACATCAAACATGGAGGAATAATTAGCATGGATGTTAATCAATCTCTTTCCAATTCCCTTATTTAGATGCTCCAAAACCGTAGCCGCAATCTTTAGATTGCTGGTAAGGATCAATCTGCCATGTTGCTTGCATCTTTCCTCATATATTTTCAACTTATCAACCAATTCTTCTCTACTGACCTCCTCTCTTTGATGTGCACCTGAAGTGCTTGGTTCTTCAACTACTATAGGCACATTTACCATATTGTATGGCATAATTTCCAATGAAATATTTGGTGGAGGCACAGGGATAGATGACACTTTATCTTGACGTGAAGAGGGAGATGTAGAATTTGTTTATGTTGGAACAATGGTTAACATATTCTACATCTTGTCTTTTAACAATTCCATTTCTATTTGTATCTTTGCAATTTTTTGTTGACCTTTTTTGTATTCAATCAGCTGGTCATTATAAATCTTTCTAAACTTCTCTTTCTCTATAGTCACAAACTCTATCATTTCCTTTGTAAATTGGGAAACATTAACAAAAATGGTGGCCATATCAATTACAAAGGTATCTGATACCCTCTTGATAATCAATCCCCCCTATAATCTATAGAAGACTCTACAACTTCTAGGTTATTTGTATTTGGGGCTAGGGCCCAAATTTCCAGGGTGTCTCATTGCTCAGTGAAGGCACATTCCTGCAATACAATTGTTGCTTCCTCTTTTGAATTACACAAGGGCCTATCATATCTCCTCACTATATCAGAAGCTATAGCAAAGGAAAGGTCCCATTTTGGAAGCAAGAGAAGACCACTCTTTCTTACTAGTTCTCTTCCTTCTTGTATTGTGATGTTTTAAAAACTATCTTTCATTTCTTTCATTACTTGAGCTTGTATAACCTTATCAGCCAGTTGGTGGTTTAAGCTCCTCTACTTAGCATTAAAATTATTAGCATAGCCATCCTTTTTTTCTCTCCATGAAAGAAGAGGACTTGACGAATGATTCATCATCCATAAATTGTTTGCAAGCCTCTTCCATGACATCATTCATATTATTCATGCCAATTAGATCCACCTTACTTAGTCTGAGGCCCATTTTTTGTGGTACAATCTCCCTAGGGGGAGAAGGCATGCCTTTTTGTAACTCTTCCTCAATAACAATAATATCATCCTCAGAGTCCTCAAAATAGTCCATCAAGACACTTCATTCTACCTTCTATTTCTTTGGAGGTGGCTACCTTGGTGGTGATGGCACCCTTGGTGTTGAATCAACCTCAATAATCATAGGACTAGTTGACCTTAGGGGAGAGAATGGTGGAATTTCATGTGTCATTGAAGGGATTTTTTGCTCCTCTTGTTGAGCAGAGGTGGTCATTGCTTGCTTTTCCTTCACCCTATCCTTTCTCCTTTTAAAAAAAAGTATTCTTTTAGAACACTGGTACGTGGGTCTTTCTTCCATCACAAGGGCTTTCCCCTTGTATTGAATTGATCTTTCTTCTTTCAATCTCCCCACAACTTGTTTAAAATTTTGAAATACATATTTATCTCTTTGAATTTCATCCTTTATGTCCCTAAGAGCCAAGAACTATGGGTCCTTTGATTACATTTCCTTTTCCTATTTGTTGAAGGCAATCCATTTCATCTTCATGTCATCTTTCATTTAGAAGTCAAAGATATTCCTTACCACATATTCAAGAAAATAGAAGTTGTGGATGAACCTAGAGCTTCATATCCTAGCCTCAATTCCTCTCATGAAACCCTTAGGATCATGACTTCTAGCTCCGATCCTTTTCATCCCAAATGGCTTGAGGACATCAACAATTTTCCTTCATCCTCCATCCTTCATGACAAAGTCAGAGAAAATAATGTATGTAGGGAAAAAGGTTCCCTTCCTATAATCCTTCAAATGGTTATCCTCTACATCTCCTAACTGCCACATCACTTCTAGAAAACCAACTCTTAGTGGCACATCTCTTGGAAGTATGTGGGGTGCAACAATTGTTCCATACACCCTCAAAATTGTGTAGCTTGGGTAGGGAATGATATCTTCCCAGTTGTACTCAATATTCAACTCGCGCCTCCTATCTTTAGGCCTAAAAAATTCATGCAAGGCTCTAGGGATTCTTGGTATATTCAAAATCAAAACCCTCCTCAATTTGGAAGTAGAGATATTCTCAAACACCACAAAATTGGATTGGTTGTCATTTGTATGAAGGAGTCTATTCCAACATTGGAAAAGAAATTCAATCTCATCCTCCTTCCTAACCAATGTCATATCCTTTCCAAAGTAACTTGCTCCTTTATATAGCAACATATGCATGAATAAATAATACCAATAAAACCTTACCCCATTTTCACCATTTTTAAGTGCAACTAGGCCCTCATGTATCTATCAGCCAAATATGACCCAAATTCATAAAGTGTATTGCAAGTGGGATGTTGGATATGGGCAGCCCTATATATTTTGTCCATTGGCATGCCTGTAGATGGGTTAGAACCTAAGATTTTGCATAAGGAATAGAAATTCCTTTGGAAATACATCACAAAGTAATCAATACATAAAGGCTCTTTATCTAATCGGCCCAAAATAATTTTCCCTTAACCTTTGATAGACGCCAAAAAATGCTACAATACTGAGATCTTAAAAGTATGTCTTACTTTCTCATACTCAACTTTGAGTTCCTTTTGAACATCAATCTTTACTATATGTTCACTCCACTCAATCAAATTGAATACCTTAGCAATTTATTCCATGGTAACCTTTACCATTTCAATTCCATCATATGTTCTTACAATTAAAGAAAATGGGTTATAGTTTGTTGCCAATGATCTTAGGAGATCAACATCCATGTATACATTTGGCACAACCAATTTCCCCATGTCTAACCTCCAGGGGTTACTAATAGGGATGCCATAGTTTTGGTTGCCAAACCAATAGTCAAATTGTGTCCATCTAGTTTAGGGTAATGTGGCATCTTTGATATTACACTACTTGTCAATGAGCCCATCCACAATTTGAGTACCTTAAAACAAAAATTTACCCTTGAGTTTATTAGATTTTGATGGTTTTAATTGGTCGACCAAGTCCTGGGAGAAATTTCTTTTTTTCTCTTCAAAATTTTGGGCTCATGGAGGTGCCATGGTACTAGGTTTTACTTTGCAGAGAAACTATAAGCTTATAGCTAGGGCACAGGCGTGATGCATAGAAAAACAAGACCTAACAAACTTATCATTCAAATTGAACATCAAACCCTAAAAGAAATGCAAGAAAACTAAAAATCCTTTTCACAAAATGAAAAGGCAAACACTTTCAACAATTTTTCAAGAAATTAAAAGGCAAGGTATCGATTTCACTTACGGTTTTGTAGATGCTTTCAAACCCTAACCTCTAGTCATTGAACAAGCTCAAATATGTAACAAGAAATCCTTACATGCATTAAATGATTTAATGGATTGCAATTATGCTTTAAAATAGATTTTTATGGCTTTAAAACAAACCATTTTGGTAGTTCAACATCATATACGCCACTATAGTTCGCTCACGTGAACCAAAATGACTCACTTGACCCTAGTTTCCAACTTGAAATTTCAGCTATTGATCATGTGATAAAATGGCCTGATGGACGACATAGATCAAGTCAAACAAATTTGAAAATATAACCATATACGAATATCACCATCGACCTATCAAAATACACCATGTGGATTTGTCTCCAAGTCATCCCACAGGCTCTACCATCCCGACAAGCCTTGAAAATAGCTATGTGCCATCTCCCCACTTACCCGCTAGGTTTAACCCATGTGCATCTTAGGGAAACGAGGAGGTGACGAACAACCCAGATTGAATTTGGGGCCTCCAACTTATATAAATTTTACCTTTGGAACCCTCTACCTTAGTAAATATCCCTTGGACCTAATGAATGGCCAGGATTAAAACATCTTTTCCACTTTAAAACATGTGCCTTAAATAGGCCCTTTAGTAGCTTGGTTGTTAACACCCTTTAGCATTATGTTGAAATATATGTAGAAATATTGCATGCCTCATTATAGCTCCTTTTATGGCCCACATTATGCCACATGGAACCTCCATGCTTCCCCTCTAAGAGACAGGAGATATTGGTGGGTCCCCCATGGGCTAGCGGGCGATGGTCAAGATTAACCAAAATTACCTCATCTCAATCATTGATCTGTTAGAGCTTGATGCTTTGTTGAGTTCACATGATAATGGGCCCCTCCTAGAAAATGAGACATGTGTCACCTATTGTGAACCCCAATCCTAGATATGCACAAACATAGCAAACAAACCCAATATTAGATCCATATGCAAGTTAGAAATAAGATTCCTCGTGAAATTCATCTACAATGTTCAAAATAGGAGAATGAAGAACAAAACATGGAAAGCAATGAAATCCTATTTAAACATGCAAACTCTTAATCCAATGGGGGAGTTGGTGCCAATTTATGTGTAGGAAATGGCCCTTTCCCAACTCCTTTGTGTGATTGGATGATTTGATGAAGATTGATCCACTTGTTGAGGAATAACAATGTAATTGCTTGATAAAAACTTGCAATAACCTAGCTATGATAATGGAAAATGCTTATGGAGATGGATGAAATTGCTCTAAATGTGAAGATAGTAACTTTTCTGTAAATTGTGGATGTCAAAATGAGAAGAATATCCTTATATTTATAGAAAGACAAGATGGAGGAATGAGAAAAATGGAGCAATGTGGGATCATTCAACATCCAATGGCCAAGTGCCACTTGTCAAGATGTGAATGGAGGAAGATTGAGCACATTTTGGTGAATGAGCCAATAAATGATATTAGATGGATTTTGAAAATCATGAAATGAATTGTTGAAGAGGCAAAGAAAATGTTTTAAATTCCACTTGGCTCAATGCACAAGGACATGAAAGAGGAGATAAATGCTTTCTTGGAAGGACAAATCCACTTGGAGGGATTTTCAAACTTGGAGAAATATTCTCCTAAATATGCCATGTTGAGAGAAAATAGGGATTTAATAAATCAATTAAATGTATTTTCATGTGCAAGTGGAAAAATCTAGAGAAAATAAGAGATTAGGATTAAATTAATCAGGATTTGATCAATATAATAGGAGATTAGATGATGTGACAAATTTGATTTAGATTTTAGGATTTATTTAAATCAAAGTTGAGAGGAAAATGATTTGGACTTTAATTAAATAAATATTTTGATTTGTTTAATTAAAAATAGGATGGTGTTAGATTAAATTAAATAAGGTTTAATTTATTCAATTTAATAGGATGAATTTAGAGATTTAACTAAATAAAATGAATTATTTAATTAAATAGAGACATAGGGTTAATTAAATTAGATTGATTAATTTAACTAAAAGGAGAGAATGATTTAATCAAATAAATAATCATTTATTCAATTAAGGGATGAAAAGGTGATGACCAGTTAAGAGGATGATTCAAGATGAAATAATGTTAGAAATCAAGATGGTGTGTCGGTATTTTTTTCATGCCTGCATTTTGCCCCTCTTTGAAGCAATGCACTTGTTGCATTGATTCAAAGAATAAACTGTTGTGATCAAACTTCAAAAAAAATCTCAATTTTTTCGATGCCCCACTATTGCCCCAGCGAGAAGGATTATGCTAGTATATTGCCTCCTCGAGAGATCAGACGAAAATTTGGATTTTTGGGTGATCTCGTGAAAAAAGAGGACAAGGTGCTCGACAGGTCCAGAAAGGCTCCAGGATGCCAAAAAATACGTTAAAATGCCGAAAACAATGCAAAATGGCCTTGGATTGGGCAAAAATAGGATCGAGGGTCCAAAACCCTAGCTGGATGGCTAAATTAGGTCAAAAAACTCTAATTTTTAGGCTAAAATAGACCTCAAGGGGTCATTTTCAAATCATTTTCACACTTAGCCTTTAGAGATTTGTGCATTTTGAGCTCTAAGCCTTGATCGAGATGGTGCAAAGATTGTTTCTCTAGCATGTGTAAGAGTGAGTACAAGTGAACTAGCGGCCAGCCAACATAGGACCCGTGGTATAGTACCCCTTCCTTGACTCGTTATTTTGATTTTTTAATGCAATAAATAGGGTCAAATTCAAATTTGAGTTAAGCGGTGCTATATAGTGCTGCTAACAATACAAAATCAGCGTTGTGCGGCCTCTAGGTGTGTTGCATATGCGAAGAGCACCGCTATAGGCCAATTTAGAAATTAGGGTTTCAGTCATTAGTCAGCCGCATGTGTGAAGAGCATCGTGGTGAACCTGTTTGGAATATAGGACTGAGGGGCATGGTCAAACTACACTGTCACGGCACAATTTGGAGTTTGCAAACTGCGTTATGATTGCAAACAACAGTGCATTTGTTGTTTGAATTGCGGGAACTTAGTTCGAGGGCCAATTTTTTTCAAAACTTGACACAGTGACCTCTCTTGCATAGGAGAACCTCAAGATACTACATTCTCGAGATCATAGATTCTCGGTGCTCAACAAATTAGATGAGTTACATGAGTTGCTCCAGGAGCAGCTCAGTGCCATTGGTCTCTGGTATGTCGCATACATTCATCCTATTCGAACCCATTTGGGGATGATGACACCTTGGTGGAGCGATGGCACATCGAGACATCCTCTTTTAACCTTCCTATTAGCGAGACCACAGTCATACTAGAGGATGTCTGGCGCATCCTACGGCTACCCATCCATGGTGAGCAAGTTATTTATGATATGGATGTCAGGAGGGATGTCTGTTATGAGGTTATGGCGCTAGAGGCGATTCTCTTTTCTAAGGGCTAGATTGACTTAGAGAGGTATAGGGGCACAGTGCCCATCTTCAAACTGATTGTTGCAGCGATTATATCCGGTCTTGTGGCACCAGCTCGGTGGGGCTGATATTTTAGTCCAGACTAGGGAATGGCATGGGAGTGGATGCTCTTTCAGAGAGAGTCCCTTGTATGGGGTTCAATGATGTTGGCCTCACTTTATAGAGATTTGCACAAGTGTTCTTATCTGGATAGCAGGGCCATTAGGGTCGGAGTTACTTTGTTGCATGTCTAGGCATGGGAGCACATTGCAGTGCTTTGCCCTCAGGTTACACCACTTTCCCTAGAGCCAAATGATCTAATTATCTAGTGATATGGCGGGGCTCAGATCACATTTACACATACAGGGGCAGGTGGTATCACCCACTAGCGGTGACTTATCGATGAGATGACAGAGTTTACCTGGAGGCCCTAGCTTGGCATAGGTCCATGGATGGATTATGTACAATAGTTGTTCTTTTCTCGTCAAGATGGGTTGATGCAAAACAAAGAGCACACTATGATTGAGATATATCTGCTAGATAAAGTGGTCATGCATTTTAGAGATGTTTAGGACAGACTCGATGACCAACACGGGGCCATCTTTGTTCATACTATGAGGGAGACTACATGGGGCAGACCTATCCCAAGAGACGAGGTAGTTGCATCCTTTTGATATTTGGTGGCCAAGTTGTTGCCATATGATCAGGGACAGGGTGATGTTGGTGTCACACAGGCTTACAGAGATTGGTTTAGACCACCCTTGAGGCTCATAGATCAAAGTAAAGTTTTTGCACGATGGAGGCCTAGGGGCCGATCAACAGATCGAGGTCGAGGGTAGGGAGGCAAGGGTGATAGAGACAAAGATGGGGATGGAGACAGTGGAGGAGGTGGGCCACCTCCACACTAGACACCACCCTAGGTATATCCACAACAGACACTACCCCAGGTACAAACACCAGTCAGAGAGCAGCCATAGTAGACCCAACCCAAAGATAGGGAGAGAGAGGTCCCTCAGCAATAGCCTCTTCAGCCAAATCACTGAGATGCCCTAATTCAGTAGTTAAAGGCTTAGGTGCAAGTTTTGATAGTTGAGAGGGATCAAGCCCGACAGCAAGTCATAGCAGTTATGATAGAGAGAGATCAGGGGAGGTTTGAGAGAGACCAGGAGATAGGTCGGAGGCGGAAACTCGATAGCATAGCCTTTGCATCCTAGGGTCGGACAGTTTCCATTCGAACATATTGAGAGGTCATTAGAGAGGCGAAGTACTATAGGCTCCACTACAAGCAGGCAGTGCCACCAGCAGGCCGGGTGTGAGAGTACTCGTAGCAATTAGGGATGAGGCCACCTAAGGACCATACCGAGAGACAGGAGGGTGAGGGGTTCAGCCAGCAGGGATAGCCTCACATTTTGATCACATATAGTATTTTTTATTCATTGGCTCTAATTTGTTATTGCCCCTATTGCATTATACACATTTGATCCTAATTTTGTACCTTGACAATTACTCATGTTTATATATATATAAGATGTCTTATTTTATTTGTGATGGATGGATGCATTTAATTTCCTATGTGTTATGATATGATGCAGTGATTATGGATGCATTTTTTTTGTGAATTTTCTATGCATTTTATGGTGACGATGTATGGATGCAATCATGATTTTCTATATTATGTCCTAAATGAATTATGTGACGTATTTATGACATGTATGCAGTTATATGCAGGTGACATATTTTTTGTTTCCTTTTTCTTATGCATTTATGAATGATGTATGAAATGCAAATGCTATGCCCTTATGAGATGATACATGGTATTTATGATATGATGGCAATGCAATGATTCTTATAATGAATGTGATTTTAGGTTATGAACTAATGTTTTAATGATATGATAATATGCCATGTAATCTATATGATTATGAGATGGTATGCAATGGTTCCTTATCATATGCGACACTATGTGATTTATGCAATGGATGTTTTATTATGAAATGATAACGCAAGATGATCTATGATGTAATGTTTTATGATGATGATTATGTGATGCAATGATTGATTTGTAGATGCAAATGATGTAATGAACATTGTTATGCAAGATGAGATGATGTTTTATGAAATGTAATGGAAATATAATATAATGATGATAATGTGAAATGGAATGCAAATGACTATTATATGTAATGACGTTATTATGATATGATGTGCATATGGATATGATAATGATGACCTCTATGATAATTTATGTCATGCATAACATAATAATGCCTATGTGATGATATCTATAATGGAATGTAAATGATTCTATATTAATGATGAAATGCAATGCATCTATATTTCCTACATGATACGCATTATGCTAATGATTGGTGGATGCAGGATGGATGCATTCTCGTAATGTTTTTGAGTAACTTCCACGATACCATGTTAGTATGGAAAGACGATAGAAGAAAGAAGATCCAACAAGCCTATCCTATGATGGAGATGATAATGAAACTAGGAGTTGGGATTTTAAAAGGGCCATTTCCTTTATGTTTGATAACACACGTAGGTACAATGCATCAACGTACTGAGAACCAAGATGGCATTGTACCTAGTGGAATGGACTTTGACTCGACAATCAAATAGGATTATTCATTTTCAAACTTGACATATGGAACCTTATTCAGGATGTAGCTCAGATATTCTAAACATCTCGGACCAAAACAAAGAAAAGCAAGCCTTCCTATGTGGTCAATAAGACATCTAAAACACCTTCCCTACAAACTAAACAAAGCACGCATGACCAAGTTATTTTACAAGAATATCCAACAAGCACAACAAATAAAAAGATAATGATCATTGCCCCATTCCTTTCTCTCTAAACCTTTTGATTAGGCATCATCGAGAGGTTCTTGAAATGAGCACAAAATAAGATAAGTCAAAAGACCAAGATAAAGTAAACAAACAAGCTAATGTTCTTCATACCACTAGCCAAGACTAAACTACGGTGATGCCTGATGCTGATGTAAATTTTAGGAAGGATTCATCCTAGGACATGTTGTGATCAGGTGATAATGAGATTGATTGGATGATAAGCTATTCATACTCCAAGTTGATTAACTTGCTGACTTTCTAACCTAGACTTGAGACTTTGACGATTGAGCTCTCACTTTTAAACCTGCTAGACTTGCTTCTGACTGACTTACCAAAGGGTGAAGATGATAATGATTTATTATGATTGGATGCTTATTGTGAGTGAAAGCAGCATGAGACAGATGCACCATTTCAGGTTTTCTCAAATGTTTGGATGTTTTTGGAATTTTGAATGTTTTGAGGTTGTTTTTGGGATTTTGAGATTTTTCAAAAATATTTAGATTTTTTAGATTTTAACCAAGAAACTAACCTAAAGACCTGTCCTAGGGGTCTTGGGAGCTGATCAATAGATTAGCCTTGCCTATGTTATACATGCAGAGACCACATAGTTTGACTGACACAGACCTGATTATTGATGAGATAGATGGGAAAATGGATTGCCATTTTATTATGACAAACACAAAAAGGACTGACCTAAAATGTCTCGGGGGATGATCATAGATCAACCTTTCCTACGTTCAATCTTCTTGGAAAAAGTGCCTCAATGCTTACTAACATTGAACTCCTAAAAGAGAAATATTGGTGAGACCTTTAGAATTTCTCGCCAATGAGGAACTGATCAAATCATTGTGACCTTGGATCTACCTTGGCGATGAGAACCATTGGGGTGACATGATCTATCAAAGTGAGTTTCCAAACTCACTCTAACAACAAAAGTCTTGGAAAAGTCGGCGTGACTTGGCAGTTGTCTTGGTGATATCGCCATGACCAGAATAGTCGTGGTGACATCTCCAACTTGGTCCAATGGTAGATGTTTGGGCGATGAAGATCATCAGGGAAATTCTTTGTCGATGAACGAGTCGGGGAGACTTGTGTTGTTAGTGTGACCTCCTGATCTCCTGTCAATGGTGTTTCTCTCATTGATGGATCTTCTCCTGGTGAACGATCGACGTGACTCTTACCGATATGCATGGTCTTAGTGTTCATTGGGTCATCGAGGAGACATGAATGTTCGGTGTGACTTCCCAGTGTGTTGGCGATAGCGATTGTCTTGTCGATGGTCTTGAGATCAAGGAGACTTAACCAAAATTCTAAGTGATAGGAGCTGGTGTCATGTGTGCTATCCTATGGATAGTTTGACATCAGTTCGACACATTATCTTCTCTCACCGATGAGCGATAGAGTTGAAATCGGTTGACAAAGCGTTTGTCCTACATGTTCTGTCTTGGACCAATGAGTAATGTAGAATCCAAACCAATTGGGCAGTTGAACTATTGTGATCATTTACTTGTTGGAAATGAACAAACAACTTGAGTGATGTATGAATAGTTCGGTCGAGGGTATGGCCTGGTGGGGTTGGTTAGTCGAATGACCAATGAGTGAATTCCATTGTATGCTAAATGAATGCATTGTAACAATGTAATTCGATACAAGTTTGCTCAAGGAAATGTTGTTGATATAGAATTGTCATCTTAAAAGAAGAGACTGTAACTTGTATGTAATTTGATTACTGTAATACAAGTGATATTTCTTTGGTGCAGTGAGTTTTTCTCCCTAAGGGTTTTCCTACGTAAATCTGGCGTCAATTATGTTATGTGTTTGTTTCTTAGTTTTGTTTTTTCTTTCATGTGTGTCTTAATGAACTATAATTGTAAACATTAAAAGGCATATCTCTCTACTCCTCTGAGACTTGGCATTAGGAAAAAAAATTCCACTATTGAATTTTTCTTAACAAGTGGTATCAGAGCCTGGCCAGTTGTGTTATCCTTGTGGGTAGATTGGTGTTTTGTGTCAATTTTTGTTTAGTGGGAGTTTTGTAGAAGTCTTGAATTTTTCTAATTATAGATTAAGATGGCAATGACAAATACATCTAGAAGGATTGAAATTGATAAATTCAACAATAGAAATTTTGGGTTGTGGAAACTTAAAATGGAAGACCTGTTGGTGGATAGTGATCTTTGGATTGTTTTTTTTGGAATGAAACCTACAACCATGAAGCAAGAAGATTGGGACCTCACTGATCGAAAAGAAAAAGGGTTGATAAGACTCTATTTGGAAGACTTTGTTCTCTTGAACGTTCATGAAGAGAAGACTGCCTCTACGTTGTGGAAAATACTGGGAGGTATTTATTAGGGCAAGTCCTTGGTAAATAAGTTGTTCTTCAGGAAGAAGTTATACTCTTTGAAGATGGAGGGAGGAACGTATGTTGATGATGACTTAAATACGTTTAACATGTTGATTGCTCAGTTAACATCTGTAGGTGTGAAGATTGAAGAAGAAGATCAATGTATTCTCTTGTTATGTTCTTTGCCAGATTCTTGGGATCACTTGCTGATGGCGATTGGGAGGATGACAACCACTTTCAAATTGTAGGATGTGGTTGCTTCTTTGTTATCAGAAGAGATGAGAAGGAAATATTTTGAGATGGCAAAGGAGGATCTTATTGTTCGAGGCAGATCAAAGGAAAAAGGCAAGAAAAAGGATAAGAATTCCAAATCGAAATCAGAAGGGAGATCAAAGTCTCCTGGTAAGAAGTCCAAGGTGAAGCTCTGGAACAAAGGGCAGCATGTTCATGTTTGAAAGGATTGCAAAGAGGAGAAAAAGAAATGGAAGAAGAATTCTTCTAAGAGCGATGCAGATGCCACTATTGCAGACTTGGCAACTCAGGCATCAGATGATGTCTGGTTGATTGATTCTGGAGCATCATTTCACATGACATCTCATAGAGACTGGTTTACTAAGTATGAAGAATGTGATGGTGGAAAGGTGTATCTAGTAAGCGATTCATCTCTCAAGATAGTTGGCCATGGAAGAGTTAGAATTCAATTTCCTAATGGTAGAATTATGGGAATTGATGGTGAAATGCATATACCAGGTCTGGCTCAGAATTTACTTTATGTAAGCAAGTTGAAAAAATTTGGAGTGCAAGTCTATTTCTCTAGCAATGGTTGTAAAATGACTAGAGGCTCAATGGTGTTGGCTAGGGGTGCCCGAATTGGTACTATGTTCAGGTCGGATGCACTGGTTGTTCAATGCAATATTGTCTCTACAAAGTCACAAAAGGTTGTTCGTAAAGAGAAGAATGAAAATGTTTCTATTGGAGAAAATTTTTTGCAAGTGAAACTCCCAGCAGAAAAGACTATGATCTAGCATTAGAGGCTCGGTCACATTGGTGAAAAAGGTTTGAAATCCTTGAAGAATAAAAGCCTGGTTGAGGGGCTTGATGATTGTAATCTCGATTTTGAATTTTGTGAACATTGTATATATGGAAAACAACATTGTGTTTCATTCTACTCTAGTCCTCATAAATATTCTGGTGTTCTAGACTATATTCATTCTGATGTGTGTGGTCTAGTGGATTTTCCTTCATTATCAAAGACTAAATATTATGTTTCTTTTATTGATGATTATTCGAGAAGGGCATTTGTCTATTTCTTAAAAAGTAAATCAAAAGTGTTCAGTCATTTTAAAGAATTTAAAAACCTTATGGAAAATCAGACTGGAAGAAAAATAAAGTGTTTAAATACTAACAATGGCGGTGAGTTTTGTTCTAATGAGTTTGAAATGAATTGCAAATACCATGGGATTAAGAGGCATCAAACAACACCTTACACTCTGTAGAAAAATGGATTTGTTGAAAGGTTGAATAGGACGTTGATGGAGAAGGCAACAAGTATGTTGAGCAATGTTGGTCTGGAGCAGATGTTATGGGTTGAGGTTGTGGCTACAACTTGTTACTTATTGAATCAATGACCTTCTTCAACACTTGTTGAGATAACGCCTATGGAAGGTTGTTCTGGTAGAAAGCCCTCTCTCAGACATATTTTTGTCTTTGGTTGTGAAGCATATGTTTATGTGCCAGATGTGAAAAGATCTAAATTGGACAACAAAGCTGAAAAATGTATCTTCATTGGGTATGGTCTTGGTGTGAAAGGATACAAGCTTTGGAATCCTATGACTAAGAAGGTATTGTACAACAGAAGTGTAATCTTCTAGGAACTAAAACCTTGTTTAGTGGATTTGCAATCAGGGATGAAAGAAAAGGAAAAGAAGAATGATGTTTTTGAGATACCTCTAACTCCATAAAAAGAGGAACAACACATTAAAAGTGTACCTGAAATTGAGGAGAGTTCAAGCAGCTTTGAGAGTTCTAAACAAGAAGAAAAATCACAACCTCAACCTCAACCTATGAGGAGGTCTACACATGAGAAGAAAGAACCCAATAGGTATGGATTCTTTATGTTAGATTCTAGTTGTGCCTATGCTTTGATTACTGACACGGATGAGCCTAGGACTATAAAAGAGGCAACTGAAATGTCTGATTCAGATTCCTGGTTGGAAGCCATGAACAAAGAAATGGAATCATTAAGGAAAAATGATACTTGGGATCTAGTCCCATTACCTAAAGGTAGAAAGCCTATGGGCTGCAAGTGGGTATTTAAAAAGAAAATTGGTCTGGATGTCTATGTTGAAAATTATAAAGTGAGATTGGTTGTGAAGGGTTATTCCCAGGTAGAGGGAATTAATTATGGGGAAAATTTTTATCTTGTAGCAGAGCTGACATCTATCAAATTTATTTTATCACTTATTGCAACATATGATTTGGAGATTGAGAAAATGGATGTGAAGACACCATTTCTTCATGGTGATCTTGAAGCAGAAATCTATATGTCCCAACCTGAGCACTTTGTGAGAAAAGGTAAAGAAAATCTGGTTTTCAAGTTGAAAAAATCTCTATATGGTTTGAAACAATCACCTAGGATGTGGTACCAGAAATTTGACAAATTTGTTTTTTCTTTGGGATTTGTAAGATCAAAATCAGATCATTGTGTGTACTACAAGACTGAAAATGGTTAGATTCTTATTATTGCTCTTTATGTTGATGATATGTTGTTCATAGGAAATAGCAAGTTAATGATTTCTGATCTAAAATATCAGTTGTCTGCAAAGTTTGAAATGAAAGATCTTGGTGCAGCTAGGTATATTATGGGGATGGAAATAACCAAGGACAAAAAGGGAAAAAAGCTTTGGCTTAGCCAGAGTAAGTATATTAATACTATTCTGAAGAGATTTGGTATGAATGATTGCAAGTAGCTAGTTGTTCCAGTTTTGCAGGGAATGAAGCTATCTATTGAAGATTGTCTGAAATCTCCTACTGAGATGGAGGACATGGCCAGAGTGCCTTATACTAGTGCAGTTGGCAGTTTAATGTATGCAATGTTTTGTACAAGGCTAGACATTGACCAAGCAATGGGAGTTCTTAGTCGATTTATGGCGAATCCAGGAAGGACACATTGGGATTATCTAAAAAGAGTGCTTAGATATCTAAGGGGCACTTCAGACTATGCTCTGTGTTACTATGGAAATCTGGTTGGATCACAGAGGACTCTTAGCATTTGTGGATATGTGGATTCTAATTGTGCAAGGGACATTGACAGTAGAAGGTCCACCAGTGGATATCCTTTCATGTTGAATGGTGGTGCAATTAGTTGGATGAGAAAGCGACAAGTTGTAGTCAATTTGTCCACTACGGAGGCTGAGTACATCACAGAAAATCATGCTTGTAAAGAAGAAATTTGGTTAAAATATTTGTGTTCTAACATTGGGTTTGATGCAGGGAAAATTACAATTTAGTATGACAGTCAAAGTGTTATTTGTCTGGAAAAGAATCCTACTTTCCATGCCAGGACGAAACATATTGCTATGCAATATCACTTTGTACGAGATATGGTGGAGGATGGAAAGGTCTCTTTAGAAAAGGTGGATACTTTGGAAAATGTTGCAAATGCATTGACAAAACCAGTGAGAACAAACAAGTGTAGGTGGAGTACTAGTTTGATGGGCCTTGGTGCCCATAAAACTCAATAGATTTTTTTTGCTTTGGAGGTGTCAATAAGATCTTCGTCAAGTGGGATATTTTGGGAAAAAGTGCCTCAATGCTTACTGACATTGAACTCCTGAAAGAGAAATATCGGTGAGACCTTTGGAATGTCTTGCCGATGAGCAGCTGATCAGATCATTGTGACCTTGGATATGTCTTCACGATGAGAACCATCGGGGTGACAGGATATATCGGAGTGAGTTTCCAAACTCACTTCGATAATAGAATTCTTGGTGACGTCGGCGTGACCTAGTGGTTGTCTCGGTGATATCGGCGTCACCAGAATAGTTGGGGTGACATCTCTAGCTCACTCTGATGCCAGATGTCTGGGCGATGAAGATCATCGGGGAGAGTCTTGGTGATGAACGCGTCGGGTAGACTTGTGTTGTCAGTGTGACCTCCTGGTCTCCTGTCGATGGTGTTTCTCTCACCGATGGATCTACTTCTGGTGAACGATCGGTGTGACTCTTGTCGATATGTGTGGTCTTAGTGTTTGTTGGGTCATCAGGGAGACATGAATGGTTGGTGTGACTTCCCAGTGTGTTGGCAATAGCAATTGTCTTTCTAATGGTCTTGAGATCAAAGAGACTTCACCAAAATTATGAGCGATAGGAGTCAGTGTCGTGTGCGATAGCCTGTGGACAGTTTGACATCGGTTCGAAACATTATGTTGTCTCACCAATGAGCAATAGAGTTGAAATCAATTGACCAAGCATTTATCCTACGTGTTCTATCTTCGACCAATGAGAGATGTAGAATTCAAACCGATTGGGTAGTTGAACTATTGTGACCATTTTCTTGTGGGAAATAAGCAGACAGCTTGAGCGATGTATGAACAGTTCGGTTGAGGGTTTGGCCTGGTGGGGTTGGTTAATCGAATGATCAGTGAGTGAATTCCATTGTATCCTGAATGAATGTATTGTAACAGTGTAATTCGATACAAGGTTGATCAAGGAAATGTTGTTGATATAGAATTGTCATCTGAAAATAAGAGACTGTAACTTGTATGTAATTTGATAATTGTAATACAAGTGATCTTTCTTTGGTGTGGTGGGTTTTTCTCCCGTAAGGGTTTTCCCACCTAAATCTGGTGTCAATTATGTTATGTGTTTATTTCTCAGTTTTGTTTTTTCTTTCATGTGTGTCTTAATGAACAGTAATTGTAAACATTAAAAGGCATATCTCTCTCCTCCTCTGAGACTTGGCATTAGGAAAATTTGTTCCGCTATTGAATTTTTCCTAACAAAGCTCAGAGACGACATAGTTCAGACAAATGACCCTACTGACATGATTTTTTTGGATTTTTTATATGATTTGGATGTTTTTTTTATTTTTTTATTTTTTAATGTTTTTGGATTTTTTTTATTTTAAGAAAGATCACAAGAACATACACGAATCCAATCTGATGTAGGTACAATAACATGCCCCTAGCTTGATGCAATAGAATACTTCGATAAAGGTAAGACAAACTGACCTTAGGAATGTGCCAAGTAGTACTAGGGTGGATCACGGTATGAACACAAGATCAAGCTATGGAACAGACACGAACGGATGGTGGAAGGAAATGATGGAATGCAATGGATGAATGGATAAGTGAGTGTGCAAAATAAGCCATGAAGATCCTAGTGGATAGAGAGTGCTTTATTTACGCTTGGCGCCTGTTTTCCAGGTTTTCAACAAGGTACTTGGCCAAAGTGCCACCAAAGTGGTTTTCACTAGAGGACGATTTTTTTCTTTACTGGTTTTTAATCCTTTTTTTGATTTTTTTTTATTTTTTCTATTTTTGGTTTTACCCTTAAAAGATCAAGCATAATTTTTTTTGAGATGGGAGTTATTCATGGGCTCCTGCAAAGGCTCCCCTTTGACTATTGATAACTAGTAGGCTCCTTATTTATAGCTCGTTGTCATGATGAAAGCTCCCAACCAGTTGGACTCAAATTTTCCCTTGCTCTTTGGATTTGGTAGGTTCTTATGATTCTCCTTTAGTACTAGCTCACCAACTTGGAAGGTTTGCCTCCTTATTTTCTTGTTGTAGCTATATTTGAGGTGATTCTGATAGACCTGCAAGTGATTTAGGGCATCCATGCACCGCTCATCTAGTAGTTCTAGCTCATTTACCTATGAGACCCAGTATTATTCATTTAAAATGAGATTTTCCAGTGAAATCCTCAAGGACGAGAGCTCGATCTCAAAGGGGAGGATGGATTTTTATTCATAGACTAGGGAGAAGGGGGTGGCACCTATTGGTGTGTATTGCTTGTGTGATAGGCCCATAAGGCGGGATTTAGCTGCAGATGCCAGTCACAACTAGCATCATTGACAATTTTCTTAAGGATCTTCAGAATGGTTTTATTGGTGGATTTTTCTTGGCCATTGCCTCGGAGGTAATACGAAGTGGAAAAGCAATGTTGGATGTTGAATTTTTGGCAAAGGTCACAAACATCCTAATTTTTGAAAGGTGTCCCATTACCTAAGATAATGGCTTGAGGGACACCATATCAGAAAATAAGGTAGTTCAGGATGAACTTGGATATTTGCTTTCCAATTATGTAAGTCATGGGAATGGCTTTGACCCACTTTGTGAAGTACTTTGTGGCGGTGATGATGAATTTATGGCCATTGGATGAGTTGGGGGTTATTTTATTGATGATAGCGAGCCCCCACTATGAAAAGGGAAAAGATGTAACAATGGGATGAAGCTCCTAAGTTGGTGCATGGATGAGGTCCCCATGCTGCTAACACTACAAACATCTTTTGACAAAGTCATATGCATCTCTTTCCATTGTGGGCCAATAATACCCTATTTTCAGCAATTTCTTAGCCAAAGTCATACCGCTTGAGTGCAAACCATAAATGTCATTTAGTACCTTAGTTAAGGTAGTCAGGGCTTCTTTAATATTTAGGCAGTGTCATAGGGTTTCTTCGATGCTCCTACAATATAGGTTTTCTCCTAGGATGACGAAACATGAAGACTTTTTGACAAAATCTCATTTGAGGTTTGGGGTTATGTTAGCGGGAAACACTCCTATTCTAAAGTAGGTGTAAATGTCATGGTACCAAGGATCACCGAAACGAAAGAGTTCACACATGAATTTGGACTCTAGTACCTCGAATGTTGGTACGAGAAGCTACTCTATGAGGAATTCTTATTTTGGGACGTTGTGCGGGATTTGCAAGAGCGATCCAATTGTAGACATTGTGTCTGTTGCTCTATTGTTTGCTCTAGGTATTTTTTCAAATGTAATATCAATGAATGACAACTTGAGGCTCTCCACCAATTTATTGTATGGAGTGAGTTTATCATCCTTTGTCTCATATTCATTGTTTACTTGATTGATTATGAGCTAAGATTCCCCATATACCTTAAGGGCCATAATTTGACACTGCATTGCAATCCTTAACCCTAAGACAAGAACCTCATACTCTAATATGTTATTCATGCATGGAAATGACAGCTTGTAGGATTTGGGTATGCAGTCTCCTTGGGGAGTGATGAAGAAAATTCCTACCCTTGACCATACAGTGTGTAGGATCCATCAAAATACATCTTCAAGTGGTCTGCTACACTTAGGCTGAAAATTGATTCATCTAAAAACTCTGAGACAAGTGGGTTTTATGCATATATACGAGCCTATGCCAGTTGATCCGAAATTGTTTGTCCTTTGATGGGATTTTACTCTACATATTCAATGTTAGGGTATGTTAATATCATAACCCACTTGGTTGTTCATCCTGTGAGAGTTGCTTTGGAAAGTAGGTACTTGAGTGGATCTATTTTTGTGATTAGCTTGATCTGCTGCGCCAGCATGTAGTGTCTGAATTTTTGAGCTGAAACACGACTGCTAGACAAGCTTTCTCAATAGGTGTTTAATTTAGCTCATGTCCTATAATGGTTCTAATGATGTAGTATATTTCTCTTTCCTTTTTGTTTTTATCATGCTAAGCTAAGAGAGCACCGAGAGCTGTCGTTGTTGCTGATATGTATAGGATCAATGGTTTGCCTGGAATTGGCGGCATTAGAACTAGTGGTGTGAGTAGGTATTCCTTTATTTTGTTCAATGTTTGGTCACATATTTTTTCCCATGTGTATGATATCCCCTTGTGGAGTAGATTAGAATATGGGATTTTCTTCTCTACCAGCTGTGCTGTGAATCTGCGGATAGACTAGAGCCTTCCTTGTAGACCTCTTAGCTGCTTTAGTGTCCTAGGTGCTTCCATTTTGAGGATCACCTAGAATTTTGTAGGATCTACCTCGATTCCTCTCCTTGAAACAATATACCCCAAGAGCTTACCTGAATGCACTCCGAAAACACACTTCTTGGGGTTGAGTCAGATCTTGTAGTTTCCAGCTTGTCGAAAATGGAGCTCAAAGCTGATATGTGGTCTCATCTTTTTCTTGATTTAGCCAATATGTCATCCACGTAATCTTCCACCGTCTTATGAATCATGTCGTGAAATATCAGTGTCATGGCTCTCTGATAAGTTTCTCCTACATTATTCAATCCAAACAACATCATTTTCTAGCAGTAGGTCCCCCATGGACATGTGAATGTTGTCTTGTGTTGGTCCTCCTTTTCTATCATGATCTAGTTATATCCCAAGAACCCATCCATTAGTGATAGCATCTCATGTTTGGCCTTCATATCCACTATCATGTTGATGTTTGGTAGAAAAAATTCATCCTTGGGACATGCTTTTTTCAAGTCTCTAAAATTGGTGCAGATGTGGATGCCCCTAGTGGGTTTTGAAATAGGTACTAGGTTGGACACCCACTTTGGATAATCAATTGGGTGTATGAAACCGATATCCAAGAGATTTTTTAATTCCATTTTCATGAGCAAGGTTATTTGGAGATACATCTTTCTGAGCTTTTGTTTAATGGTTTTTGAATCGGGATATGCATCCAAGTGATGAACTACTACCTCTGGATCAATTTTACCTGTCTTTCTTTCAGGAATGCAGCTAAGAGTTCTTATTCTTCCGTGAGAAGTGACTCAACATAGAAGGTGATGTGTGGTAGCTCCTATGTTCCCAAGTTCACAGGATTGCATTGTTCTACTAGGACCACCGATTTTTCTTGATGAAGTGCAGTGAGGGGAAGATTGAATCCTTCATCCTTCAGAGCCTCAGAGAGGTTTTCACCATTGTATGTGTCCTTTATTTTTATTTTTATTTGATCAAATATTTCCACAGTATGGTTTTCACTCAAGGACCTTGAGATTATTCTCAATTTCTTAATTTTGCAATTGAAGGATTCAATCGTCTCCCCATAATAGGCTTGAGTGTCTAGTGTGATGTCAAACCCAGCCTTATGATCTATGTATGGTATTGTATCCCTCAATCCCATGAAATTTGAAAGCACCTCATCATTTTTAACGTGTCCAGAATTGGTGGTCCTCATTGATCATAATCAATGAGTTGGGGGTAGATCAGGTTTATTTCATGGGTTTGGTGGTCTAACTCAAAAGATAGGGTGCTAATCATGAGTAGGGAGGAGTCTTCAAAAAGCATGGGTAAGCCAGTTATGGTTTCCTCATCATCACTACTACTACACACATCAGTTATGTCAAAGATAAAGATATATATGACTTGACCTATGGACATAGGTAACCAGAGGGTGGCTGCCGATAGCTGAGGGGAAGTGTTGACTGCTTTAACCGGGGGACTTCTGCCATGTATGGTTACACTTGGAGGGGTACACCCAAGGCCAATAATTTTCATGTGCTTTTCAACAATGATAGGTTCCAATTGGCCATTATTGTTCTTTCCAAGACTTCTATTTCTATTACAGCCATACCCAGCATTAATTGAAGTCCTTTTTTTGCATCATCCATAGGAAGGGTTTGTGTGTGTCATTCCTCTTGATAGAGGAGATTGGATACATCTCACTCGTCCACCACTTCTTCGCCTAGATCTCCCCACCTCCTGAATCGGGAAGGATAGGCTATGAAGGTTTGATTTGTCATATTAGTGGGTTGTGGTTGTCTATGGGATCGAGGGGATTGAGGTAACTCCCTGCCCGTGAAGGCTCCCTTCTTCATTTTGTATTCCCCACACCCATTATCTTGGATTATAACCTTGATGTCGGATATGTCAGGGATGGCAGGTGTCTTTGTCCCAAAAGTGGAGGCTATGTTCGATGGGTCTATATATGGAGTTGAGGGGCCTTCATAATTTTTTGGGACTTGGGGGACTTTATAGTACTTGGATTCCAAGCTCTTGCAATAGGTGAATGGTTTAGGATCACCATAGATTGTGACCTCTTGGTTTTTGTATGAAAACTTGACACATTTGTGGAAAGTTGATGCAACTGCTTGCATCCCATGGATCCAGGGGCATCCCAAGAGGATGTTATATGGTAGATCAAGGTCAACCACCTGACAAGTAGTTTCCATAATGTCTATCCCTACTTGAATAGGGAGCTAAATAGTGCCCTAAGACACTCTTTCTTGATTGTCATAAGCTCTGATTGTGATGCATTTACCTTTTTCAATAGAATCTTTGGAGACTCCTAAATTATTTATAAGCTTGAATGAACAAATATTGAGGCTTGCACCTCCATCCACCAAGACCCTTTTGACCTTATTTTTGTAAACTAGGACTTCAAGGTGGAGTGCACAGTTGTGAGATGGCTGGGCGGGAAAGTCCTAATTGGAAAACATGAGGAGATTCAGAGTGGTGATGTTACTAACCATAGCTTGGAATTTCTATGTATCAAGGTTGGTGGAGATGGTAGATGAAGCTAGTGCTTCCTCAAGGATTTCTCTATGGGCAGCTGAAATATTCAGTAACTCCATGATAGAGATCTAAGCAGAGGTTCTTTTTAACTGGTCAAGGACATTGTAACCATTAGGGATGGATTTTTTATTTAAGGTGGTGGTCCTAGATGGTTGCAATGCCCTAGAAATGGTGACCTTTCCGCCACGTCTGATGACTCCACAATAAATGTTGGCTCCCTTAATTCTAACATTAGTGACCATTTCATCAAGGCATGTGACAACTCCTTCATACACATGGCTCACATTGCCATATTTTTGCTTCTCTTTGTTGTTTCCATGATTATGTTTGGGCATAGGATTCGTGTATATTTTCAAATCTTGATTTCCAGCTCGTTGCTCAACATTTATGATTTTGTCATCGATGAGATCTTGGATGGCATTTTTCAATTTTATGTAGTTGGCAGTTGTATGCCCCTTGAGCTTATGATAATCACAAAGGAAATTTTCATTGTACCAGGGTGGTTTCACCTAGGCCTCTTGCTAATTATCATAAGTGGGGATTTTGATGAGGTTCTCATTGACCAACTTCTTCATGATGGATTAGATTGATTCCCCAAGGGTTGTGAACTTCCTTTTGGAAGGGTGCCTATTTCGTAGAGGTGGCCCTCCTTGATTATTGAGGTTGTTGACTTGATTATGGGGTGATTTTTGGGTTACCGCATTGGCTTGTGTATTACTGTGATTGTTGTTTTGTGGTTGATGATGTGTTTGGGAATTCTTCTTTGGAGCACTAATGATGACCATGGCATCGACCACCCCATCATTGGTAACATTCCTATTTTTCCCATTTGTGAGGTTTCTCATTATAGTTGGTGGATGGGCAACTATCTTGATGTTTAGGATATGCAGGTGTGCCCCCTTGTGCAATAAGGGCCCTTTCACTATTGAGTGCCTTGGGGATCAACTGGTCATATGTGGTGATGCACTGCATCTTTAGATAAAATGCAAAGTTTTTGTCCAGATTGGAAATGATAGTGAAAATTAGTTGCTCCTCTGGCATGGTCCACTTACTTCGATTGGCCTTGGATCACCATCATTGTAGGAAGGAGGTGAATGATTCCCCCTTTCCCTATTTAAGGACCGATAATTCCTCTAGACTAACATTTGTGTCGATGTTGAATGCATATTTTTTGAGGAATGCATCTATGATTTCTTGGAATGTTCTGATGCCCATAGGCAGACAAGAGAACCACTCCATGGCAGGACCAACCAAGCTCCAAGGAAACAACCGCATCAGATATGTATCATTGTATGTGAATTTTGTGCAATGTACTTGGAATTCCCTGATGTGATCTTCAAGGTTTCCCAACCCATGATACTTGTCAAATTTGGGGATTTTGAATCCCTTTGGGAATGGTATCATTGTAAGGCTCCTATCAAAAGGATAGGGACACAGATTTCCAGGTGTCCTTGTTGTTGTTCCTAATTGAAGATCCAACATCTATTGTGAGAGTAGTTTGATTTGTGTCATCACATTGTCTTGCGGATTGGGAGGTGGAGTGAACATGTTTTGAGGGGGTTGGGGTGTTTGATTGATGGGTGGGGCATTGGTGGGAGTTTGTTGCAAGCTTTGTTGCGTGATTAATGCTTGTATTTTCTGCTGAGCCAACAATGCTTGTTGTTGGTCGTATTGTTGTTGTACCAACAAAGCGTTTGTTGGGCTTTTTTTGAGCCGCTAGTTTTTGTGCTTGATACTCTTGTAGGGCTTGTTGATAAGCTTTTTGTTGCAATACTTGAAAATATCCCTAGTATTGAGCTTGTGATTGCACTTGTTGCGCTTGATACTAAGCTTGGGCTTGAGCATGCACTTGTTGGGTTGCTTGTGCAGCCTGAGTAGACTGTGCAGCTTGTGTGGCTTGAGTTGCTTGTGTAGCTTGGGCAGCTTTTTGTTGTTGTAGTAAATCTTGGGCTTGAGAACCCTATTGTTCTTGTTGTGCTTGTTGTGCTACTTGTTTTGCTTGTGCTTTTTGGGAAGCTAACTATGCAGCTTGTTGATTTTGGATTTGTTGGAGTGCCTTTTGATAGGCGGCTTGTCAATTAGCTTGCAATGTGACGTTGAATGAATTCACCATGTTGGGTTTTGGCGGTGGTGGTGGTGGATTGGGAATGGTGTTGACCATTATGATGAGAGGAACGATCATGTTGATGATTTGGGTTTGAGTGGTGGACGGCGTGATTGAGGTGCTTGGTCCTTGAGAAACCATGCTTTGAGAGATTTGAGGAATAGTGGATGTGTTGATTGTTGGGGTTGCTTGGATGGTTGCCATCTGTTGTTATGATATCAATGGAAAAGCGGGGGGATTTGGTATGATTCTTTGATTCATGATAGGGGGGTTGTTTTTATTTGGTTAATTGATGGTGGGTAGATGAGGAAGACCCGACCCAAGGGGTGATATGGATGTAAGTGGTAGAGGTGGAAATGGTGGAAAGATAGGTGGTGCATTCTCTTGAATAGATGATGATGATGGATCGAAGAATCCCCTTGCTCTGAAAAAATCACCTTCTCCTTGTGAGATCATAGGGAGAGAGGTTTGTGTGTCCAGAGGATAGATTGGTGTTGCATGAAAATAAGATGAATTGGTTTGATTCTGAAATGTCAGAGGGAAATAGGGGTGTAATGGATTTACCAGGATGGATTGGCCCAATATGGTGTTTGCATCCAACTCTTTGTTATTTACAAGGGGATGTGCCTAAAGGGAATGAAGCAATGAGCTTCCCTTGCTAATGATTGGTAGAGTTGGAGCAATGGATGATGTGATCTGTGGGATGCTTTGATATGGAGGTATGGGTGGGATTGGAGACATGATCTCAAGAGATTTTTCCACAAGAGTGCTTAGGTCATAGTCAGAAGGGATTTTATTCCCTTCTTTGGCCAATTCCATTATGTATTGGGAGGGATATAACCTCATCATGGCATTAAAAATTTGATGATTTTCAATATTTTGGACCATCTCAAGGATTTCACCTTGTGTCATCCCTAAGATGTTGTTAATGATGTCATCTAATTGACCCTCCTCCTGAGGATTTTATGATGGTAGAGGGAAATTTCTTGGGGGATTTCTCGATCGAATGGGATTTAGTTCAGGAGCAATTTGGCTTAGTTCACTTGAAGTTGATGTTTCCTTGTTGATTTCCATATTCTTCTTGTGTTGTGATCTAGTTTATACCATAAAATAAGGATCAATTTTCAAGAATGTGTCATCCTTTAGATTGATCTAACTTTAGGCACAAAAAAGAGAAGAACTAAGATGATTAAGGATCAAAATATGGGGGTGAGATACATTGAAAATGGATGATGTGGATGATTGAATTCTTGAGAAACCTTGAAGGAGATTCTATACTTTAAGACTTGATTTGGATTGATTTGGATAGTGAACTTGTAAACTCTAGGAGGTTGGATGTTGTCCTAGAGTAGACTCATACACAAGATGATAATTTGACTAAAGGTGTAAAGAAGGATTCATCAAGACACCTATAATCAAACAAGATGATTTTGTATAATGAACTACTAGACCCCAAGATGTTAGATTTTATCAAGAGGTAAATTTGTTCACAATGATTTGATAATTTGATCAAATATGTGGAGAAGGATTCATCCCCTCATATCTAACCAAACAAGATGATTTTGATTTTCCAAAAGTCTAGCATGGATGATATTTACAAGATTTTCAAGAGTTGTTGGTGAGGTGATCTTTGATTTTGACAGGTGGTTGAGAGTGATGATTTTGATCCTAAACCAGACCTAGATAGAACTCCTTTCTACAAGACCTCGGTATTGAAGAACACACTTGATACTTCCTATGTGAGAAAAGGAAACCTTTGAAAGAGATTGGGATTTTGCTGACAATAAAATTCATAAAAATCAGGATTGTTCTTTGAAGCTTTCTTGTAAAAATTGTAAACCAACCTTTCTCTTACCTCTTGAAGTCTTGAGAGACATTCTTCCAAAGCTTTTGGACTAAGACTTTTGAACTTGGGTTTGTAGATTTTGATTTTGCAGGAAATCATTTGGAAAAACACATGTATGGGGTTCAATTGTTCTTATCTTTGCTTAATGAGTTGTTTTTACCACAAACACTTCTTGATTAAAGTTTCAAACTATATGTCTAATGTCCTAACTCCTCATCCCTCAAATTCTATTATGTGGAGAATAAAGGAAATTAAGGAAAAAGTTTTTTAATGTTGACTTTAGTGAAAACAAATGATGATTAAACCCAAATACTTAGAAACCTCTAAGGATGGAATCATTAGGGCAAGCAAGAGCACTTAGATTTTTCAAAGATATTTGTTTCCTCTAAAGGGTTTAAAATTTTCTAGATTTTGTGAATGTTTGTTTCAAATGTTTTGAGATCCAAGCAAATTTTTTTGATTCCAAGAACATGCACAATGCTAGGATGAAAAGACAATATTTGTTGGGTTCCCACTTGGATAAATCCAGCTACGCTTACTCTTAGTATATGATTAGATTATTGAACACATTGGCTCCCCTCCACGGCACACACTTCTCAGGTTAGCCAAGCATCAATACCCATGAATCTCCCATGGCATACTTCTCATCTCTACTAAAATCCGTAAGAATGTGGGGTGGCTTCAGAATGACTATTCTTGCACCAATATATAGTTTAGGATTATGGCCTTTCTAATCAAGGGTTTTAATGCGGGCATTTCATTCATGGGAACCATCCATGCGGCAAGAGGCCATTTCTACCCTTCTTGTCGGAATGATCCTCATGATACTCAAACTTTCCTTGAGTACCCACACTTATATACTGATTGGAAGTCGCTTGCCGTCTAGTGTGTTACCAATTGGGTCGTTCCCTTGGGATGAGTAATTTTTCCCACCAATGCAGGCCCTCTAAGATAAACAAAAGTGAGAAAACATATCTATAGTTTGATCGATTTTTGTTAAAAAACAAAGAGAGAAGACACACAATATCCTCCACTCACACTCGCAAGAGTTTTTCAATTTTTAATCCCAAATTAAATGTGGTGGCAATCACTTTAACAACTTAAGGTCATCAAAAGTCTTTTGATTCTCAAGATCATCGTGAGGCGTGAGAGAAGCACATACGTCTTTTAGAGGATATTATTTTGGGAAAGTGATTACAAAACAAAGATGGACATATTCATTTTAAATCCTCAAAGCAATGATTAGATTATTTTTAAAGCCCCAAAAGGAAAGATGAAATTTGTTTTGTTCAATTGTTAACCTTAAACAAAATCTAGTAAGTTTTTCTAAAGTTCTTTTTAACCCTTTGTAGCAAAATGAAAGCCTTTGTAGTGTTCTTTTTAGAGCCCAAAACAAATTTAGTGTCTCCTAAAAGCATGAAGGTAATCAAATTCTTAGAAAGGGATTATAAGTTCTCCCAAAGTGTTTAAAAACACTTAATACAATAAGACAATCATATCATAGTGAAAGAATCCTCTTTGTTCCCTCCTTGCCTCAACTTGCAAACTAATTGAAACCAAGAAATATAGAGACAAAAAACAAGTTAGTAGTTAAAAATGTCAAGAATAAAAAAGCACATGTCAAAATTTACTAAATTTAAACATTTTACTCCACCCCGACGATAGAATTCATGGATGCAGCGGACTTTGGAAATGTCAGCGGTGCAATATAGCACCGCTAATTACTGAGAGCAGTGCTCTACAGTGAAACAAAGACCGTGATTGTGGCGTTGTTTGGAAAGCGGCATTGTTTGTAGTTTGGAAAACGCATGGGGCACTTTGAAATTTGAATTTTGTTGGTGGGAAGACTCCAGCGGTGGAGATTGGAGATTGGAGTGGTGCAATATAGCGTTGCTTGATTGTCAGCAGTTGAGTTTCCTGGATGCTGTAAAAAGGCACGAGATTTTTCAAAAAACTTGATGAAATCCTTTAGATTTTCCCTCCTTCTAGTGCCAAAATGTGAACCCCAATCCTAGACCTACACAAACATAGTAAACAAACACAATATTAGATCCATATGCAAGTTAGAACCAAGATTCCCCATGAAATTCATCTACAATGTTCAAAATAGGAGAATGAAGAACAGAACATGGAAAGCAATGAAATCCTATTTAAACATGCAAACTCTTAATCCCATGGGGAAGTTGGTGCCAATTTATGTGTAGGAAATGGCCCTTTCCCAACTCCTTTGTGTGATTGGATGATTTGATGAAGATTGACCCACTTGTTGAGGAAGAACAATGCAATTCCTTGATAAAAACCAGCAATAACCTAGCTATGATAATGGAAAATGCTTATGGAGATGTATAAAATTTCTCTAAATGTGAAGATAGTAACTTTGCTCTAAATTGTGGATGTCAAAATGAGAAGAAGATCCTTCGATTTATAGAAAGACAAGATGGAGGAATGAGAAAAATGGAGCAATGTGGGATCATTCAACATCCAATGGCCAAGTGCCACTTTTCAAGATGTGAATGGAGGAAGCTTGAGCACATTTTGGTGAATGTGCCAATAAATGATATTAGGTGGATTTTTAAAATCATGAAATGACTTGTTGGAGAGGGAAAGAAAATGACTTAAATTCCACTTGGCTCAATGCACAAGGACATGTAAGAGGAGATAAATGCTTTGTTGGAAGGACAAATCCACTTGGAGGGATTTCCAAAATTGTGAAGTGGCAAAATCTAGAGAAAATAAGAGATTAGGATTAAATTAATCAGGATTTGATCAATTTAATAGGAGATTAGATGATGTGACAAATTTGATTTAGATTTTAGGATTTATTTAAATCAAAGTTGAGAGGAAAATGATTTAGACTTTAATTAAATAAAGATTTTGATTTGTTTAATTAAAAATACGATGATTTTAGATTAAATTAAATAAGGTTTAATTTATTCAATTTATTAAGATGACTTTAGAGATTTAACTAAATAAAATGAATTATTTAATTAAATAGAGACATAGGGTTAATTAAATCAGATTGATTAATTTAATTAACAGGAGAGAATGACTTAATTAGATAAATAATGGTTTATTCAATTAAGGGATGAAAATGTGATGACTAGTTAAGAAGATGATTCAGGATGAAATGACGTTAGTAATCAAGATCAAGTGTTTCAGTATATTTTTCATGTCTACACCACCCACTAGCCCGCTTGAGTATTTTAATGAATATTAAAATTCAACGGGGGAACAAGGAATGGTCAAGATTCGACCACTTAGATCCAACCGCCTGCATCAAAAGTTTAAATCTGCACATGCAGAATGTTAGCAACTTAAAAGAGGGCCTCAACTAGACCAACGAGATACAAGGACATAAACCTAAGGCCAATACTTTAGACTAATGACAAAATATTAAACCTAGACATAGGGACCTTAGCATATATTAAAATATTTTGAACCCACATTAGCATAAGATAAAATTAAAATGATTTGACAAGTAACAACTAGGAATACTAGATCTAAGGGGCGGTAAGCAAATGGATTTAATGGCCCAAGATATGACTTAAGAGACCAAGAACGGGTAGAAACCAATCAATGTTGAATTAGAACGTAGGAAAAATATTGGCACTTAGGGTTTTTAAGAGGGTTTATGGCATACATAGACCTTAGAACGGAAGTAGGACTAAGACCCTAAGCCTTAGGACACAACATCAAAAAATAGTCAGATTTTGCAACACTTATTAGTGGAACACAAAAATTTTGAAGGGTTCGACTAGTGCCTCCAATTGAGGATGTTTGTTCTTTCACAATAGAGCGAAATCTTACAATTTCAAGGTTGAAGCAGACCAATATAGAGAACCAAAACTAGGAAACTACCTGGACAAGGTAGTTAAACTAGACCAGAACCAACCAAAGAAAACTAAACCTATATACAGAACCTACAAAATTCACAATGTACATGGAAGAAACATATTTCAAGAGAAATATGGCTTCAAAAATAGTCCATGTACTGGTTGTTCAAGAATTTCACCAGTTAAATCTTGTAAAAAGTAGGAATCCTCACCATGGGTATTGTTGATCAGATAAGGACCTAACCACAGTGCATCAAAATTCCCATGTTTTCATTTATCTTCAGACCTGGCATTCCACATTAACACAATATCCCCTACTTGAAATTTTCTTGGAGATGCTTTCTTGTCATACAAGTTCTTGACCTGTATTTGAAACTTAACATTTTTCTTTTGAGAATATCTTCTCATCTCATCCACCTCCATCAAGGCATCATATTTGTGTTGCATCTCATCACACACATCTTCATTGTATTCTTGGAAAAATTTATACACCTTCATAAGATTTTTCTAAGGTAACCTTGTTGCAATGTCATAGACCAAGTCAAAAGGGGAAAATCCAATGGCTTTCTTGATTGTTACCCTATCCGCCCATAGAGCCAACTTCAACTTGGAGTTCCAAGCTTTCTTATTCTTTTCAATGATCCTTTTAATGATCTTCATCAAGCTTTTGTTGCTTGATTCTAACTAACCATTACCCTATGGGTGATATGTTGAATAGTAGGATGCCTAAATCCCATGTTTAGAATAGATATTTGTGAATTCCTCAGACCTAAAGCATATTGCATTGTTTGAAACAATTTTCTTTGGCACTCCAAACCTGTTTAATATGTTATCCATCAAGAAATTAATGACTGCCTTACTTGTTGCTCTTTTTTTTGGAATTGCTTCCACCCATTTAGTAAAGTAATCTATAGTAGCAAGGATCCAAGATTGACCTCCATTAGACTTGTTTGATATTTCTCTAATAAAGTCAATGCCTTGTTGCTAGAAAGGTGCTTACACTGCTACAGGTCCAAGTGGTAAATTACTTGAGAATTTGAGCTTCCTGGAGAATCTTTGACATGTATCAAATGTTCTCACAAGTTTGTGTGTATCCTTGAAAATCGTCGGCCACCAAAACCTAGCTCTTAAGACCTTGTGAGTAGTGGTTTTAGCCATATAGTGTCCTCCACATACTCCATTGTGCATTTCAATTAGCATCTCCAATGCTTTAGCCTTTTCAACACACTTCAACATGACACTGCCTAGATTTCTCAACCACAGTTCACCATTTACGATTACATATTTGATTGCCTATAGCTTGAGATTCCTTTTTTCATTGTATGTCAACCCTTCAAGCCATTTCATCTTTTGCAAGTAGTAGATAACATTCTTGTACCATTCAAAGTCTTGTATATCACAAATATGTGACCTGTCAAAGAAATCTTCCTGATTTATTTAATTTGCATCCAAAATTTCTTCAGCCATTAGCTTGGGTAGTCCTTGACCTTTTCCAACTTGGTCATCTGGATGCCAATGTTAAATTCATGTATTCTAATTATCCATCTACATATTCTTCATGTGACTTCCTATTGGGTGAAGATGTCCTTAACTATTGCACTGGGAACATATGCAATAACTGTAGCTCCCACAAGATAGGTCCTAAGAAAATTAATAGCCTTGACCAATGCATATGATTTTTTTCAATCAATTCATATTTCAACTCCACAACTTGAAGAGACTTGCTAAAAACTGCAATTGGTTGTTCAAAACCTTCTAGATTCTTTTGTAACAAAACTGCAAAAATGGTGTGAAATGATGCAAATGAGAAGATTTGCAATGCCTTGGAAAAATCAGGAGTCCTTAGAACTGGGGCCTCCTTGATTGCCTACTTAATTGCTTGAAAAGAATTTCTTGACTCTTCAATCCACTCCACTTTCTCACCCTTTTTCAACATCTTTGATATGGGAGGGGTGATTTCTACAAAATTAGTAACAAACCTTCTCAAAAAATTAATTTACCCAAAGAATGATCGAATTCCTTTCACATTCTTTAGTTGTGGAATTTTGTCAATGGCAGCTACCCTTTCAGGTTCAATTCTCACTCCTTCCTTTGACACAATGTGTCCCAATAACTTTCCCTTAGTCACCCCAAAGGTACACTCCTTTGGGTTGAGTGAGATTCCATATTCAAGAACCCTGATGAAAATTTTCTCCAAGTGCATACAATGGTCTTCTTCTTTCTTAGAGTATTTAGTCAATTCATCTTGGCAGATTGCCAAAAATAATTCAATAAATTTAGAGAAAGTTACATCCATAGACCTTTGAAACATTTCACCTGCATTAGTCAAGCCAAATGGAATTCTAACATAAACATATGTGCCCCATGGAGTAGTAAATATAGTCTTAAATTTCTCATACTCCTTCACTTTAACCTGGTTGTAACCAGAAAAACCATCCATCATGGACAAGAGATAGCAGCCAAACACCTTCTACAACATGGCTTCCATGTTAGGTAGTGGATAGTTATCCTTTAGTGATGACACATTGAGATTCCTAAAATCAACACATAATTTGATGTCACCATTCTTTTTTTTACTGGCACTAAATTAGCCACCCAAGATGAGTGCCTAATTGGATTAATTATGCCCACATCCCTTAGCTTCACTAGCTCTTCTTGCATCTTTGGTGTTAAGGTGGGATTGATAGGTCTTTGATTTTGTCTGAAAAGCTTTGCATCTACCTTTAGATGGATTTCATGTTAAAAAAATTCCTCCCTATATGCCTTCAAGTCATCATAGGACCAAGAAAAGACATGTTTGTACTTTCTCAACAAAGCAATCAACACTGCTATGGTTTTGGGCTTCATCTTCTTGCCCGCATAAACTTTCTTAGGAGCATTTTCAGTCCCTAAGTTCACTTCTTCTAAATATTCTTGATTGGTGGTAGATTTCTTGGAATTTTTTTCTCTTTTTTATCAAAGACTCTTTCCAAGGCTACAAGGCCTTTATGGATCTCGTTAGTTTTTAACTGGATAACCTACTTACCATAGATTGTATGCTTCCCATCCACTGGCTCAACAAAGGCTCCAAAATCAATCTCCTGACTTTCATACTGATCCACATATTTTAGAAATCTTAAGATGTCTTCATCATCATTGAAGACCTGCTAATTTTGTATATTGTCAAGGATTGAAGGCCTTATTTGTACCTCCACCTTGGAGATACCGGCAAAAGTTATATCATTGGGCCTGAGTGTAATATTTTCTAGCAAATCTTCCACTCTATTCTGGCCTCTTTCCATCCAATCAATTCCAAGAGCATCAAATTTTTCTATGGAATCCCAAATGACATTCTTGTATTGTTTCAATCTCTTATTCTTTGATGCAAATTTGGATCTAACCTAGGATATCACTAATTTTGAATCACCAATTACTTTTAGCCTTTTTATCCCATGTTTTTCTACTAACCTCAACCCTAGGAACAAGCCCTCATACTCTACCACATTGTGTGTACAAACAAATGACAAGGTGGAAGAAAAATTGAATGTATTGCTACTGGGTGAAACCAATAATATCCTTGCACCTCATCCTTCTTTGGAGCTTGCACCATCAAAATACATGGTCCAAAGATCATTACTATGAGATAATTTTGTCAACTCCTTTTCAATAGGTGCAATCTACTTGTTATTTTCCCTTGGTAACTCTTCTATCCTAAAATCATTGATGTCAATATCAATAAAGTGGATTGTATCATCTTTAGGATCAAGCTCAATTATGTGTGGGACTCTTGATTCTCTAACCAGTTTTATATCCTTGCCATCAATTTGGAAAGTGGAAAAAGTCATATCACAGCATACTACCCCCCATGTAGGCACTCCATCTTCTTGACAGCAACATTCCATAATTTGGTAGAATTTCCACCACTGTCACACTCATTTTGAATTCTTTTTTTGGGAATGCAACTAGTCTATATGGGAGTTCATTGATCACAGCAATTACAGGGACTTCTCTAGAATCCATAGCATAACACTTGCCATGGGTACTATCAAATTTAAATCCCATCTCCTTCATGATTCTAACTAGAATAATGTTGTTAGAGGCTCCTGAGTCAATCATACAATTCTTCAAGAAATTTCCATTAACAATTAGAGTTACAAAGAATGGGTCTATATTACTAGGACAGCTAGTATTGTATTTCATAGGTAGATATGAGGGATCTTAGTAATCGTTTCCTCGGTCTCCTTTTTTTTCAAATCCTTTCCACTCACTTTGGGTGGAGTAGACACCATCGGTTCATTACAAGCTATAGTAGCACCATTGATAAGGGCTATTACCTTTTGCTTATGCTCATCAATCCTCATCATTTCAAGCAAAGGGGATATAAACCTTTACTTGAGAGAGTAATTGAAACATATCAATAGGAGTATATTTAGGTAGATCAATTGGTATCAAGCCTTGTTTAATGTTTATCTCCTTCTATTGCTCACCTTTTGTTTCAACTTTAGGCTTGGCTTCCTTCTTCTAAAGCTCAAAAAAATCTTTTTTTTTTTCACCTTCACAGAAGGAGAATTTCCATCTCCATCAACCTTTATTTTCTCAACCTTCTTTTCCCAAATTTTGGCTCCATTTCCTTCCTTGGTTTTAGCCCCATTCACTTTATTTTCAGCCTTTGATTCTTTTCCTTTTTCATTTTTCTCTTTGATGAAGAGGCTACTAGCCTTGCTTTGGTCACCCCCCACTATTCTATTTCTCAGGTGGTAGGAACCTCTTGCCTATGCCGCCAAGGCTACAGTTAGTTTTGCAATTTCCTTATCTGAGGGCCTCCTTAAAGGCACCTCATCCTCAACTGTTTCCAATGTCCACACCTCATGATCATCATCATTGTCTTCATTGGGAAGAACTTTTTGGTGATATGCATTTTCTCTTTGCCTCTGGCCATCCACATCAACTGAGAATTCATCATCAGCAAAATTAGACCTACTCATAATAAAATTGACTTCAACATCATCCTCATTGGACTGATCATAATCATCACATTGTTGACGAGAGTGGGGAAAATGAAAAACCATGCACCAAGGAGCTTCATCAGTAAAATTTGCATAGTTCTTTTGTAAGGGATCAGGTGTGACCTGATCTTTTGTATTTTTTTTATTATTTTGGATTGGCGTTCCATTTTTCCAATTGGTTTTGTAAGGATAATTTTGGAGCCTTGAGGGATTCTCATTCTTCTAGAATTATTGCTTGTCATTTCCTAGTCCATTCTCATTTTTTCAACAATATATTTAATATCTTTGAGAGTGCTTATCACTTTATCCCATCTCTCATCATAAGTAGGATTTGAACTAGAGGTTTTTCTTGTTTATCCTTAGGGTTCTTCAAAATATTAATGTCATCTCATCTTCCCACCTTACCTGAAGCTCTTCTATTACTTTCAATGTGCAAAGAAATTTTGAAAGTATCCCTCAAACTTTGAGGGTCTTTATCTCTCAAGTGGTAACTCATTTTGGCATCAAATGCATTACAATAAGTAACTAGACACAACTTATCATTCAGCCTCAAATTTGGTGGCAATCTATTTATAGCCTTTTGAAAAATGATGTTAAAATTAGACACCATCTCATTATGTCCTTTAGTGATATTATTGAATTCATTGAGCATAAACCTGGGGTCATTTTTATCTCCATATTGTTCTTTAAAACTCTCTTAAATTCATCCCATGAGATAATACTACCATCCAGTAAGACTCTATACCAATCCCTTGCATCCTGTATTAGTGACTACATAAAAAAATTCATAACATCCTCATGCTCTACTTCATAATCATCAAGAATATTAAGAAAGGCCCTCAAGTGATCCTCCCCAGATATTCAATTGTTTCCAGTGAAATTGCTCAACATAACCCTGATGTCATTGTCAATGGGATTTGTGCATCTAAGAATCCCATCAAGAATGACTACCTATACCTATCCAATTGCATAGGTCACCTGTGAAATTGATTTTCTCTATCCTCATTACTTCTATTAGCTTCACCTCCTCCTTTCTTATGATCCATGTTTCTACTACTAAATTGATTGTGAGTACAATCAGTGCTACTTGTATTTAGAGATTTGGAATTCAGGGTGGATTGATCTATATGACAAGAATTTTTCCCATCAACTATAGGTGAAGGCTTTATTTTGGAATGAGGAGGATCATGTGAATTGGATGTTATGGCACCATCTACTAAGCATGAAGTCTTCAAGAAATCAATCTTTCTCTTCATCTCAACATTAGTTGCCATAATTTGCATATTTTCTAAATCCTCTTTTAGATCCTTATTTTCCCTCCTTAATTGATCTTCATCATACTCTAATTTAGGATGTAGAGGAAGCTTTTGAGATGTGTATTTTCATTGATAAATAAATCTTTCATAGGCTACTTTCCCTTATCAACTGGTGGGTTGGAGACATTTGTTGTATGGTGTGGAGAGATAGTACTAGTAACTGCAGGCTTAGTTTGGATAGTGGTGCTCGTATCTTTTACAAGGTCAGATTGGGTCCTCTTATCAAGGATTTCAGATACAATAGGACCTATAGTGATTGGTTTAGGCTCTTCTTGGTTTAAGAATTTCATTTGTTCCAACTTTATTTGTAATGTATCTCTTTCAATCATACCATTTTTTATTTTCTCCTCCTTCTCCTTTTCCTTTTTTCTTCTTATCTCATTGTAGATTTTAATCTCTCTCCTAAGAGAATTAATACCTCCAAAAAAAAATTTAGGATTTGGGAGAGTAATCTTTGAATCTGAGGATTCTATCAGATCTATAAGGTTTTGGGCATCATCAGTAGATCTAGTTAGCAAGTTAGGTGGTAAAGGAGAATATCCATTAAATGTAAGAGGGAGAATATTAGCAGTAGCAACATTATGATAGAAGCTCCTACTTCTTCTTCTTGATTGTCTGGGTCTAGACTTATGGACATTTACAACATTCTTATTAGTGCAATCTTCTTCATCTTCATAATCTAACCCTAACAAATTCTATTGACTTTCATGAATACTACAATTTCTTGAAGGACATTTAGTTGATTCAAGGACAGGATGTGGAGTACAGTTACTTGTATTTGCATCCTTTTGTATCCATGACTTCTTGGGAGTCTTTTGAAGTTCACCCTCCAGCTTTTCTTTTCGGAGTTTCTTTATATGAGCTCTGGTTTTCCTCATCTTTCTTCTACACTTGTTCTTCTTCAAAATTTTCTTTATTTTTTCAAATAATGCTCACTGGTGCAGAGACTTCAGAGTCTCCACCCAAAATAATTATGGATTGTAAATAATGATGTTAATTATGTAGACCTTCAACTAATTACAAGGGCTTGTAAACATAAAAAACTCCTAGGCCATCCTCTAACAATCTAGATGGAAGATTTGCGAGGAAACACAAAGACTTGATAGAAATCTATGCAAATAACCTCATAATGATAAATGGTAAGAAAAATTGAGAAATATTTTCAATATTTAATACCCCATTTATGAATGTGTATGACTCTAATCTGCTTGCAAAAAGCATACTAGGATATGAATATTCTTTACAAATCAGTCCCCAATAGAGTCGCCAATTTTTTGGCTATTTTTTAAGACCCAAACTAATCTTCAAAGAAGCCTATGGAATTGTCATTTCTAATTCTTGGCAACTTGAAGGGATTGGCCAATGAATGAGTGAAAGCATCAATTCTTTCCTCCTACACTTTCGACCCTGCAAAACCTGGGAGGGTGACTCCACAATGTACCTAAACACTTATGCACTTCATGAACAAGTACATTGCAAATAATAGATACATTCTCTTAACCATAGCTCAATAAATGAAAGATTTCAAAAAAATTGAAGATCCTTTACACATCTAACATCTACAGCAGACAATGAAGAACTAGATATGAAGTAATAACAATTACAATTCATAGAATGTTTTTTTATGAATTTATATTTTATAATGAAAGACAAAGAATCACTTCACAAATACAAAACCTAGATCAATGCCTTAACCTAGGAAATGAATTCAATCTCACTACAAGCATAATTGGATAACAGATTAACACTTAGCACCATGAAAATTTTGCAATAATGCATTACAACATCATACCATTATATCCTAAACCATAACTTCTTATAAAGATCCTAATACTCAATTTTCATGAACCTATAGCTTCATCCAACAAATTTCTTTAATTCTTTGAATTATAAAAAAGGACAGAACCACACATTCCTTGGAACACAATGAAGATTAAAAAAACAACCCTTGATCATTTTATTAATAGTTCATGAAATGAATACACCATGAGAGAAATGGATTTGAATTTAAACCATTTTCCATTCAAATGCTAGTATTGTTATCAAACATTACATTTGCATATCAACTAGACTCAAAAACCTAAGACAAAACTATAAACTATTCTCTGTATTTTCATTACAAAATTTTCTCTATGATCTATCAACAACCTGTACATTTGGTTGTGAATTCCTTCTTATAGAAATAAAGGAGAAAAACATCCTCGGGCTACAATTTACACATGTCCAATTCTTATTTGACCAATACAAAATATATTCCCCAATGCAATTATATTTGTAATTTCAAAGGAGGGAAACATCACGTGGGACAAAAACTATTTTCATTTTCCGATGAAGATTTGTCCCACCTCTCAAAAGGATTCTTGTAGTCATTGCAGTAGTTAATCCACATGCTTCCAAAATTCATTCCATGTACTCCAATCTTGAAGGAAGAAAATCATAAAATGAAGAGAGAGGAAAAGGACAAAGTACCTCCACTTCTACATCCCTATCATCAATTTTAAACTGGAGAGAATACAATATTTTAACATTGCTGTATCAAAGGCCTAATCTATATTAGTTCCTGGACATGTATTGTGTTCTCCCTACTATTATTCTCCATTGTTGTAGACTTAGGACCAAAATAGAAATAACCACCTAACCACATCAATAGCCTAATCATCCAGAACATCAAGGTATTTATCTTTCCAGAGCTAAAACTCCTGAGAAGGCTAATTGAAACCAATGACATTGTCAACTTTCTCCCTATATGGAGAATATTTGGTGACCAATTTGTTAGCCTCCTTGTCAAAATCTTCAAGGTCCATCCCTACTTGGGTAAGCATATCCATGCTACTCTTCAACATTCGCATGTCAGCCCCTTCACAGATTAAAGATTCTTGAGATTCAATCAACTCATTTTCTTGCTCCTTCCAATCCTACAGGGATTTAACCTAACCATTTTTATTTAGGATGTCAAGGAGCAGACCAAAATTCATCTCATCAAACCCCCCAACCAGCTCCATTATTTTTCCTCAATGGCTCAATATTTCCTTGGAACTCTTTGATTCCACCTACAAGCTTAAGGGTAGGCAGAATGTTGTATGGCTTGTTAAAATCATGTTTGGATCCAACAGCCATGAGCCTGAGATCCCAATATCTTGGAATCCATTTCTCCATAAGTGGAATGGCCTCTTCCTTGTCCCTATAAAAATTATTTACTACATCAAACATGGAGGAATAATTAGCATGTATGCTAATCAATCTCTTGTCAATTCCCTTATTTAGATGCTCCAAAACTATAGTCACAATCTTGAGATTGCTGGTAAGGATCAATCTTCCTTGTTGCTTGTATCTTTCCTCATATATTTTCAAATTTTCAACCAATTCTTCTTTATTGACCTCCTATGTTTGATGTGCACCTAAAGTGCTTGGTACTTCAATTGCTATAGGCACATTTCATATATTGTATGGCATAATTTCCAATGAAATCTTCGGTGGAAGCACAAGGGAAAATGGCACTTCCTCTTGAGGTGAAGAGGGAGAGGAAAAATCTATTTGTGTTGGCACACTGGTTTTTATATTTTGAATCTTCTCTTTGAACAATGTCATTTATGCTACAATATTTTATTGACCTTTGTTGTATTCAATCAGCAAGTCATTATCCATATTTTTGAACTTCTATTTCTCTGTAGTCACAGACTCTACTGTTGCCTTTGTAAATTGGGCAACATTTACAAACATGGCGGTTGCCTCAATTGTAGAGTTATATAATACCCTCTTGATAATCATTCCTCTTATGTAATCTATAGAAGGCTTTGCAACTTCTAGCTTCTTTTTATTTGGGGCTAGGGCCCAAATTACCAATGTCTCATTTCTCACTCAAGGCAGATCCATGTAATACAATTGTTGCTTCCTCTTTTGAATTATACAAGGGCCTATCATATCTCCTCACTATATCAAAAGCTATAGTAGAGGCAAAGTCCCATTCTGGAAGCAAAAGAAGACAACTTTTTCTTACCAATTCTCTTCCTTCTTGTGTTGTGAATATTATTAACATATTCATTCTTTTTTGCTCTCAATGCAAATTCCATGAAAGCAGAGGACTTGATGAATAATTCATCATCCATAAACTATTTGCAAGCCTATTCACCTTACTTAGTATGAGGCCCATTTGTTGTGGTACCATCTCATGAGGGGGAGAAGGAATGCCTCATTACATTTCTTCCTCATTGCATTTCTTCCTAAGTAACAATAATATCATCCTCACAGTCCTTAGCATAGTCCACCAAACCACTTGATTCTACCTTCTCTTTCTTTGGAGGTGGTTGCCTTGGTGGTGATGGCACCCTTGGTTGTGAATCAACCTCAATAATCTCAGGACCAGTTGACCTTGGCGAGACAATGGTGGCATTTCATGTGTTGGTGAATGGATTCTTGACTCCTCTTTTTTGGGCTAGTAGGTGGGTCTTTCTTTGATCACAGGGGATTTCTCCTTACCTTGCTCCTCTCCTACAATAGCTTTCCCCTTGTCCTAAATTAATCTTTCTTCTTTCAGTCTCCCCACAACCTATTCTAAATTCTAAAATGAATATTAGGATTTTTTAATTTCATCCTTTATGTCTTTAAAAGAAAAGAACTATGGGTCCTTTTATTACATTTCCTTTTCCAGTTTGTTGAAGGAAATCCATTTCATCTTCCTATCATCTTGCTTTTGGAAGTCAAATATATTCTTGATCACATCTTCAAGAAAATGGAAGTTTTGCATGAACCTAAAGCTCTAGATCCTAGCCTTAATTCTTTCCATGACTTATAGCTCTGACCCTTTTCATCCCAAATGGCTTGAGGACATCAACAATTTTCCTCCATCCTCCATCCTTCATGAAAAATTCAGATAAAATAGTGTACATAGGGAAAAAGGTTCCCTTCATCTAATCCTTCAAATGGTTATCCTCTACATCTCCTAACTACCACATCACTTCTAGAAAACCAACTCTAGTGACACATCTCTTGGCAATATGTGGGGTGCAACACTTGTTCCATACACCCTCAAAATTGTGTAGTTTGGGTAGGGAATGATATCTCCCCAATTGTGCTCAATATTCATTTCAGGCCTCCTATCTTTAGGCCTCAAAAAATCATGCAAGGTTGTAGGGATTCTTGGCATATTCAAAATAAAAACCCTCCTCAATTTGGAATCAAATATATTCTCAAACACCACAAAACTGGATTGGTTTCCATTCCTATCAAGGAGTCTGGTCCAAAATTGGATAGGCAAGTCAATATCATCTTCCTTCCTAACCATTTTCATATCCTTTCCAAAGTAAATTTCTCCCTTATATAGCAACATATGCATGAATAAAGAATACCAATAGAGCCTTAACCCATTTTAACCATTTTTTAGTGCAACCAGACCCTCACATATCTTTTCAGCCAAATATGACACCAATTCATAAATTGTATTGCAAGTGGGATGTTGGATATGGGCATCCATGTACATTTTGGCCATTGGCATGCTTGTAGATGGGTCAAAACCTAAGATTTGGCATAAGGAATAGAAATTCCTTTTGAAATACACCACAAACTAATCAATACGGAAAGGCTCTTTATCTGATGGGCCAAAAATAATTTTCCCTTGACCTTTGAAAGATGCCAAAAAAATTTGCAATAATGACATCTTAAAAGTATGTCTTACTTTCTCATACTCAGCTCTAAATTTTGTTTCATCAATCTTTACCATATCTTGACTCTACTCAATCAAATTGAAGACCTCAACAATTTCCTCCCCAGTAACCTTTACCATTTCAATTCCATCATATGTTCTTACAATTTGAGAAATTGGGTCATAGTTTGTTGCCACTGATCTTAAGAGATCAACATCCATGTATACATTTGGCACAAACAATTTCCCTGTGTCTAATCTCCAGGGGTTACCAATAGGGATTCCACAGTTTTGGTTTCCAAACCAATAGTTGAATTGCACCCATCTAGTGTAGGGTAATGTGGCATCTTTAATGTTACACTACTTGTCAATGATCCCATTCACAATTTGAGTACCTCAGAACAACAATTGACCCTTGGGTTTATTAGATGTTGAGTGTTTTAATTGGTCGACCAAGTCTTGGGAGAGGTTCTTTCTTCTCTTCAAAATTTTGGGCTCGTGGAGATGCCATGGTACTAGGGTTTTGTGCAAACTAGGGTTTACTTTGCAAAGAAACTATAAGTTGGTAGCTAGGGCATGAGTTTGACATAAAAAAAAATAAGACTTAATAGAACTATAATTCAAATTGAACATCAAACCCTAAAAGAAATGCAAGAAAACCAAAAATCCTTTTGAAAAAATTAAAAAGAAAACACTTTCAAAAAAAATTCAAGCAATTGAAAGGAAAGGTATCAATTTCACTTACAGTTTTGCAAGACATTTGAAACCCTAATCTCTGGTCGTTGAACGAGCTCAAATGTGTGGCAAGAAATCCTTATATGTGTTAAATGCTTTAATGGATTGCAATTATGATTTAAAAATAGATTGTTATGGCTTTAAAATAGACCAATTTAGTAGTTCAACATCACATGTGCCATTACTATTTGCTCGCGTGAACCAAAATGGCTCACTTGACATCAATTTCAAACTTTAAATTTCAATGATTGATCATATGATGAGATGGCCTGATGGATGGCACAGATCAAGTTAAACAAGTTTGAAAATCTGACCATATACGACTATTTCCATCAACCAATCAAAATATGCCATGTGGATTTGTCTCCAAGTCATCCTGTGGGCTCCACCATCCCACAAGCCTTGAAAATGGCTACATGTCATCTCCCCACTTTCCCGTTGGGTTTAACCTATGTGCATCTTAAGGTAGTGGGGAGGCAAGGAATGGCCCAAATTGAATCTGGGGCCTCCAACTTACATGGATTTTACCTTTGGAGCTTGTCGCCCTAGTGCATAACCCTTGGACCTAACGAATGGCCAGTATTAAAACATCTTGTCCACTTTTAAACATGTGCCTTAAATAGGCCCTTTAGTAGCTTGGTTTTAAACACCCTTTATAATTATGCTGAAATATTTGTAGAAATATTTCATGCCTCATTATAGTTCCTTGATGGCCCATATTAAGCCATGTGGCACCTCCCCACTTCCCCTCTAAGAGAGAGGAGATGTTGGTGGGTCCCTGGCAGGCTAGCAGGGCACGGTCATGATTAATCTGAACTAACTCATCTCAACCATTAATATATTAGAGCTCAATGATTTGTTGACTTCACATGATAATGGGCCCCACTTGGAAAAGGGGACATGTGTCACCCACTCGCCAACCCACTTGAATATTTTAATGACTATTAAAAGGCAACAGGGGATTTAGGAATGGTCAAGATTCAACCACTTAGATCTAACTGCTTGCATCAAAAGTTTAAATTTGCACGTGCAGAATGTTAGCAACTTAAAAGCGGGCCTCGACTAGGCCAACGAGAGATGGGGACATAAACCTAATGTCAAGACTTTAGACCAATGATAAAATATTAAAGCTAGAAATAGGGACCTTAGCATATGTATAGGAGCGAATTTGCACCCCTTATGCAAATTCCCCTTTCACACCCTCACCTTAGAAAATAAAATCCGAAGGAAAAATTCCACATCACCCAACTGCCTTCCATCCACATGGAATCTATCCTTTGTGTCAGTGAGAGAATATTTTTCAAGGATGAATGCACAGCATGCGGACATTTGTGTGGCGCTTTGTCGTCCCTGATAGATTCTTGTGTCTAAAGTTTGCAAAGGTGTTACACACCCAATTGGGGTTGAATTGTAACGTCCCTCTTTCACCAAATGATCCGAAAATGGTAGATTCTTCCTCATTCTTCCTTCAAATTTATCCATTCTCACTTCATTTGACTCTCTAGCAATTCTCTTGAAATCTCTAGCATCTCATTCATTCTCAAGCAACATTCTAGCATCCCACTTTTGAGCATTGCAATAGTAGCAACACTCCATCAACTCCACATTGCAAGTGAAGCCATTACAGACATTGTGAGCTTGGAGTCTTGCGAGACTTCCTTTCACCACGGTTGCGACGGTGGTGACTTTGCCAAGTTGTAGCTTGCTTTCTCCTTCCATTAGCTAGTGAGATTTTGGGTGGAGGTGGAGGACATACATGTGGAGCTAGCTAGCAAACTAGTGCTTCTATGAGATCATCTTCATCATCCTAATTCTTATTTACTTGCTTTATCATTTTAATATCTATTTCCTATACTTTCTCATTCTATTTTTACCATCTAGATTAACTAGCTAGGTCGTTAGTAGGTTTTTTGGTAGTTCATGTTGTGTTTATTGTTTTTTGACCGTACGGACACCAACGCGTCTGAGAGACACCAGTGCACCATGTTCTCATCCCAAAACTGCACAGTCATCCTCAGACAAAGAGTTTTCTAAGACATAGTAATGACTCCAAAAACTAGCTCTCCTAGCATAAACTTGAACTCAAGTGTAAAGAGAGATAGAAGTACAACAGAGTGCTCTTCATTCTTGATCCTTGTCCTTTTGGAGTGAGGTGAGTTAGGGCAGCCCTCCACTCTCGGCTCTCCATGACCTGGAGCCTTGGTCTGGTTGGTCCCCCTCTCTTACATTTTTGGTGAACCCGATGTGAACCATTTTGGTTTTTTCTTGCAATACTGAAATCTCATCTCCTCGTTTCCTAGGAGCATTATAGGTGTGAGTGTTGTGAGGCCTTCATCTTACAACCCATCCTAACAACCCTAGTAGGCGTAGTTGGAAGGTTTTGTAGGTGTTGCATTGTGAAGCCTTACTTGCGTTGCAGTCTAATTGTAAACCTTTTAATGGATTTGTGAGAGGGTCGTTTAGTGTGTATAATCGCCTGTTTTCTGCATCAACCTATTCCCTCTATGTAGCCTGAGTAGTAGTTCAAGTATAACCTTCACCTTGTAGGACCTGTAGATTGGTTTCAATAGAGAACCGTCTCCTCTTTATATCCCTATGCGGATCAACGAAAACACTATAGCAGGTGTTCTTTTTGACCTGACGTATTCGGTGAATGTCATAACCATGGAGATCATGTTAATTAACTTTCTGCATAAATATGGGTATGATGCACATGTAAGAACCATCTATATGCATAACAAACTTTCCATACCTCCTCTTGGTAGTATGGTTTTTTCAGTCCTTGTTGAACCTAAGTCTATAAACCTATTGTTTGGCATAATCTTGAGGTCTGAACTCTTCAAAGTGAAGTTGGGTATCCCCTGACTAGTCACTATGAATGCAGTTCCCTCAGTTATGCACAAGTGCTTGAAATTCATTCATGAGGGTTCCATGTATGTGATCCATGACACTAGTTATAAGCCACTAGTTGAGCATGGTACTTACTCCTTATACCACTTTTGGCTTTCACCCATTGGTCTACTCCTACCTAGGAAGGACCTCTTGTACCAGATGTAACAAAAGTATAAGAAAGGGTGCTTAAAGCTTAGAGTAAGGTACCCTCCATCACCTTATTCTATTTTGCATAGGGCCTATTTCAAAGTTGATAGTGATGTTGCCAAGGCACGTAGAAGGGAAGGAGAAAATCGCTCTCGAGATCCCTCTTCCTCCTCTTTCGTTGTCCAACCTAATGCTTCCTCTCATCCTGTTGTAGTGCCATCAGATTCCATTTTGTGCTTGCGAGAGAATCCTATGCTTCCCACTTGGCGAAATCCCAAGCATCCCGCATTTGAGTTTCTTGTTCTACCCACAGAGCCTAGGCCCATTCGATATGGTAGAAGGAAGGGTACTCATAGGGAATCCTCTATGTCTCAGCCTTCATAGCCTCCCACTACTCCTACTCCCAAAGTAGTAAATGGGAAGAGGCTCGTTGCCAAGGTAATAGAGCCGACTACCCCTATTGTTTCTCAATTTTCTCCTCCTACTCATATTCAGGAGCCTATCCCTCCATCGGAAACGGTTGTAGTGGACACTCCTATGGTTGAGTAGGAGCCTTTCATCACTTCGTATCTCCTATCCTCTAGCTCTAAGAGTCATAGAAACTAACTTGTGCATGAGTGCAAGCCTCGGTGAAAGGATCTAGTGGCTGAGCAGCATGCTTTGCAAAAGAAGGAAGAGGAAATGACCACCCCTATATCAGGGTCTCGTACTGTGTCCTCCTCTCTCCTCCCCTCTACTTTCATTCAATCGATTTTAGTCTCACTTTCGACTCCCATTGTGAGTGTGAGTGCGCTTGACCCCAAAAAGGTGTAGGTCATTATCGCCCCCTCGACTGGGCCACCCCTGTTGATCTCCCTTCCAAACATCCTATTGTTCCCTAAATGCATGGATATGTTGAATACTTTGGTGGTATATGTCACAGTTTTCTCCTCCTCCTCTTCCTCTATGCATCTCGCCTCATCTATGGGGAGTTCCAATCCCCCAAAGAAGCTGAAAGTAGAGGTTCGCTCCTCTAATAATGGAGGGCATAAGAGGAGCCCACCTTCTCCAAAAGGTGGTCATGTGCTAGCTTGTTCCATCCTAGTGACGGAGCAACCCTTGGCTTCCCCTGAGTTTGTCACCGATCTCGAATCACTTGATGAGCCCAATGGTGAATCTCAAGTATCGTTCTCCCCATCTATTGCGGTATGACATGGCACTCCTATGAAGTGCATGTTCAACTCTCTAGATAAGGTCCCGGCCTTGTCAACGATCTTCGCAAAATTGTTGACCATAGCCCCATAGGAGCCTAGCGGAGAAGACCTTGTGGGGAATTACTCATTGGCCCTTGTTGCGGGAGGGTTGGAAGCACCTCCCCTTAATATTTCACCACTGCAAGCTCAGTCGCCTTCCCCTTATAATGATCTAGATTGGGAAGCAGATGACCTCTTGGTCAATTAGTGTTAGGGGAGGCCCCTTCTTTATCTGTAGATCAGAAGTATGTGTGTGTTGTAATGTGCTCTCTCATACTTGTGCTATGTGTTATGTTGTGCAGTTTTTGCACACATGCCCCACTGAAAGTGGGGACCCTCTTTTTTCGCTTTTGGTGTCTTGACCCTTCTTTTATGGGGGTTTTTGCTTGCTTGAGCTTGTGCTTTGATGTCCATTTTGCCAATTGAAGTGGCACACTTATGAATTTTATTGAAAATATTGAGTTTTGAATGCTTTCCGAAGATTTCACTATCTTCAGGAAAATCCGCCTAGTCTGGATTCTCTCGGGTTTCTTTCGGAGTCCGAAAATGTTCGCTTTTGGTCTGGATTCAGGAAAATCCATCTAGTCCGGATTTCGGCAAAGTCCGTCACCTTGTCGAATCCCCAGGTTTTTGTGGCCATGCTTGTCTTGTCGACCGCATTAATGGCATTTGTGCGGATCTTTTGGGGCATTGATATATTGCATTTTGGGAAGTAATTGATCAGCTAAGTTTGTTTATTTGCTATCATTTGAGCTTGAGTCTTGGAGCTTCTGGTTCTGTTGGATTGTGGATTTTGAGCTATTTCGACTGTTGCATTGGAATTTCATGTGCATGAATTGTATCCTACTAGTGTTTGACAGTTATTTTTTGGCATCACCAGTTACAGTCCTTGCATTCTCATGGTATGTTGATTATGCCCTTTTCTCTATTAATTTTGAATTGCTTTGCTTCATTTGCTTCCTGGTCCTTCAGTTTTTTGATTTCCTTGGATATAAACATCATCATTGGGCATTTTGGGGTTTTGCATTCTTGTACCAGTCCACTTGGTTTGTCATTGATGTCCATTCTTGGTCTGGTATTATTTCTTTTGGGCGTTTGCTTGTATTGGTCTCAGTTTCTCTACTTTGGTGTGTGAGCGGGTCGTGCCTTGTTCCCTGTGTTTTCATGGCAGACATTTTAGGGTTCTTCACCTAGGGCATGGCCAATCCTCCTTGAATTTTTGTGAGGAGTGATCTAGATTTTTATTTTATCCATTGGAGGTCTAGGTTAAGTTGTTGTCAAGTTGCAGGCCTGAGATCCGGAGTTATTTGAATCATTTTGATGAAGGTAAGGAAGAATTGGACGGGTTTGGGTTTTCAATGTTCTCATGGAATTCCGCTTCCCCCAGATTTTCCTGACCTATCCCTTTCTTTCCTTTTTCACCACTTTTTCCTGGATTTCATTTGTCTCGCCAAAATCCGCTCCCTCCAGATTTTCCCGATGTCCGCAGTCTGGTCATTTTACCGATTTCGAGCTTTAGTAGTGTTATATCTGGTTTTCGCCAAAATCCGTTCCCTCCAGATTTTCCCAAATAGTCTGTGTCCTCCTTTTTCCTGGGTCAGTTATAACTATTGTGTTTTTCGCTAAAATCCGTCTCTGACGGATTCTTCTAGGTCTTTTGGAAAAATGTTGAATTTGATGGTTATGAAAGATTTATTTATTGATGTTGAATTTGATAGATTAAATGAACTTATGCTAAGTGTTTCTAATGATAGTCCTTTGTTCATTGATGGATTAAAATGGTATTATGAGATTTTGCACGCTTGGTTCACTGGAATCCGCCTGGTCTGTATTTTCCCGAAAATCCTCTCCAGTGTGGAATCCACGAAGGAGGCTAATCCCGAATTTTAGGATATTGATTTCCTGCACTTCTTGTTTCTTTTGGATCTGATTGTGGTTATCTTTGTTTTTTTGCAGGAAGGATCGGGACAGGATTTTGCTAGTTGAGGCAAAGGGAAGGCATCAAATCTAGGTGCAGAGAGTTCTATTGTGAAAGATGCAGAGAAGGTCAAGTTGGACATAAAGAGCAGGATTCCTGAGAGCAAGTTGACCTCAATTTGGTCAGGAATCATAGATACCAATGTAGGTATGTGGGACTATGAGGAATTTAAGGTTGAGATGTCAGCATCGAGCCCTCCTTTGTTGGCTAAGAGAATAGTGGACTCCGGGTTGGCTCATGTGGCAGGTTTCCCTTCCTCAATGCAATGCTATGAATTGGTACTTGAATGTGCTAGAAATTATGATAGGAGGACACAAAGGATAATTGGTTCCCAGGGAAGGATTCTGGCTGGCTTTTGTCCTATGGCCATTGCCTCAACCTTCGATATGCCTGATAGGTTTCATGCGGTGGGTTTTGACCTGAATGGTGCCAGGAAATATTATCACTGGGAAGGTGCTATTAGTGCAGTGATTCATGAGCAGTTATGCAATGTCTTGCAAAACAAGACTTTTACCATGGCCTCTTACCTAGTGTATTCATTGGCTAGACTTCACCCATACAAGGGGTTAAGCACTAAGGGTACCTTTGGACAGGATGCTATATTTGAAGTATATCCACAGCTGCACCTGACTGGAGGAACCTATAGAAGGTCCAATGATGCTTCCACAATGCACATCAATAGATTGCTCCAAGGTGAGGAGCATATGAGGATTTCTGACAAGAAAAAAGAATAAATAAGGAGATATGGGGCATGGTTTATCTAGTTCCCAACTTTCTCATACATCAAAATTGATAGATTTTAGAGGGCTCCCTATAGACTCCCTAGATACCCAACTGATCACATAATATTGTTGGAGGTCATTCGATAAATTTGTGACTTCGACAACGTTGTAAAAGGAGAAATGCACAAGACAAGTTTTGGGAATGACTTTCCCTTAAAGATAGGAATGGGTGAGGTGTGCCCTTCTATTCAATCTGCTCATCCTGTTGAGGAGGAGATGAGTACTTTTGGTCTCTCTTTCCATTCCAAGAGATCAAGGTTTGACATCACTGGCAAAGATCAAAAGAAGGCCAGTAGGGAATAAAGCCATAAGGCTCATATTGAAGATTAATGGGTCAACCTTGTTGATGATTTTGAGGTAAGGAAGAAGAAGTTCTCCAGGTTACCAATGGGTTTGGTTAGGTTATACAATGTGAAGGCCATTCTTGACCAGGTGGAAGAGGATGGAAATGTAATCCAAGGTCATGTCTATGAGGTAGTGAAGGATAAACCAGTTGGAGAAGTTGACTGGTTAGAAGAAGAAAAGACTGATTTGGATAAGATTATGACCCCGATAATCAAATACACCAATATGTGGTTGAAGCACAAGATGCTAGAGTTGGAAGGTGAAGGTGTCCCATGCACCTATGATCTGATGGGAGACTTAGAGTCTCACTCTGCCTCCGAGGGGTCACTTGAACCGGATCCTAAGGGCAAAGAAAAGGTGGATTCTCCTTTCTAAATTGAGGTAAGGGAAGTTCAAGCTGAGAAGGTTGCAGAGGTAAGTAAACAGAGGATACTTGTTGCTAAGAAGAGGAAACATGCCTCAAAGAAAGAAGCTGAAAAGAATACGGAAGAAGAGGAAGACGTAGAAAGTGTTCCTCCATTGATAAAGCGGAGAAGGACTACAAAGTTGTCACAAAAGGTGGAGGAGGCTCCTAAAGTTGATAAAGAGATTGAGCCACCAGTGGTAGAGGTGAAAAGCTCAGGGGAAAAGACACAAGTATACATGAGGAGGTCAAGGACTCCTTCCCCAAGGGATACTACAGCAAAGGAGAATGTTTCAGTGAGTGTTTCGGTTGTTGAATAGGTGAGTTTCTCCATTCCTCAGGAGGTCGATAGCACACGGGAGGAACCAAAGAAGGATGAAGGTCCTAGGGATTTGGAAAAAGAAGAATTTCAAGAAAGAGACCGCTTTAAGGTAGAGGCAAAAATTGACAGGGGTAATTCAATCTCCCTTGGTGTCACATGTAGATTCACCTGTGAAGGAGCAATTGAACCAGTCTCCTCAAAAGGAGGAAGAAATACCAGCTAGGGCCCCTTCACCGATGCAGGTTGTTGTGGAGGAACAAGTGCAAGAGAAAGAGAATCCAGTCATGGACATTCCCAATGTGCCAAGTGTTGAAAAGGAGGCAATTAGTGATCAGCAGGAACGGAAGCAAGATAAGCAAACTACAGTGCCTCTTGGGTCTTCTATTCCAGACTGGTTGGAAAAAGGGTTGAAGATAAAAATGGTAGTAGTGGAGGATGCTCATCCTGATTGGGATGCCCTTATGGCTAATGTGGAAAAGTTAAAAACTAAGAAGAAAGCCAGGATTGTGTCTAGGATTAAGAGAGATGGGTCAGGTAACAGAGTGGCCCATATTGTATCCACTGTTCCAAACAAATATAGACACAATGTGACTGCCCAGGATTATCATGTGCAAACTATTAACTTGGGGCATGCTTCGATGGAGCAGGATATTGAGGAGTATGAAGGCTCAAGTGTTGTGATTGTAGGCAGGTTAAAGAGGGCAGTGCAAACTAGACATGAGCTCGAGAGGGAGAATGAGAAACTGAAGAATTACTTGCAAGAATTGATGAAACCTTTGCAAACTATTGGTTCTTCCTCCTCTGCTACAGGTTTCTTACCCCAAGAGACAATCTCTGAACTTGAGAAGATGAAAGGCACCACACATGCTACATTTGCCTCGTTGCAGGGTGTCTAGACCAAAGGAGATGATGCTATTAAGAAAATTTTATCAACCAGAGGAGATGCTATGAGATCAGTTGATTTGTTGAAGGCTATATTGGCACAAGATAAGGAAGATACTAATCTCCTATTGCAGAAAACCACCACAATCATGGGGTTCACTAAGGATAAACTGGTAAAGTGTGGGATTCTTCTTTTTCCAAGGGTTTTCGAACCTTGGGAATGGTTTGAAATCCTTCAAATGAGGTAGAAGGCCTTGAAGAAGATCCATAAATAGGAAAGGTAGATTGAGGACACTTTGATTGGTATCCATGATAAGTGTGTCTCATTCTTTGAGGTCATGACTGGAAGGAAGAAGTTTGCCCCGAAACATCTCAACCTGGAGCAACTAAGGAAATGGTGGAGAGATGTGTATTTCTCCAGTCAGCGAGGGCCCAATTACTGGACATCAGTTGGATGATGCTACAAATTATATTGCAGTCATGGACAAATACTTGGTTAATAAGGCCAATTGGGATGGTACAGTTAGGCAGGCAAGAGATGACATCAAGTCTCTTGAGAGAAAGATTAGGGTTTTGTCTGTACCACCTATTGTTGAGTTGGATAGGGCCCTGTTGGCCGTACATGGTGAAGAAGATCGAGCTAAAGACAAGGATGGGGAGTAGCTATATAAGGTTACATTGAGATTTGTGCTTCCCATTATTCACATGTATTGAGCCGACTCTTTTTTGGTATCTTGGTCATTTTGGATGAAATTGGTGCCAATGGAACATTTCATATTATGTTTGAATATCTTTGAGGCCGACCTCTTGTAGCTCATGTTTTTATTGTAAAATTCTTAATTTGGGCCAACCTATCTTAGGGATTCTCTATAAATGGGCATGTTGCCTCATTCGATATATGTATAGATAGAAGGATAGATATTTTTGGATAAGTATTAGAGTAGAGACTTGGTATTATAGAAATTTAGGGTTTATTCTCATGCAAGTGTTGTAACAGAAAATTGGAGTTGTTGCTATTTTGGATGATTTAATATAAGAGAGATATTGTGTTTGGTATCTATCTTGTGGAATTTCATCTAGCATGGTTCTTGTTATTCTATCTTTCAAATTGCTTATTAATTATGGTTAAATTGTTTGGTAATGCTTAGGGTTTCATGTTTGGGATGTTGCAGCAATCTCTAGTCTATGCTTTTTGCAATTAGCTGATTGTTAGCTACTTTACAAAGTTAGCCTAGACTTACAATTGTGCTTAGTTCAATTATGAAGGTTTCTTCATCTCAATTACAATAGGATTGACTAAATGAATGTTTTGTAATTTGAAAATGTTTAAATACCTTAGAATATTGCACTATTTCTATGAAATTGCAGATTCATCTAGTTTAAATAGAAAATAGTTTATTAGAGATCGATCCATTTTGAACATTTTGTCCTTTGACATTTTCAATCTTAGGGTTGAAAGTAGTCTTTGAATTATCTTTGAAACTCTTGTCTTTTTTCTATTTCTTTATTATTAGGGTTCAAATAAATATTTCAAGTATCAATCCATTGTTTAGATCTGATAAATTTAAATTCCAGTATTTGTTTGTAGTAAGGTCCCTTTGTGATTACTAGCATTTTCACATTTATCACTCAGTTGTTTTATTGCATTGTCAAGACCTGACATTAGAGACCTTGGGGTTATCTCTTTTCCCATAGAGATTTACATTTCAAGAGAGATAGGATATCATATTCTATCTGAGTTGTTGTTGTGCAAAAAATATCATCAACAGATTGGCGCTAGAAGGATGGCCTTGAATTAGCAAACTGGAGTGTTTCTTAAACACCACCTCTCCTGAGAGGCTGAGAACAAGAACTAGATCTACTCCAGGAAAAGAAGAATTTTAGGAATTACAAGCCCCTACTAGGTCAAGAAGGACCAGAGGAGGGGAAGAATCATCATCCACTCACCCACTTCTATCATTCCCATTATCTTCATCCTCATCTTACTCTGAGGAAATTCCTATTCCACAGCCACAACCAGTCATAAATCAGCCATTACCGCCTTCACCCCCACCAATGGCTTTCCTTGCTAATAATTTGTCCTCGTTGATCTTCAATAATTACAATGTCATGCCCAAGAACCCTGAGCACTTCTGCTCTAAGTTTCATAATCATGACCCCAATAGGACAGTAGAAGAGCATATTAGGATTTTCCAGACTTGTCTGAGAGATAGAGGAATTAACCATGAGGATGTTGCATGTAGGCTTTTCCCTTATTCTCTGGGAGAAGAGGCATTTTATTGGTATAATCACTTGTCTGTTGCTTCCATCCATAATTGGACTGAATTAGAAGTTACATTCCTGCAAAAGTTCAAGATTCCCATTATTGCCAATGAGCTATACTTATAATTTACTGGAGTGAAAAGAGAGATTAATGATCCCATAGGATCATTCAATGATAGGTTCCATCGAGCATATACTAGACTCCAAGCTCCTTATACTAGAAATGAAAATATTGCTTTGGAGGTTTACCTTGAAGCCTTGGATAGCCTTACAGCCACCTTCCTTAAACAAAGGACTAATCCTCTGAATACTTTGCTCACTGCATATGTAGAGGCAATAAAGGTCAGCACAGACTTGAGGCAACATTTATCAGGACCTTTGCCATCCTCAGGACGTGCTGCTCACCCTGGAAAAATTCAGGCCCTTAACCAGGCTTTGACCAGTCATGCTCTGATAATGAATCCAGTACCTTCATTACCTTTGTTTCCTCATCTAGGTCCAACTCTAAATCAGTCTCAACCTGTGACCTCTTATCCTTAGAAAAGATCCAACCAACCCCTTCATCAACAACAAGCTGGTTTTCCCACATATTTGCAGAATTCAAAAGTTTTGAATCAGACTGTTGGTTCTGGGGGTGTGCCTAGATACCCTTTTGGTAGTGTTAATTGAACACCACCTAACAATCTGGATAAGGAGAGGTTGGATGAATTATCTGAACAAGTGAAGAGGTTGAATACAGAGGTAACTTACCTAAGAAAGCAGAATAGCCAACTTCAGGTTGCTCAAAAGAATATACAATCTAACTATGGTAGGGAGAACAAGAACTTTGAAAGAGGTCAATACTTTAATAGAAGTCAAAATTTTCACAGAGGACAAGGCTTTGGTCAAAATTTCAATAGAAGACAAGGCTCTGGTCAAAATTTTGATAGAAACCAGCAAGGTGGACAAGTATTTGACAGAGGGAAACAACCTAGGCAGAATAGATCATGGAATAATGGACCTAATAATGGAGGGATTCCTACTCCCTTGGATCAGCCTGCTACTCAGGAGAAACCTCCTAATGGTGTATACTTGGTAGAAGCAACCTTGTATGGATGGTGCAAGCTCCATAAAACAAGTCAACACTCTGAGCTAGACTATACTGAATTTCAGACTGTAGCTTCTATTTTTCAGTATGAACTGGAGAATAATTCCACTGGACAGGAAATTGTACCTTCAAACCCCAATGATTCTCCAGTGCTGGTACTTAATCGTGCCTCATTCCCCAAAGGTGAGGAAAATGAACCAGAAGAAGTATCTATTATAGAGGATGAGGTAGAGTAGTTGTTAAATGAAGATGAGATTTCCCAGTTGTTTAATGAGGAAAATGAGAATGATAATGTTCCTTTAGATGAGGAAGAGGTTAGTGTTGAAGAAGTTCAGATGTTTCAGCAACCAGCTAAGAAATATGATTTAAGAAATAGGCCCAATAGGGGTCCACAGGCTGGAGGTCCTTTCACTACATCTATTCCTCCTAACAATTTCAATACTCCACCATATCCACAAACTAGTAATAATCCACCTTATCCTCATGTGCCTATGCAGTACCTGTCAAAAGGAAACAATGTAGAGGTATCTAAGGATAAGCAAGCCAATGGCTACAAGGAAGCCCATGCTGACCTGAATGTAGAGCAATTGGGCGAATATGTGACTGAGGAATTCAAGAAATTAAAGGTAAGTCTTTCTTCTTTGAGTTGTTAAGAGTTCCTGCTATTAGGAATGTAGTTTTTGGATCATTTAGTTCAAATATGACATCACAAGGGGAAGCTGCCAATGAGCGTGTTACTAGGTCTTCCAACTCCCAAACACGTATAAGTCAGGTCCTACATGTAGACAAAAGGGGAGTTAAGGATAAGGTTCAGGTTGCACAAGCTGATACTCATCTGAATTTGTTTCAAGGTGAGATGGAAACTCCTCCCTTCCTAATTTATGTTCATATTTTTGGAAAGAATTTGCATAATTGTCTTTTAGATTCAGGAGCTTCTACAAATGTTATGCATTTTTTTGTTTACAAAGCACTAGGTATTACCCCAATATCCTCTCAAAATAAGGTTACTTAATTGGACAAAACAGAGGTAAGTGTAGTTGGGGAATTGAACATGATCCCTACACAGCTTGCATCAGACCCTAGGGTGCAACAAGTGATCAATATCCAAGTTGCTGACATTCCTGATACTTATGGCTTGATCCTAGGTAGAGATTTCACTAAAGCTTTAAATGGATATACATCTACAGACCATTCTCATATGTGGTTACCATGGAAAGGATTCCCGAATCATATCAGAATTGAAAGAGAACCCCAAATGAAATATGTAATTACTGAATATCAGAATAAAAAAAATGAGGTGTTGGTGTCTAAGGTTAGCATAGGGAATTATGTGTTGGCTATATCAGTTATAGAAGATGAAGAGGTTTTCATGTTACAGGATTCTTTGAATGAACACATTCCAGAAAATAATAGTCCTGGAACACTGATTGAACAAGAGGATGAACCAAGTGACCAAGAAGACAAGCAGCTTGGTTTGTTGGATAACTTTCAGGAGTTCATCCAGAAGTGTGTAGAAGATTAGATACAATTAAAAGGAAGCTTGAAATTTGAAGAATTATTGCTTCCAAATTGATGTAGAGTTCATGATGCCCCTCATTCTGAGCTGCAATGTGACTTGTGTCAAAATGTTGTCCAACATATACAAAAATGCATTAATCCAGTTCCACCTATTGGTGTTTTTTCTTGTAAACCGAGCTTTGTCTCCTAATCTACCTATGGAATGGCCAATTCCAATGAAGGGCAGCTTGGAGGACTTGGACCAACTAACGAGGATTTTAACAATAACCTCCTACACTTTGGGCTCTGCAAGACCCAAGAGGGTGATCAAAATAATGAGTTTACAACTTTTGCAACAAAAATCATAAACAATCATTAACTTCAAAACAACAAATAATCTAACTTAATAGCTCAACAGAATGGGATAGAACTGAAATGAATTGGTTGTTCATTAGTAATATCAACCACTTGGAGCGTGAGATGGTTATAACACAGCTTCATGGTGAAGGATGAATCATTATGTTTTAAAATGGTGGTAGCAAGCCCTAGGTGAAGACAAACAAAACACTGCATCACAAAGAATAGATGCAAATTAGACCAGTGCCATATCCATCGGAGGAGTCAAATTCACCAATACCTAATGGTTCATAGAAAATTTTAACATATAGTGTATAATATCTCTGATTATACTGCCTTACAATATCACCAATTTGTACCTCAACTCAATACTTCTTACCCAATCCTTGTACAGAACATATCAATCTGCAATCTTATTCAAGCAATTTAATTAATTCTTTGAATTAATGCTAAAACCAGAAATGCACACACCACAACAGTGAGAAGAACAAAATAACCCTTGATTATTTCATTCAAAATTCGAATACATTTGCACATAGGAGAGACATGAGCCTGGATTTTTCAGTTAAACTCAAATGCTAGTACTATTATGAGACACTAAATCCCAATAAACTCAAATCCTACAACAAAATGACACAAAACCCACTTGCATTGCCTCTGTAACTACAGATTTTATAATTTTTATGCAGCTCCACACCAGAAATTTGACTAGCTTACTTGCTAACCTCACTTGCTAACATGCCCACCTTCTTCCTTGCTATGAGAGAAGAAAAATAATAAGAAGAGGAGAAAATATTCTAGAAGAAACCCTAAATTCAAGTAGGAACAATCATCTAGAAAAATCTCCACCGTTGAATAGTGATCTATAGAATATTCTTTCCATTTCCCTGCAACAAACTTGATTTTGTTCTCAAAACATCATGTGCTCAATTCATTCTTCAACAGAAGAATGCCATGTGTCCACTCTTCACTCATTATTTGCAGTAGAAAAAAAAACTCTCTTCCCGTGAAAATCCTCATATCTCTGTTTTTTGTTTTTACCTCTTTGCTGCATTTTACTATGGCTGTATTTTACTGCTGTTTCACTTTACTCACCACTGTGTTTTATTTTATTCACTTCAGTGAATAAAATATTTCATTTTATTTCTATGCAAGTATTTCAAATACTTTACCCAGCGACAAAGTATTTACATTTCACTTGAATAAAATACTTACCCCAGCAAAGTCATATTACCTTCACAGTAAATACCTTATTTACCCAATCCCGTGCTCTTTCATTTTAAATCTTATCCTACACCTTACCATTTGGAAATTTATTTAAAATAGAACACTTTAAATAAACATTTGTCAGACCAATTTACTTTTACTGTGAAGGACCCACTATATTTATTCCCTTTCATCTTTATTTTGCACATGTTCATGTACTCTACTTTCACAGGCAACATTTGAATTTTTAAAAACTATGTCTTACTCCTCTCCCCATCTCCCCGTCTCCCCGCAATCATTAACCCGTGAGCAATTCTTGATTGCAAAATGGAGGGCAACAGTGGAGATGATGTTGCATTTCTACCGAAATTTACTCCGTTTGATTTGCCTTTATCATTTAAAATTGTTTTAAAAGCCTTATTCGAGGAAAAGAAATGGGCCCCACCCCATTTTAAAACTTTCACCAGACTCACCAATATTTTATCAATTTTACCCTAGATTTTACCCTTGCAAAATAAAACCCCATTTACAAATACTAAAAGCATTAAAATGTAATGCTTCGGACCCACCGCTTAAAATTTAATTTACCGAACCTTAGGGAAAACATTTAAATTTTAAATGTTTTTATTGTTTCTTCTATCTCTCCCCACGATGGCGCAATGTGTATCCCATGCTCACTTTGGGATCACGAAATGGTGGGCGACGGTGGAGATTTGGCTGCAGATGAACCCCAATCTCCACCGTTTGATTCTCTATCTACATCATTCATGCCCTAATCCTCCATTCGCTTGCTCGAGCTTTCACCGTTCATGGTGGCTTCCCCTCACACCAGGAGTGTTTCCCCTTTTAGCATTGGCGCAGGATTCCTCAAGCAGCACTTGTATGAAATTTTCTAAGGCTCTTTTAATTATTTCAAATCTGGCTTGCTCACACGTGAGCCTCTTCACATTCTTGGGGTCGTGGGCTTCCACTGGATGCGCCCACCCTCACCTCCATGTGTGAGCCTTCATCTGGTTTGAGCCCCAACATTTCACAATGCAGGTCGCATCCTCACCTTCCACTCTGCCTTGGCCATGAGCTCTCCATTCTGCCAGTCGCGACCTTCATTCTCCATTGTTGGCGTGCTCAATGGCTTCTTTACCCGTTGTTTGACTGCAGGCTCCTATTGTTTTCTATGCGTGCACCTCTCCTGTATTATTGGTCATGCCTTCCCTTGAGCTGCCAACCTCCTCACCCGCGTGGGCTTCACTCACCACCAAGCACGGGCCATCAACACTATGCAGGTCGTGCCCTCCATTTGGATGTCTCTATCCCTCTTCCAGGCTACACCGAGCCGACTACTTTGGTGACTGGTGCCTTGTTCCTGGCTATGCATGAGCCTCCTCCCATGCTGGCAGTGACCAAATTATTTGGTTTGTGTTGGTCGTGTGCCATCTCTTCATTGCTTGGCCTTGCTGGCTACGGGCCTTCCCCTATCCAAGTCTTCCCCTCTACGCACACGAGCCTTCCTTCACTGCTCACGGGTTATCTCCTATACACCACTGGTCGCAAGCCTCTCTACCAAGTCATCCCTACCTTGGCCATACCTGGTCTTCTCTTTCGTCTCCTGCAGCTGGCATGGGTTATCTTCACCTGTTGGCCGCTTCATCCTCTTCCAAATGCATAGGCTTCTTTGGTTGTCGCAGGCTTCCATCTGCCTCATTGTTTTATGGTGGCTTCCACTATTCATTTGTTGTCTTGATGGCTTCCCCTCATGCATAGCAGCTTGAAAATTTATGAGGCACTTTCAATAATCCCATTTTTAATGTATTGTCAGTTGTGCATACCTTTCATCACCCACAATGGTGATTGCAAATAGTATTTCCTAATTTCCATGCCAAGATACAGATTCCACAAACAATCTTGCAGTATTTTCCTTGCCAATTTGTGTGTCTCCTTCGGAGTATTTGAAACAAGAACAACAGTGTTGTGACTTTATCTCAAAGCAATCCAACTGAAACAATATCTGCACTCTTGATGCCTTAAATCAAAAGCATTGTACTTTGTCTTAAATCTCCCAATGGTAGCATTCTCAAACAATTTAATAAGATTAGAAAGAAACTTTTGACTTGAATGAACTTATTGTCAATATACCCCCTATTACTCAATCTTATAACAGGTGCCCCCCTCAACATCACTGACATTCAAAATCTCAATTAAAATATTATGCTCAAAATCGGCCTCCGATACATCTTCCTCCTTCAACAAGTGAAAGCCAGTGTTATAAACTTGTTGACAACCTCCCTTTTGCTTCATTGTGTGACTTATATAAGGCCATTAAAAGGTGTGATCAACATCACAAAGACCATCATTTTTGTCATCATACTTAAGAGCACCTAATACCATGTCTAGCCCACCAAAACAATTCATTTTGAAGCAACGACAACATTTCAAACACTTGCATCATCACAACTGTGCAAAGCATGTCGGGCCCTATGTGGCCTGGCTAAAAAAATTTCGTTTTTCAGACAAGTTTCAAACTCAAATCATCCCAGGACAACATCTGGATCCATTTGAAGTAAAATGGTAAACTGGGTTGCCGTCAGAAACTGTTTTTTGTCCCTTTTGCAAAATGACCAAAATAGGCCAAGTTGCCTCAAGAATCGGCCTTGAAAATTGGGCAAACGACCTCGTGAAACCATAAAAACTTGCAAGCACATAGTCATTTGACCCAAAAGTATAGTGCAAAAGACAGCTCAGAGAAATCAATTACGAGGTGAAAGATATTAATCCGCCAATTTTCTCAATTGAACCTTTCTTAAACAACAGTTGTTCTGAACCAATTAGAACACACCCGACTACTAATTTGTAAACATAACAAATCAACTCCTGACAAGTTGCCATCAGACACACGAGTTCATTGAGATACCCTGAGCACCACATGTGCAAAAGAAAATCTCATGAAACATCTCTGATCAAAAGATATTAACGATCAAAGTTGACCACTCAAAAGGCTTGTTAGGAATGCAGATGTGAAACTGAGCAAACAGCATTTGGTTTCGATCTGCTAAAAATAGCAAATCAAATCATGAAGTTTTGCAAACTGACATCTGAGATCATTTAGGTATGGAAAACATAGAACAACATTCATTTTGACATAACAGTCAACTGGTTGCGAAATCCAAGGTCAAACAGGAGGCTGTTTCGCAAACTGACAAATCTGCAAACAGCATAACAGTGCAAAAACCCTCCAACTTCACTTTTCAAAACCCTGACAGAACATAATGTAGGAAGCTGAAAATTGACACACACGCTCACATATGTCAATCAAATATGTCTGCAAATGGGTTTTTCTTGGAAAACAACATGCATCAAGTTCTGATTCTCCAAAGTAGGTCATTCAAACTGACCCCTCAAGTGCACTTCTGAAAGTGCAGAGGCAAAATTCTCGAAATGGGCACCTCAAATTTTGCAAAATTTGAGAGTGCCAACACCACCTATTGGACTTAAGGTGCAAGAGGAATTAAACAATGATAAAGGTAAAGACCCAGTTCTTTTTAAAAGGCCCACTATCCTCAACACAGAACAAGGTAAATTGAAACCAAAGGAACCTGATGGTTGTTGGACACTAAGATTCGATGGATCTAAATCCAAATAGGGTGCTAGAGCAAGATTTGAATTGATCAGTCCTAAAGGTAAGAATTATTTTTCTGCTCATAGACTTCAATTCCAACGCACTAACAATGTCTTTGAATTTGAAGCTTTGATCCATGGCTTATTAATGTCATCAAGGAAGAAGGTTAAGATATTACAAGTATTCGAAGATTTAGAGTTAGTAATCAAACAAGTAAGGAAACAATATTCATGTTGTGATAGAAGAATGACCAATTACAGGCATAGGGTGTGGGATCTCATTGAGGGGTTCGATGCTTTTAATATCCAGTTGATTCCTCGAAACAAAAATCAAGTTGTTGATTCTCTAGCTCAAGCCGCTAGCACCTTGCAGCCTTTGTCACTCTCAGGATTGAAGAAATTTACAGTTGAGCTCACTCCAGTACCTTTAGTACCTAAAAACGTTACTAATTTCTAGGTATTTGAAGATGATAAGCATATTTTGGACTTTATTACAAGTTGCGATGTGTTTGCTTCCCAAGTCATTGATGAAATGGAGCCTCAAGAAGCAGAAATAGACTTTGGCGGGATCATCAATTTGAAGACCAATACTATTCCAAGAGGTATGGTGTAGCTTGAACGAATTTTTGATTTAGATAAGATAAGAGATCAAGAACAACAGACTAAAAGAGAGTCCATCAGCAACCAGTGTGAAACATATAATATGGGTACACCGGATGACTTGAAGAATGTTTTTATTGGCAAGGTATGTACTCCAAAAGAAAGAAAGGGGATTATTGATACCTTCATACATATCATGATGTAATAGCTTGGATTTATGAAGATTTGAAGACATATGATACTTCAATAATCACACACACCATCCCTTTGAGGTCAAATGTCAAACCATTCCGATAGAGACAAAGGCCAATCAATGCTTTGTTAGAACCCATTATTCAGAAAGAGGTGCAGAAACTGCTTTCAGCACGCATTATATTTCCCGTAAGACACTCTACTTGGGCAGCGAATTTGGTTCCAATAAGGAAAAAGAATGGAGAAATCAGACTATGTGTGGATTTTAGAAATCTGAATAGAGCATCAGAAAAGGATAATTATCTAGTCCCTTCACTAGATGAAGTGCTTTAGATTGTTAATGGATCTCAAATGATGTCTTTTTTGGATGGGTATTCTGCATACAACCAAGTTATGGTACAGTATGAGGATAGGCATAAGACTGCCTATACTACAAAATGGGGAACCTTTGCTTACAGAAGGATGCCATTCAGATTGATCAATGCTCGAGATACATTCCAGAGAGCTATGGACATTGCTTTTAAGGACATAATTGGTAATTGCATCATTATCTATATGGATGATTTTCCAGTTTTCACCAAAAAATGAGGTGATCACATAACAAATTTATGCAAAGTATTCCAAAGATGCAGAGAGTTCGGTATTTCACTTAATCCAAGGAAGTGCATTTTTGGAGTCACTGAAGGAAAGTTTTTGGGACATATTATCTCAGAACATGGTATTGCTATTGATCCTGAGTGAATACAGGTTATCTTGAAGATTCGGCCTCTTGCAAGTAAGAAAGAGATGAAGTCATTTTTTGGTAAAATTAACTTTGTTAGAAAATTTATCACTGGATTTGCAGAGATAGTTAAACCATTGAATGGTATGTTGAAACAAGAGGCCAAAATAGAATGGAATGCAGAAGCTAAGGAAGCATTTGCTAAAATCAAGAAAGCTATTGTTGAAGCCCCTGTATTGGTAAGTCCAGATTATACTAAACCTTTCTATATATATTCATTCACTTTTGATCACTCTTGTGCTGCAATGTTAACTCAAAATTATGATCAAGGAGATGAACACCCCATCGCCTTCATGAGTACTCCCTTAAAAGATGTAGAATTAAAATATCATAATGTAGAAAAACAGGCCTATGCTTTGGTCAGGGTAGTGAAGAAGTTCAGGCACTATATCTTGAGGAATAAAGTTTTTGCCATATTGCCTGATCCTGTAGTAAAGTTGTTGTTAATGCAGAATGAGTTAGGTGAATGAAGGGCCAAGTGGGTGACTATGTTGTGGGAGTATGACATGGAAATCCAGCCCATGAAATTGGTGAGAGGACAAGGACTTACAAAGAAAATGGTTGAGACCGGTCCTGATCTCATAGCTCAAATCTATTACCTTCAAGAGGTATCTCCGGGAGATTGGTATGATGAAATTACTTTCTATTTGCTGAATTAGCAGTGTCCTGATCACCTCAATACAGTTTAGAGGTGGGCCTTAAGATTGAGGAGTGGAAGTTTTATGATGAAGGGAGCTATATTGTATAAAAGAAATCACGAGGTTATATACTTAAGATGCTTGGGAAAAGAAGAAGTTGCCAAAGTGATGACTAAATTTCATTAGAAATATGGCACAGGCCATGGTTTTGCATCATCCACTACACACCAGATCTTGAGGGCCGGATACTATTGGTCTACTTTGTTCAAGGATGTGCACCAACATGTGAGAACTTTTCACATATGTTAGACTACAACAAGTAAGGAAAAACATGCAGCTCTTCCACTCTAGCCAATCATAGAGGTAAAGTCATTTGCTCAGTGAGGTATGGACTTCATAGGTCCCATTAATCCTCCATCTTCTACGAGCCACAGGTATATTCTTACCATAACTGATTATTTTACTAGGTGGAAAGAGGCTCTGGCCTGTAAACAGTGTACTTTGGATGTGGTAATCAATTTTCTTGAATCAAGAATTATAAATCATTTTGGTTGTCCACTGTCTTTGGTCTGTGACAATGGTCCTGCATTTGCTTCACTGAAATTTTCTAATTGGGCGTATGATCATGGGAATTTTATTAAGTTTTCATCCAATCATTACCCTCAAGGTAATGGTCTACTTGAATCTTCCAATAAGAACCTACTGACAGTTATCTATAAGTTGTCAGCACAAAATCCTAAGGATTGGCACACCCAGCTCCGATTTGCTCTTTGGGTTGACTGTACTAGATAGAAGGCATCCATAGGAACCTCTCCTTATCACCTGGTGTATGGTTTGGAACCTGTATTTCCTATCTAGTTGAAAATCTCTACCCTGTAGTCTATTAATGAATACT